>OX421975.1:93752203-94147203 GCA_949128135.1 Parasteatoda lunata
TTTCAAAGAGTCAAAGTTAAATAGTTGCAAGGCCGATTGTTTTGAAAAGAATTAACTACTTCGGTGCAATGAAACAATTATCAATGAATTATTAATATTCTTGTTTCTTTATTACGAAATATTAGATCCAAATTTGCATTCATTATTTCTTCAAAACGTGTATTAAAACTATTATTATAGGTTATTCAAGTAGAAAAAAGTAGAAAATGATAGAAAAAGAACAATTTTTGAGATGATGATTCTAAAAATAGCACGTTTTTCGAATCTTTTTAAAAATTTTTATTTCAGTAGTTGTTTAACGAAACAAGGCATATCAAACATTTTCCTGATATAGCAATATTTCTTTTGAACTTTGCAAAAGTTGAGAAATAATATAAACAACTTTTTAAGGAGATACTTTCAATTTTTTAAAAGAAAAGGGTAACTTTCTTTAAGTTAGCGGGCAAGAATAACTTTGAACGTCAAAATAAAATTTTATGTCCATAGTTTTTTGTTCATTTAAAAAAAAACAATCTGTTGTATGGTTTGCTGTGCTCACATACGCATTTACTTTTCATTACTCAAATAAATAATAAACAATAAAAAAAAGAAAATTAATAAAATTAATAATTTATCTTCATTTTTCGTAAACAATAGTATTCTTAGTAAATAGTCAACTGTTCTGCATCGAATGATATTGTGTGTGATCAGTAGAATATTTTTAATTTCTTAACAAGATTTAATTCTCAGATAGCTGGCAATAATTCTAAGTTTTCTTTCAAAAAGAACTTAGCAATAATTTGAAAAGTAATTTTATTTTAAAGGAAAACATAAATTAAAATACTAAAACGATTGATTAGTATATTATTATAAAATAGTATAGATGGTAGAATTAAAAAATAAGATTTTGCGTTAAAATTTAATTAAAAAGTAGGAAAAATAATTCTGCGAAACAAGCACAGACAGATAATTTACAAATTTATTTTAAGATTAAGGCGATATATAAGATGTAAAGAAGTTTTAAGATCATTAAAATTGCAGACTACGCATTTTTATTAATATTTATAAAATATATATTCAAGAAATTGATAAATATATTATTCCAAATCTATGCATGCGTATGTATATTATTGACATTGTTTCAGTTATTGAAAAACAAGATCAAAAAATAAAAAATAATCACATTAAGTAAGCACAATCTGGTGTATAATCATATTCTATCAGAAGCACGCTTTTTTAAAACTAGGCATTCGTTGAATAAAGTATTTTTTATTTAAAATGCTTTATTCAAATTTTTTTACCAAATTCGCGATCGCAACGAACTGTAGGGGGCGTTGTTGTATGTGCCGAATCCCTGCGATTTCCAAATGAACAGTCATTCAGTTACACTGGAGACGTCTTTAATGTAGCATTGTAACGTTCCATCTTTATTGTGGCTGATTAAATTTAAAAAAGAAAAATGTTTGTTTTTTTTCTTATGCAAACGAAAACAAAATGGTATTTTTTTTTTTTTTTTAGAGAAGGAACATCCAGAACGCATCGGAAAAATATTTGTAAATAAAGAGAAAAAAATAGGTATATTCTTATAAGAGTTCAAACCTAATGCCTGAGAAATAGTTTTACTAAATTTAATGGTATAACATGAAAGGCCCATTTAAATTTTAACGTAAAATAAAGAATGCTTACGAAACAAAAAGAAAAAAAAGAACCATTCTTTTTTTGTCGCCATTTTTTAGTGTAACGAAAATGCGTCTTTGGGACTTGCCAAAAACAAAACAAGATGCAATTTTATTTTTTTAGGAGCGAAATATTTTATGGAGTGAAATATAACGAGAATGTGCCAAAGTCCATAACATGAAACTTTATCTTAGTAAACGTCCGTTTTGGAAATGTTATTTCATTTTGAATCTTATTTATTAGAGTTCATAATGGCTATAGAATCAGGTGAGAGAAAAGTTTGTTTTGAATCTATGCTAAACTCTATATCGGCCCATTTTCCACCGAAATCCGATTGACTACTTTGATTTTAAACAAAGTGTTTCATTTTAAGATTTTTTCCGAAAAGTTTAAGTGTAGATTGGCGGCACTTAAAAATCTGCCAAATCTGTAGCTGTGGTTAATACGTAAGTACCGAATTTTTCTTCCATACTTTTCTGAATCAGTTTACTTCAAATATTAGAATATGCAAGGAGTATACATAAAAATATAATTTAATACCATTTAATTTTTCAAAAAAGATATTTTGACAACAATTTTATAAAAAATTATAAACTAAAAAACGTAAAATAAAGAATTCTTAGGATAAAAACGATTTTAGAAATTCCTCATTTTTCAATAAAAACTTATTCGTATTGTTTCTTTTTTTTAATTCTTATAGTATTTAATCAGACGTAAAAAAAACATTCTGTAGAGAACTATCATCAAGTAAGAAATTATTTTTTTTTTACAAGCAAATTTTTTATTATAAAAATCATAACACTTACCTGATTTATAAGTCCGGAGAATTCCAAAATGATATGTTCTTTGTTTGAAAACTTTATTCTCAAATAATATACACATAGTTTATCCCTTCATTACTTTTAGGTAACATACCACACATCAAAATTTTATAATTGTAAGATCTCGATATGAATTTTAATATGTAGCTTAAAAACAGAATAGCTGAATTCTAGTTGAAATTCTTTCAAAACTAAAAAACACTTACCAAGAAAACGATAAAAAATGTATTTATAATCAGCACAAAAGATACTTTTTCAAGTATTTCGGATTATTCTTTATTGTTGTTTTCTGAATTATGTAGATACAGAAATATATACTATTCTATGAAGAAGAAGAATATTCTATAACTATTACAGTTCTGTATGGAATTCATTGGAACACATTTATTCATTGGAATGACGAAAGAAATGTTGACATCATTTTAACATGTAATGAATTGAAGACAGAAAAATTATCTTACCGCAATACACACATCTGTAACAGCAAGTGATCATGAAATCATTTTATGTTGTTGGTAATAGAAAGGTAAAAATTATTGAGAAGTTGTTCTTCAAATGCTTGGCGTGTTCTGCTTCAATGTTTGGCATGTTCTGGTTAGTTTTTTCCAAGTTCTTCTACCTTTTCCTTAGGGAAATTTTGCTTCTAAGAAAATGGCGTCCGTCATTGCCAAAGGTTATGAGGGAACTAATGGTTACAGGCTCTCGCTAGAGGGCGTATCGACCGTTGCGATCGCGAATTGCAAATAAATTTTTAGACGACTAAAAAAGAAACATCGTATTTTATAGTTTTAAAAAAATAAAAAGATTAGCAAACGATTATTAGCGAAAAAAATATGAATGAAATTTTAAGTCAAGTTCCTCGCAAGTTAATCACATTTTAATATTAATCGCCCAATTTAATTATTTCTTTATTGTCGCCAAATTATTTTTTTAAAAATAATTAATTTTAATTTTTCTCAGCTTCTAATAAATAAAAACAGTTGAAACTTTAGATTTTTCAATTGAAAAATATGTAGATTAATATGGTATAAAAAAATTCATACCTTATAATTCAAAATTTTTTCATCTTCAATTTAATTAAATAGTAAAAAATAATTAATAATTATTAAAAATTATTATTTTCCTGAAATTATCTTTGGGTAAATGAGTTTTATGAGTGGGTGCAATTTTCTTTGAATTGCTTTATTAGTTTTAAAAATATGACTAAAAACGTAAAAAGAGAAATTAACATTAAGGGGTACGAACTTTGGATCGCTCTCCTGACCAAACTATGGGGAACATATTTTCCAGATTGCGGCTACCCCCTATATTTTGAAGGTTAAGAATCCAAATATGTAAAAAAAAAAAAATATATGTTTATTCAGAGAAAGTACGTTTTTGTGTCCGATTTGGTAACTTAATTAATAGTTAGCTCTAATTAATTAGCATATTTGAGGTCACCCCCAGGAACCATTAAGAGAGACACTTAGTTTGTGAAAATCCGATCATTACAGCGAAAGTTATTCAGGGTGATTCGTTTTTTTTTTTTGCGGACTGTACATACACTTATATTGTAAGTATAAAATATATGTACGTATGCATATAGCTAATAATTGCGTATGTATGTGTAAACAATGTAGACATGTACATTTAAACACAATGAATGTATGCATTTTATGCAAATATTAGTGTATGTAAAATGTATATCAATGCTCATGTACGCATGTATATACAAGTACTTGTTGCTTGTACAAACATACATACATTGTCTGTACAATGTATGTCCTTTGCTTGCATGTACAATTTATTTATGAACAGTATAATTTATGTATATATGTACAATATAGGTATATATGTAGTATGTACAATGTATGTAGTATGTACAATATATGTATGAATACATGTACATGATATGCATGTCCAATGTATGGATGTACATATACACAATATGTTCATGTTCAATGTATGTATCCAAATATGCATAATACATTTGTGTACGAGTGTACGTACATTGAGCGTATTTATATTTTACATATATTCATACATACATTCGACATACATATATTGTACAGATGTACATGCATACATTTGACATGCATGACGTATGTACATATACACATTTGAGATGCATATATTGTACAGATGTATAAACATATAGTGTACAGATGTCTATTCATATAATGTACATATGATGCAATGAACATATGATGCAATGAACATATAATGTTCATATAATGTACATATATGTGTACATATACTGTACATATGTGTGTACATATACTGTACATATGTCCATAAATATATTGGACATAATTCTTTCGCACAAATTTTACATGTGTACATGCATGCTATACCAATCTATGCATATGTGCAATGTATATATTCCAATGAATGTATCCACACATGTACAATGAACGTATGTTCCATGTATGCATATCCATATGTACTATATATGCATGCACAATGCATGAATGTATGTACATTGTACATACGTACATACATTGCACGTATACATATGTACATTACATTTATGTCTAAAAATGTGTACAATGCAATAAATAAAATGCATGTAAGTTAAATTATAATGACTGAAACAAGTTAAACGACAAAACCAAACGATATTTAAATTTAGTTTTCAGCTTTAATTGTTCTATATAATTTTAAAATTCTCTGAATAAAAAATTATGTTCAGGTATTTTCATGAAAAGTTTGACAACACAGATTTATTTTTTTTATAACATGATGCATGGTTCATAGAAAAATTTTAAATGGCAAAAATACGGTAAATTTTATATGTGGAAATAATATTCGCGATCGCAACGGTCGAGTACGCCATCTAGCGTTAGCCTGGAAATATCAGACATTAATTTATTTAGTTCCATCAAAATCATCGGCAGAATCATACGCCATTTTCTTAGCAGCAAATACGAAGCAAAATTCCCTAAGGAAAAGGCCGAAGAACTTGAAAAAATTCTCCAGAATATCGTTAAATCTTGATTATGTATATCATGATTATATATATATATATATATATATATATATATATATATATATATATATATATATATATATATATATATATATATATATATATATATATATATATATATATATATATATATATATATATATATAAATATATATATATAAATATATATATATGTATATATATATATATACTTATATATACATAACATATATATATATATATATATATATATTACATACTAACGTAAATTATGAATGTACATACATAGAATGTACAAACCGTTTGTGTATGTACATGCATTTTATATACTCATATAAGATTAAACGTTATGAGTTTAAACAGCGTTTTCAGATATATGTTGTACGCACATACATACATTGTATAGACATACTTTCACCAATACATACTATTAGCGTACACTTATATGACGTAATACATGTATACTTATATACATATATTGTACATGCCTGCGTCCATAAAATGTTGCATTTTCCTGCTTACATACATGCATATTGTATAAGCATAATTATGTACGTATATTTTTCAAGTACAAACATTGTTTGAGCAGACCTACATTGTATATATAAATCAGAATATTGTATTTGCATTAGAACATTGTATTTGCATTCGTATCTTTATGGTATATGCATACATTCATACAAACATTGTGAAAGTACAAATATGTCTATATACATTCATACATGTTCCATGTATGCATATATGTATGTATGTATTTACATATCTATATACGTCTATATAGATATGTAAATACATGTGTTGTTTTATACGTTAGTATATTTACAGGCATACGTGCATTTTATATACCAAAAATATGTATGTAGCTACATGCGTACATACTACATTTACATATAGTATGCAATCGTAATTATTTTTAGTCGTATATTTTGATTATATGTAAGCACATTGCATGACCATAAGTATTCTAGATATACAGGTTCATACATATGTACATACACTGCATGTACAAATACATACACATGCATACATACATGCATGTAGTACATACGCAAATGTATTTTATATACATAGCTATTTATAGGTATCATACGTATAAACAACGTTCTTACATATATATTGTACTTACATACGTACATTGCATATGCATACGTACTATTAGCGTACATTCGTGCAATGTATGTAACATACACTGCATGTAAAAATCATGTATGCATGTACATGCAAACATACATACATTCGCAAATGCATTTTATATACATAGCTATTTATAGGTATACGTATAAGCAACGTTCTTATATATTGTACGTACATACGAACATTGCATATGCATTAGCGTACATTCGTACAATGTATGTACTTTTGCACATAAATGCATGTGTATACGTTATACGCCTATATATGCACATAACATGCATTGTTTGTACATAGACACGCACATATAGACTTGCATTGTACAATAGTATTTATAAACGTACGTACATTTTACGTAAATGAAAATATGTATGAGCCTACATATGTAAATACTGTATTTATATATAGTATGAAATCGTAATTAATTGTAATCATATATTTTGATTACATGTAATCACGATTACTTGTAACTACGATTACATGCAATCATAATTACAAGTAATCACATATTTTGATTACTTGTAATCATAATTACAAGTAATCGTTTATGTATTGATTACAAGTAATCATAATTACTTGGAATCACGATTACAGTTGTAATCAAATTATTTGGTGAATTGTAATCAAGATTACAAGTAATTGATTACTGTATCGATAAGTGTAATCATGATTACAGTTGAAATCAAAATTATGGGGAGTTGTAATCATGATTACAGTTTTAATCAAAATTATGGGGAGTTGTAATCATGATTACAAGTAATTGATTACTGTAATCAACTACTGTAATCACGATTACAGTTGTAATCAAAAATGTAATCACGATTGCAAATAATTGATTACGGTAATTGAGCACTATAATCACGATTACAGTTGTAATCAAAATTATGATGTGTTGTAATCATGATTACAAGTAATTGATTACTGTAATCGATTACATTCTTGGAAAACTCAGCTACAGAACATTTCTTTTCATTTGTTTCCTCTTTATAGCACTTTATATTGTTAAGTTTTAACTAAAAAGAAATGAAAATATGAAAATGACAACCAAACCTGAGGACGTCAGGTTGTACCATATCCGGAAGTAATGAAAACGCAAAACTTTTTCTATCGAGAGAGCACGACAAATGTCTAAAAATTGCTCTCTCTGTATCCCAAAGGTTTTGTAAAATGTCCAGGAAAAGAGAAAAGAAATATATAATACAAAAACAAAAAAAAGCAAATTACACAAACTAATTTCAAAAGAAAATATTTTAAGCAAACCTACTTAAAAATAGTCCTATTTCACCCTATTTCTGTTGTGTGCTTTGGTTTGAAATACTACAATTTTTTCAACAAAGCTGTTCTTTTGTAATTAGTTTAAGTAATTTACTTCGTATTTTGTTTTCGTATTATGCATTTCTTTTCTCTTTTCCAGGACTTTTTACAAAACCTTTGGGATACAGAGAGAGCAATTTTTAGACATTTGTCGTGCTCTCTCGATAGAAGAGGTTTTGCGTTTTCATGACTTCCGGCAATGGTACAACCTGACGTCCTCAGGTTTGGTTATTATTTATATACTTTCATTATTTTCGCCTTAAAAATTTTCCATTGGTTTAAATTTTCTTATGGAATTTCTGCTTCATTGCGCAACTTTCCTTTGGAATTGTAGTATTTAACTGCTTTATACACGAGTTTTGCTTTCTCTTTTTTACACTGTTAAGTTTATAAACAAAAAGATTTAAATTAAAAAAATATAAAGGTTAATTTATAGTATTATTTCATTAATTTTATTCATTCTTTTTGATATACTTTTATTTAATCTTTCTGAAAAAGTGTAAACATCAACCGAATAAATATACGCTTTCATAGATTTTTCACTATCTTAATTCGTTGACGTCGTACTGCGTGTTGATCTTACTAGTACTAACCTAACATAGGAAAGCAAAGATGTAACTAATACAAAAAGACCATATGAAAATAATCTCTTATTACATAAAGCTGTAAGATAGCGAATCACTGATAGTTAACAATATCTACTATATCGAATAGAAAACTTTTTTCTTTGCCATGTAATACGCGAACCGGTGTTTAAAGTGAGTTATAAAGTAAGCGTTGACAAGAATTATTTCATTATATAGCGTTTTATCTCTGACATAGCTTAAAACTGCCTTCTAAAGAAATGGACAAAGCTTCGATGTGGTTTTGAAAAATTAGATATAGTCAAAAGTGCATTATTGTAATAAAAGTAAAAGGCTTAGAATGCGTGTTCGAATAATGAATGCATAGCTCAAAGTGTCTGCTTTAGAAAATGGGTATAGCCTGAAATGCGCGTTCGAAAAATGAATATATAGCTCAAAGTGTCTGCTTTAGAAAATGGGTATAGCCTGAAATGTGTGATTGAAAAATGAATATATAGCGCAAAATATTTGTTTAAGAAAACAGACACTGCATAAAACGTGTTTTTTCAATGTTAAAAATGAGCCCAAATTTTAACAACCAAACAAAATTAATTCGCTCAAATTTTTTAAACGTTTCCGTTACTATCCGGAGTTTTTGTATACATTACTATTAATTAATATACCGTTTACAGAACTATGATGTCGGAGTTTACAGTACATTTTTACTAACCGTTTTATTTTTGGTTTCTTGTATTATGTTCCTATCTCCCTTCACCAGTGGCCTAGCAGCCCGGAATGGGACCGGGCCTTCTTCAAAATTTGATACCCTATCTTTAGAGTTGTCTTTCCCTCTAGTGTAACCAAACAATTTCTAAGCAAGCTAGAAACTAATGTTCAATTCTCAGTAGCGTCAACTTAGCGGTCAATAAGAATAGGGGAGAGTTGGGTCAATTGTAATAGGGTACGATTGTAACAGAGCAAAAATTTCGAGTGTCTGGTTCTAGATTTGATTCATAGGTGGCGCACAAGGTGTATTTAATAAATCTACATGAACACCCCTGCTGGCAACCATTTTTATGTACTTTTGAAAGAGTTACATCACAAAAGATATTTTCACGCTACGTAAGTACTTTTTTTGGTATTAGAATATTATATTGTAACAAAGTAATTTTGCTTAAACAAATAAAAATTATTAACTGAATCTGTAAGTGGACACCTTAATTAACATTTAAAAAAAAAGATTAGTTTTGTTAATTAACTAGCATTGTTTTTAACAAATGAAGCTGAAATGGCGTCTTGGGGACGACTGTAACAATAAGTAATGGGACGAATGTAACAGCTGAAAATAAATAATCTTATGTTTACAAACCATTACTTAACTCTTTAAGAACCACCAATAGTTTCCTATATCATTTATATTATGTTGCATGTGCATTATTTTATTTGTCACTTTTCACAGCATAAATTAAAATTTTAAACCCTTTAAAGTTAAAAGTTTAACCCTTTAGGTCTCTGCTCATTATTATTTTTACTCCTAAAATATCACTACTATTTTGATCAATAAAAAAAAAATCACAACTATGATAATATGTATAATTAACTATGTTTTAGTTGAATTTATGAACTGTTACAATTGACCCCGTAAGTGGGGACAATTGTAACAAGTGCACGACTGTCAAAAATTGTTAATAACTACTAATATAATAACATTTAAAATAAGGTATTTATTTTTTTTTTAATAGAGGATAGTCTACCTTACTCGTCTGTCAATTAATACTAATAATATATTAGATTTTTTGTTAGTTAAAAATAGTTAAGTAAAAAATGTTACAATTGACCCCACTATCCCTTACTGTTTAACAAAGCATCAGTTCAAGTTGACATTAGCATTTAAAGGACATTCCCGTTTTCTTCTAACATCAGTAATTTTATTGTTATTTTTTTCTATTTGCTTTTTGTAATGCGAGTAATTTGTTTTAATTATGTTCATTTCATAGGAAAAGTGTTGGTTTATTTGAAAATTGTTGCCAGTCGGTCATATATTACCAGTTATTTTCAATAATTTGTGTATTACGATTGAGACAGTCCGGCGCCCTAGGTTTTGGTTCCTCTTTCTCGAGTGTTGTAGAGTTTGCTTGTGTAAGATTAGTTGAACTATTATGAGTTGATTAAGTAATATTGTACTAAGTGCAAATTCGTTGAGAAAATTTCGATTGTGGTACTTGTTAAATATCAAGAGTTGAAAAATATTTTATGTTAAGTTAATTTCCCTTCTGGTCTTTTACTACCATTTTTTTGATAAATCTAATAATGTAACGAAACAAAAAAAAGAGTCAAGTGCTTGTTTATTTATAAATAATTTAGAGTAGGACTAAAAATTTTGCAGTACAGTTGTATTTATTTGTCAAAAAAATATAAAAATGATTGTGATTGTAATTTTCTTCGAGAATTACTGACAATTGTGTTAAATCTTGATTATAAATAATTAATATTGTTATAAACTATGTGTTTAGTGTTTATAATGATTAGAATTTGAAAATAATTTCATATTTTTTCCTACTTAGAAATTAACTTGAAACTTCTAAGAGAAGCTTTTGAAATAATTTTTTATTTTATTTTTTAAAATGTACATTAAAGGTGGTATTAAACATAGCATTATACAATACTGAAAATTTAAATTTAAGGGTAAAATTTATAAATTTAAATAATTGATTTTTTATGTTTTTTAATGAAGTGTCTCTGGTACTACTTGGGTAGTTTAACTGCAATATTGTTTCTCGCTTCTTTATGCCAACTTATGATAACCTTAAAGTAACATTCCGTAAAATGTTAAACTGTAACACAATACGTTATCCAAACCATCCTCCAACTTTTTCAATTGGACCCTCGTCGTTTTCTTCCACAGTCTTTAAAAATGCTGAAGTCATATTTTTCTGAAAAAAGGGAAGAAAAAGAACAAATACATTAGATCAGAAATGTTTGGTAGCAAACTCATACTGTTTAATTGCACTTTAAAAAAAATTGCAGCAACAGAAACTACGATATCAAGATAATTGGAATATTTCGATTAAAGAGGTTCATTGTCATATTTACCTACCTTTATCAATGTAACTTTGAAAATAGAGATACCATGCAAAAAAAAGCATGCGTTTTTTTAAAGCTCAGGAAAATGACAACACTTTTTAGACTAGCGTATACTGTACCCATCTACGTTAGAAAGCTTTACTACATATTGGACGATGATTTCAACATTTTCTTTTATTATTAAGATTCTAATCACTTCCGATTCTGTAATCTATTCTATTCTTTTATTTATCGATTGTTCTATTTATTATCTATTCTTTATTTCCTTTAAATTGCTGTTTTAAGAATATGACGTTACACCATTTTCGTTAATTAACATACGTCAGGAGAATCGTTAAGTCTCAGCAAAAAAAAAAAAAAAAAAAAAAAAAAATTCATAAAAAGAGTAAACATTGTTATTAAACAAGAAAAAAAAACATGATTGATGAACTATATGAACCTTTTAAATGGAAATTTACATAGGTTACGGAAGCTTGCAGTGACCTTCTATTTTCACAATACACTTCTAATTCTTAATAATGAAAAATAATCAATATTTCACTATCTTTTTGACCATAAATTACCCCTAGCACAGCCTAGAATAAAAGTAGGTGGTCCGTTATCAATACTTTTTCATTCCTCATAATTTTTCATTCTTCAATATATTTTCATTCATGTTTATTGAATGGTAACATCAAAAGAAATAGTGCTTTGTAACGACTGTTACAATCTTAAGACAGCATCTCAATAAATATTTGTAAATAGTACTTGAGGCTAGGTGTACGTAACTCTTTTGAGACTTTGTACACAGAATAAATTTGAATTGTTGCATTGTACTTCAATTTTAACTTTCGTGGACTTGTAAACAACGCTCACAAGTTCTTTTTTGAGAGTTAAGCTAATAAACTGGAAAAGGGTAGTATTCATTTAAATGAGTTATTAATGTTTTGATTATCATTTAGAACCAACAACACGTCTGAATCATTTCATTAAGGCTTTTTGCGCTATCCCTTGCTTTATTATCAATGTAATGATTTTTCTGTTAAACCTCCAAAGTAATAAAAAAATAAGTGATATTAATATTTTTAATGGTTTGCTTTCAATATAATTTTTAGGCGAAATGTCTAAAAAAATATTTTGATAAGAATTGCGAAAGATTTATTAGTTTCATATGTTAAATTAATAAAAGAATCTCATTTATTAATTAAATTTAAATATAAATGAAATTAAATATTAATGATATTAAATATCTTTGATTAAATTTTTGTAATTTAAATGTTGTTTAAAAGCAATTTAAAAGAAAAGTTTTAATCTGATTACCAAAACATTTTATCATCAACTGAAGTATTTATATTTCCTTTACTAGAAATTTAAATTGTCAGGAAATAAACAATCTAAAATATTTTGTGTAGAAATTGATTAAGTTAATTTTATTCGTCCTCAATATTAGAATTCGCGATAGCTGCGCTTTTTGCATGTGTCAATTTATTCGATTTTTGGTTGGATTGAGAGTAAGCAAAATGAACATATTTTAAATATGTCATAATTTCTATCAAATTATCTGTTATGTTTAATATTCAAATATTGTGATACTTTAAGAATAAAATTTGCATTTTAAATTAATAAATAAGTATTAAAACTAGATTTAATTAACAACATGGTATAAGAATTACTTATAGTTTTAAGTCCTTACTACTAGTTAGGTTCTAAATTTAAGATCGATTGGTATCTGATGCAAAAAGTGTGACATATTTGAATCTGACAATCAGGGGTATCAGTAAAAATTATAACTGATACCAAAAAAATTGGCACTCATTCATTCATCTCTAATAATACTCATGGTAGGTTCAATAATTTATAATTTTAATTGCAAGTTTAACAATAAGTAACATATAATTTTTTATCCCTTCTACTAGTTTGATTCTAAATTAAAGATCGATTGCTATCTGATGCAAAACGTATTAGGCATTTGCATCTGACAATCAGGTGCATCAGTAAAAAATTTTAACTGATACCAAAAAAAAGGCACTCACCCATGCATCTCTAATAATATACTCATGATAGGTACAATAATTTACAATTTTAATTACAAGTTTAACTTTAAGTAACTTATAATTATAAATCCCTTCTACTAGTTAGTATCTTAATTTAAAATCGATCATTATCTGATGCAAAAAGCATCAGATATAAGTAACTGATGATCATGTGTATCGGTAACAAACTGTAACTGCCCAAAAATCGGCACTTATCCATCAATTTCTAATAATGCTCAAGATAGGTTCAATGCTTATAATAGGTTCAATTATATAGGAAAAAAATAAGCACATTACCGTTATAAGGACAAATGCTTTCCGTGTCGAAATAATATTTTCTTTTTTCTCTGAGTTGATCCATGGGATAATAATATTCTGCATCCATTCCTGCAACAGCGCAATCTGTTGAGTTATCTCGGCAGCACCGTTGACATGCCCCTGACTTAAAATCTTCATAACTGTCACATCTAGCGCCGATGAATTTGCTGCTTGGAGAATTAATAGACACTTTGAAGTACTGAATCGCATGCCAATGATAGCAGGACATAGGGAATAATGACATTAAGCCTATGGAAAACCATAATTTGTTGAAATTACTGATTGACTAATTTTAAAGAAAGTCACGTAATGGACAGTCTGGTAACAGATTCAAGAATATATTGAAAGATTTGTTCGTATTTAATTTTACAATGTTTTTGTTCTGCTATTAGCAAACACATACATTTACAACATTTTAAGAAGACAAATTATACTAGTAATTAAAATTTAATATTTTCGTTATATAGTGGCAACAACTAGTAATTCTTTTAGGAAAAAAAGCGCTCACGACTTTTAAAAGACTTAAAAGAGTACTTCACAGTCAAAGGAGTATTTACGTTTGTTTAATACTACGATTTCTATGGAAATATATATACACAATATTCTAAATTAATCTTATTCTGTTAGAAACAAGAATGCCTAATTGCATTAAAAAACAAAAATTTAAGTAATTTTTAAGATGTAAGCTGTATGTAGTTGCAAAATAATAACATAACTCGCGAAGTTTAAGAATCGGGGGTACCGAGTGGACAAAATAATCAGAATTTTCGCGCTTCTTTTTCATTGGCAACAAATAGAAGGAACAATGTTTGAATAAATGTTTTCATCTTAATTGTGTGTATTTTTTTATTATTCATATGATTACCATTAAATACAGAATGCGTACTTTTTACAAAAAGTATATATTTAATATTTCATTCACTATTTCTACATAAATTTATATATTGCATTTGACTATTTTTCTTTACCTTTTTTTAAAAATAGATTAGCAATAATAAAGGAAAATTATTGCCTTTACAATTATTATTATAATTTAATCAATAAAAGAATAAGCATGTCCTTTTATTTAAAGGAGAAGTTTTATGTTCTTGCTTCTTGATATATTTAATAAATTGTTTTAAAAAAGCGAAATATCTATCATTATTTAAAGTTTATATCTATTGTATGTGTTATTTCTTTCCATAAATTAGGACGAGAACAGAAGAATGTCATACAGTTTCGACTTATCTAGGAGAATATTGCTTAATCCCTTCAGCTCCTGCGGAAGCAGAAAAAGGCAGCAGAAGAAAGAGAGGGAAGGAAAAAGAGAGGAAAGGAGAAAGAGAGGGAAGAAGAAAGAGAGGGAAGGAGAAAGAGGTGGAAAAAGAAGGAGGCAGAAGCAGAAAGAGGCTCTCCAGGCCTGGACACTACGAGTTTATATGTACAGTCCTTGGTACAGTCAACCCAGCTTAAAGGAATACCATCGGTTCCAGCCAAATCTATGCTATTAAGCGGGTTATTCGATTAGAAGGGGAGTGCAATATTTTATCTTAAATTTTGAATTTGTGCGAAATTTTACTTTTTAATGGTATTTGATGCATAGTATAGCGTTTTGATTAAATAAACTCAGTTTTATGATCAATAAATAGTTATAATTAAAACTTTCTGCCTTAGTATCATAGAAAATGTCATTTAAAGTTACATAAAAATAAATCAATGTTAGTGAAAAGTATCATGTAGGAACTAAAATATCATTTGATCTCACCCGAAAATTCCATAACTGAAGACTTTTTTATACCCGTTTAATTCGCTAATTTAGACCAACTTGAGAAATTTGATTACAACTACCAACTTGAGAAATTCCTAACTAATGCGCTATTTCAAATGGTCATTTTTTTTTAAAAATTTATTGTTTCTAAGATTCATAATTTTTTTTTGATTAATTTAAATCCTTCCTTTTCATGCTCATCTTGCAACCAGCTCAAAATTATTCTCTGGATTAAGCAATTATTCGACTTAAGAGAAAGACTCTTTATACTCGTGTATTATGTTTTTAAAACTTTTTCTTATCAAAGCTAATAGTGCATCAAGAGGGAGACCACAAGTCTTGATCTAAAAACAAATCACTCTATCCCTTTTTTTAAAAAAATAATTTTCTTTTTTCCCTTTTTTTCATTTGTCTGTAATTTTTCTTTGTTTTTATCTTCTTTTTGAGCTTATTTAATGAGTTCTATTTACTTGCAGCTTATGGGACTGGGAGGCCGCCCAGTTGGTGGTCTCCTATGATAACGTTGTATGGGCTATTAAGTCATTTAAACCCTACAAGTCAAAGCATCATTGGATGACATCATACCAATGATGCTTATTCAGGAGGTGAATATACCAGCCCTTACTCTATGCAGGATTTTCCGACACTGTATAGCATTTGGGTACATACCTTACTCTTGGAGGAATACCAGGGTAATTGTCATACCAAAACCTGGTAAGGATAATTACTTTGAGGCTAAATCATTCAGACCAATTAACCTCACTTCATGTCTGCTGAAAGCTATCGAAAAGCTAATTGACAGATACTTCAGAGATACTGTGCTCGTAGATAAGCCACTGTCTTCGACACAGCATGCTTATCAACCTGGCAAGTCAACGGACACTGCCCTATATGAGCTCTCCTACCTCCTTGAGAAATCTACCACGGATAAGGAGATTGCTCTTGCAGTATTTATTGATATTGAAGGTGCGTTTGATAAAGTCCCTGTTGAAACTATCATCAATGCACTTAGAAACAGAGGTATAAATTCAATAATTACCAGGTGGATAACCAATTTGCTATCCTCTAGGTATGTTTGTTCCTCTTTATTAGGTGCAAGCATGAAAGTGCATGCAACTGCAGGGTGCCCTCAGGGAGGGATTTTGTCCCCTATCCTATGGTGTATGGTAATGGACTCTTTGTTAGTTTGGTTAACTGATATTGGCATACCCTGTATTGGGTACGCTGATGACGGTGTTATTGTGGACAGAGGAAGGCATGGTAAAACAATCTATGATGTCATGAATAATGCACTTCTAGAAGTAGCTAGATGGTGCTCTGACTCTGGCTTATCTGTTAATCCATCCAAGATACGTTATGTAGCCTTCACACGAAAAAGGCATCTTGATCTAGGTAATGTATACTACTTGGAATATAAATTAAAACTCATGGAGAAAGTCAAGTTTCTCGGGGTTTATTTTGACTCCAAACTTAATTGGGGTTATCATCTTGAATACTGTACCAACAGGACCAGATAGATTTTCTGGTCTTGCAGAAATGTTATTGGTAGAACCTGGGGATTATCCACCAAAATTGTTTACTGGATTTACTCAATGATTATTAGTCCTATTATCACATATGGAGCAATCGTCTGGTGGTCGAGGACTAAATCGAGCTCCGCAAAGTCTAATCTTAATAGACTACAAAGAATGGTCAATGTAGCCCTGTCAGGCTGTCTTAGGACCACTCCTACTGCTGCTCTAGAGAGCTTACTTGGGCTTCTTCCATTGAACTTACGTATTGAGGTTGAAGCTCAGACAGGCATGAAGCGTCTTATGTACCTTGGTCTATGGAAAGAGTATTCCAAACACTTGTCATGGGGTCATGTTGTCTGACAAGTGATGGATATACCCTCTTTTATTATGTCTAGTGACTATATGTCACTAAGATATGCTTTTCATAAGCCTTTCAAGATCCATTTTCCTACTAGAGATGAATGGTTTAATTCTCCTCGGTGGCTTAAAGGCAAATGTCAAATATGGTACACTGATGATTCAAAGATTGGTGCCAAATCAGAAGCAGGAATTTACTGCTCCAATGATGGCACCAAACTTCACTTTCCCTTGGGAAATTATGCCACTGTTTTTTAGGCTGAGGTCTATGCCATTATCTTGTGCTGCAAGATAGGCTTAGACAGGGGATATCAAAATAAGACTATCCACATCTGTTCTGACAGTCAGCCTGCTCTCCTATCACTGTCAAGGTCTAAATTCACCTCTTTGTTAGTGTAGGAATACTTCTCGGTCCTCTGTGACCTGTCCAATCATAACAAGGTATCCCTGCATTGGGTACCTGGACATATGGGTATTGATGGAAATGAGCTAGCTGATGAAGCAGCAAGGGGGCTGGCTCTTATGCAATTTTCTGGGGTCCTGAACCTGCACTGGGAATTTTTCCCACCTCATTTAGGGCACCCATATTCAAGCTCTACGGCAAGATTGCCCATGAGCAATGGCGCGCTGCTGACGGTCAGAGACAAGCTAAGGAGCTGAATCGTGACTGTCCTAGTGTACGTCAAAAGGAGCTTTTAAAGCTTAATAGAAACAGTTTAAGGAAGATCATTGGTCTTCTTACTGGTCACTGCATCCTTAAAAGACACCTACACATAATGGGAATTGAATCCAATTCTCTTTGTCGAGGTTGTCATCTTGAAGAAGAGACATCACGACACATACTCTGTGATTGCGAGGTCTATTCTGCTTAAAGATTTGAGTATTTAGGGCAACATTGCGTCAATACCTGGGAACGGCAAGATGTTCCTGTAAGGTACTTGCTGAATTTCATTTCAGCTATAGGGCTTTCATGCTAATTGTGATTTAGGTATAATAGACCTCTGGTCGGTGTGCCCTGCTCGTAGGAGCTGCCCAACCTCTAAGTCTAAGTCTAATCCCTTTTTAACATACTAAATGATGTGTGAGGGAAGCAAGTCAAAGAGGGGTAAAACTCCCTTCGTTTACTTCAATGTATAACTGACAGCAAGATTTGATTAATATTTCAACTTCATCCGAAACATCTACTAATGAATAAGAAGTCCCTATTGAAATTACCACCTTGTATCCTTATCGTAACTGAAAAAAGAATTCCATTTTAGCTGGTGAGACATTTCTCAAAAATAAACAAATTTTTTTTTTCATTTCAGTACCACTTCTTTATGCAATTAAGTGGGGGCAGAAAACAACAAATAACCGTTTAAACGGGGAAGATTAACATTAGTTTAATATATAATGATTTGGTTCCATTAAATTTTATTCGTATAAGCGGGTTACTCGATTATCCGAGGGGCGATTAAGTGGGGACGACTGCACTAAAGAGTACGCATACGTACTAATACGAGATGTAATACTAGACAACGACTATGTGATCATGTGCTGCTGGAGTCAATAAAACTCGTTTCACATATGATGTAGTGGGCAGTAAAGGGAGAATCACGCTATCAAGTATATAATCACGGTTCTTAAGGGGGTTAAACAAGAATGCTAGACCATTATTTCGACTATTTGGAGAACAAGCCAAGCGAGTTCGGTTTGCGAAACGATTCGACAAGAACTGCTGTACAAGGGGCTGGTGAGTGATAATGAGTAGGGGGTGGTTGACTCATTTATAGTTCGAAATTTCTTACTGGAATGAGTCTTTTTTTAAATCTTTGCCAAATGTGAATGTTTTTCAATGTTTGAATGCAAATTTAAATTAATACTAAAAATAATTTTAATTTTATCGTACTTACCGTAAAACAAATCTAATCTTCGAATTGTAGCGATAGCATATTCGAAACACCCTGGTTGAATACTTCCACCATTGGGATAAAAGTCCACATGTCCAAGAGGGGTAATTAATCCAAAATTAGAAGCTGAAACAGAAATATATATATATATATATATATATATATATATATATATATATATATATATATATATATATATATATATATATATATATATATCATAATAAATATATATATCATAATAAATAAATACAAAAAAACACGAAGAAAATTAAGAAAAACAATAAGTTTCATTTATTGCGCATAAGCTGCAAGTAAATTGAAGTCATTAAACAAGTTCAAAAAGAAGATAAAACAAATGAAAATTACAGAGAAATAAAAAAAGGGGAAAAAATAAAATTATTATTAAAAAAAAAAGAAAAAAGACTAGAATTCTTTTTAAAAATATCCAGAATAAAAGATAAAAAAAGCTATAATCTTTTCATCAGCCCACACGATTATATCTGCAAAAAAGAGTGCTTTTAAATATTGTATAAATATAGCTAAAGCAAAATATATCAATACAATAGTGTGAGGAGCAATCAAAAATTTTTTACAAAAAGTACAACAAATGAAATAGAACACAATAAGTAAAAATAACACGTAAAAACAGAAAGTAAAATATAAAGAAATAACAGAATAGAACATAAAACATAATCTATAAAGCGAGTCACGAAATTAAATGAACTTACATGAACGGGAAATTTTTCAAAAATGATTTAAAATATTTTCGTAACAAGATTGCCAGATTGCAAAATATGAAAACAAAAGCGCAAATTGAGATAGCGTAACTAGAGGAGTTTTATATTAAAGTGCATTATTGAAGTGCGTTTGATTTGTTAGTTACCAAGGATGGGCCTGAAAATGGATGTGCGCAAGGTAATATTATACTGGATAATTTAAAGAAGTTGACTATAAATAATTTTACAAAATAAATATTTATTTAAGAAAAAATAGAAAAGAGAAAGAAGCATGAATTGCCTGTTTTGCACATAATTTTGGCCACGGATTTGCCCGAAATGGATTTGCACGTGGAAAAATTATATACATTAACAAAGAAATCCTTTTAGTAAATAATTTCAGCCACCCATTTCCTCCAAATGGATTTGCACATGGAAAAATTGTATAAATTAACAAGGAAATTTATTAGTCAATAATTTTAGCCACGGATTTGCCCGAGATGGATTTGCACATGGAAAAATTAAATAAATTAACGAAGAAATTTTTTAAGTAAAGGAATTTTTTAGTAAATAATTTTGACCACAGATTTGCCCGAAATGGATTTGCACATGGAAAAATTATACAAATTAACAAATAAATTTTTAGTAAATAATTTTGCCCGCGGATTTGCCCGAAATGGATTTGCACATGGAAAAATTGTATAAATTAATAAAGAAATTCTTTTAGTAAATAAGTTTAGCCACGGATTTGCCTGAGATGAATTTGCATATGGAAAAATTACATAAATTAACAAAAAAAAATTTTTTCTTTGGTTAATAATTTTAGCCACGGATTAGCCCGAGATGGATTTGCACATGGAAAAATTAAATAAATTAACATAGGAAATTTTTAGTAAAGGAATTTTTTTAGTAAATAATTTTGACCACAGATTTTCCCGAAATGGATTTGCACAAGGAAAAATTATACAAATTAACAAACAAATTTTTAGTAAATAATTTTGCCCACGGATTTACCCGAAATGGATTTGCATTAGGGAAAACTATATAAATTAACAAATAAAATTTTTAGTAAATATATCTACAATATACGATTAACTCAATGATTTTATATAGAATTTTATTATTTTAGTTGGGCATCCATTGTTTAATATCAAACTTTGAAAGAGTTTATTGATTTGTTTTTTGGATAAATAAATATTACTACATATTCTTTTAATTCTAATCATTTCATTAAAAGTGGTGTTTAAATAGATGCTCCTAGAAACATTAGAATTCCAAGTAATAAGTTTATTCATATTAAAATTAAAATCATTTCTTTTATCGTATAAATCAACAAAGCAGATATTTTCTTCTTTTATAATACCCAAATCCAAAAAATTGAAATTAATATTATCATCATGATTACGAAGCAAGATTAATTCCTCGGGGTAAATATCATTTAATAAAATAGTATAATCTTGAAAATTAAAGATAATTAAATCATCAATATATCTAAAAACATATTTAATACTAAGAGTAAATTGATGGAATACCACAAGGATCTAACTATTCATCTCTCTTAGCTAACTTATTTTTGCATTATTATGAAAAAAATTATAATTTCTTTGTTTTATCTTCTTTTATTATATATATATATATATATATATATATATATATATATATATATATATATATATATATATATACAGCAAATTTGGTAATATTTTGTTTTTAAATGTGTAAAATTAGATAGCTTTCAGTTAAGTAGCCAGGAGGGAGCTGCCAGAAAGTGTTAGTACTTACAGAAACATTCTCCTCCGTTGCTATGAATGACGTCCACAAATTTGGCATTTTTATATGATAGTTTTCCATTATTAATGTCTTCATTGGAGACAGGAGCTATGCCTGGATCTAGAACTGAAGCCAAAAGAAAAAAAAAAAAGAAAACAACTTAGCAAACATCGACTAAGAAAAACAACATTGAACAAAAGGAGATAATAACCAAGGCAATAGCATATCCAGATCATTATAAGTTAATACTTCGCGGTGTTTAGATAAAATTATATCAAATAATCCAACCGTATTATGAACTCTTATCCGTTCTATTGTAAATCAAAAGAGTTGATAAAGTTCTCTAATTTTCCCATTAAATAGTGCTTTAAAGAGCTCCATAACAATATAAGATTTTTTAAACACTTATTACATTGATGTATCTTATTATCTACTTACCGACTTCGTCTAGCTTCGTCTGCTTTCCAAGTTATAAGAACAACGTATGAATTTCAATGGTAACCACGCCGAATGCACAGACATCTGTGTTTAAACATTCTAATTTGTAAGGATCGATCTGTAAGGTAGGCAATGTGATTTTTGCAGTCTGATCAAAATGTCAATCCTGGACTGCTTGGATCTTTCCAAGGAAAACTTATTAGCTAGGGAAGACTTTTTGACTTTTCTAAAGCATAGGGCTGAGATCTTAGATACCTATGTAAGATTGTTTAGAGACGCTAATGGTTACCATTTGTTTTTATGGACGACAGCGCATGCCTACACAAGGTAGAAAGGAAAATATCTAAAAGCTGGGAAGATTTAGAGAATGATGTAGCCAGCCAGATCTTCAGATCTGAATTTCAGAGAGCACGATTTGAATGCTCATGGTAGAGCAACTACAGCTCTCATTGAGAAACTTTCCACGGTTAAGAGCTGTCCTAATGGAGTTAAAGGGAGCGGTTTTAATGGAGTGAGATTTATATTCCCAAGATCTTATAAAGATCCTTTAAACAGCACGAGAGATTGTTGTGAGACTAGAATTGCGGTCAAGGAGGACATGCGTATATTTTAGCCTGTACAAGTGAAATTTGCTGCATAATTGCTAGACTGTATTGCTGTAATGTTAATTCAAAATTGAGCCCATACACTGCTACTATTTTTACTACACTCTGGTATATTATCTTGTAAAATTTCAATTTATTTGGTTTACTATATTTTGAATTACCCGCAAAAATGCGTTTTTCTCTTATTTTTTGGACATGAGCGGATGAAAAAAGTAAACCTTAAACGTTATTTATTTATTATTATTTTTTAAGAAATGAAGGTTTCTCCTTACATTGAAGACTTCGCGTCATTTTTCTAAACAGCAAGAAGATGAACAAAAGTTAACCTAATAGTTATGAATAACTGGGAGGAATTCCTTATAGTTTTAAAAGCAACAAATTATTAGCTGAGCGTTATTTCTTGTGATGAAAAAGTATTTAAAGACTCCTTAAAATAAATAAAAATTAGTAATAAATGACTAGTGAAATGAATAAATAAATTACTTTTGTTTTTCAAGATTGCATAGTTTCTAGCGCAAGAAAAATTTCTTATTCAACTAACAAGAAAGAAATCAAAGGTTTAGTTAAATATTTTTCATCGTTAAATTATTTACGTTTGGACATTATTTTATTATTCCTAAAGCTAACAGATTGCTTTTATGAGAGAAATCGAGCTGATTTTCTGACCAATCACTGGATGTGTAATGCAGGGCGACAAGAAAGAACTAGAACTAAGTTTTAATATTTTATCAATATCTTATTTTTGATGATGTTAGGTTTTTTTAGTCACAAAACTTCTTTAGAAACTAAACATTTATTTTTCATCAGGATTCTACTCCAGCACAAAGAGCTATAAGCCTTCAAGAACGATGCAAGGCACAATTTTCCTGATTTTTTTACTGATAACGAACAGCCATCTTATTTACCAGACTTTAATTCAATGTATATATCAGTTCGGTTCACCCTGGTGATAAGGGTTTGTACTAAATCTCATGAGAATCCGGCCGTCTAAAAATCTTTGTGTATAGAATGGATCAAAATATCAGTAAGAGGTTTGCGGCTAATGGAAGAAAAATTCTACAAGGCATTTACAGTTCTGTATAAAGGTGTGCGGTTTCTTTGAAAATGTGTAATTCTTTGAAAGCGTGTAATATTATAAGAAATGATGCTTTCATTTTTATTTGTAAGTTTGACCTTTACATTTTAGTTTGCTATAAAATTATGGCACGTGAGTTCGAGTTATTTCTTGTCACCCAGTATCATTTTAATTTAAATGAAATATAAAATAAACTGTAACTACTATAACAAGCTTACCATAATTTTACAGACATTAAAAAATGTATATTTTGAATTCGAAATTAATTTATGTATAGTAAGAATTTTTTTGAAATCATAAATGTGAGAAAGATTTATGGTTTTTTGGCGCAATATTATTTTCGGTAATTTCTACTTTACTATCATGTTTACTTGACACGACGTGTTTGTTCTTTAAATATTTACTTACAAGTTAACCTTCGAATTATATTTTCTTCGTATTGATCTATAAATATTTACAAGTCAACCTTCGAACTATATTTTCTTCATATTGATTTATCACTATTAACTTACAAGTCAACCTTCGAATCATATTTTCTTCATTTTGATCCTTGATAAATTTTGCTGCCATACCCACTATATACGAGCCGTAACTGTGGCCGATGAGATGAAACTTGTCTCCCTTTATACCAGCACGATTCTAGATAAAGAAAGTTTTTTTTCAACAAGCAATTTTAAGAAAAAGAAAAGAATTGGATTAAACATGATTGAATCAAACATGATTATTTTTGATGAGTTTTGAATCGCAAAATCGTGCAACTTTGCTCGTTACTGTAACTTGTTATTGCTTTCGACTAACACAATTTTGAGGAATTTTACTCAACAATATTTTTGGTTGAGGCGATTTTTTTTTGTTTAATATTTTTACGATATTTTAACGTCACTCTACTATTAAATCGAAGAAAGATATAACAACAATAATAATATAATAACATACAGCAATATAACAATGGTCTGTTCTTATGGACGGATCTAATAGTACACCTTTTCCAAACAATAATTATTTTTTTGTGATACATTTGATCTATTTCATTTCATTAAGTTCATTTTCTTTCAAATATTTTAAACTACATCCCGCTTACCATAATCGTTGGGTTGGTTGATTTATTTACCCGTTATTTCCATCTCGAGCTCAAAGTAAGAAATTTTAGAAATACGAGATATACCAAATTATTACCTGATTGTTTCCCGATCAAAACTGAAACGTGGTTTAAATCATTTATTAGATCTATGATAAAATTTTATTAGTCAATTTGGTGGCTAGTGCTTATAGGGAGAAAAATATGAATATACCTTTTATTACCTTCTTATTTGCTGCTTATAAAATTGCGTCTGACTCTGCCAATTATTCTGATGGAACTAAATGAAAACTTAATAAATAAATGCCTGATATTTTCAGGCTCCCGCTACAGGGCGTACTCAAGCGTTGCGATCGCGAATTGCATAGATTTCTAGATGAAAATATTTTTCTCGCGATGACTGGAAAAGAAAATGAATGGAGGCTGTATGTATGGAAAGAAAAACTGAAACAAACTGAGCTATAAGTTGGAAAGATAGAAAGGATAAAAGAGAATAGTTCATATCAGCGAACAAAGTGTTTTATATTATGTTTTAATAATATTCATGTTCAGTAATAATAGATTCATTCAGTTTCATTATTATTAATATAAAATGAGTATTAGTTGTGCTGTTACAATTTTTTAAGTAAAATAAAAAAAGCATTCGTGAAGAGTAGAAGAAAGCATTGATGATATTTATTAGAGACGTAACATTAAAGAATGCGTAGGAGACGTGCCGTTTTACATGTTTTTTTTTTTTTAAAGTATGATTTTATTTTTATTTTTATAACCGTTATTGAACAGCCAACCCAATTTTAGGGGTTTACGACTACTAATGTTTAACTCATTAGCCTTGCAATTTTGAACCTAATCCAGAAGACAAGGAAACTCCTGGATCGAGTATTGGGAAAAATTTGCCTTCGTGGAGGACTTTTTGATGGAGCTAACCCGCATTTGCGTTACATGGAGATGAAGACCACGAGAACCTCCCACGGTTAGCCTGACGGCAAGGAGACTCTAACCCATTATCCGTCTCCCCCTGAGGATATTTTACGTTAGCACTGTGGTTGGTGCAAGCCGGATGCGGAATTCGTATCGACCGGAATTCGAACCCGGTTCGCCGCAATGGAAGGCGAACGCTCTATCCCCTGAGCCATCGCGGCTCTTAGTTTTTTCTATTGCATGCATTTATTTCAAGGGGTGATTTCCATATCGTGATCTGTGGCAGAATAATCGCCAAGTCTTGGCAACATCGCGGCCCGCGTTAAACTTAAAAAAAAAAAAAAAAAAAAAAAAAAAAAAAAAAAATTCACAGAAAGGGACTAATTTGAAAGGTTTGACCCCCGGGCAAACATCTACATTTTGTTTTTTTTTTTTTTAAATTTTCAAGTTTAAAATCTATTTGGCATCTTTGCGACTGTAGTTGGCGTGACAGATCACGGTACGGAAATATCCCTTGTTTCAATCTAAAATTTTTTCTTTCACTGACTTATCATTGACTAAAAATATTAACATTTTTAAAGAGAAATTAAGGTAAAATCTTAGAATAGCCCACCTCTTGGCGACTTTTTGAAATCTCGCCAATCATTTTGCTTATTTTACCGATATGGCTGTTTTAGTTTAATTTATCATTCAGGGTGAGACCTAGGTAATCGACTTTAGTAACAATAGGGATAGCGTTGTTAAACAAGGTAACATTATTTGTGATAGGCTTGTTTCTTTTCTTCCGTCTGATCAATAACAGTTGAGACTTGTCGGCGTTGATGGATATTTAATTTTTACTGCACCAGTCCTCTATGGCGGGTATAGATTCATATAATTTGCTAACAACATGATTGAGATTCATGGACCTGGTCGCTAGAGCAGTGTCGTCATCGTATAAGGTTATTAGATAATTTATATTATTTTCTTCAATATGAAAATCCTATGTATATATCAGGTAGAGCACAGGCCTTAGAAGACGAAAAAATGAACCCTTTTACCTCTTTTCTAACGAAATCGAACCTTCTCGTAGGTATACATATCAAACAACCAATCAGGTTTAAGAATTTTAGTGGCCGTGATCGGACGTTCAAAATAATCTCCCCGAAATATCTTCCGGAAACCTAGTTTGGCAAGATTTTAAAAACTTACTCGATGAGATTAAAAAAATCATCACGGGGTCGGCTATTCTAGGATCCACACCCAGAAATTAGTTTTATGACATTTAATAATTGATTTAATTTCCTAAGATTTTACGATATAACCTGTTTAAAGTGGGTTACGTTAGAACACAATTCAAAAAGGTTTCAACCGAGCGGTGCAAAGCAAACCTTATAAGATTGCACAGCAATTTTCGGAGGTAAGGGAGCGTCAGCAAACAGCTGACGGAGCCTACTGATTTGATTTATTTTCTTGACCTCAATGTTTTACTCGATTTTTTCTTTAATAGTAACATACCATGATATTTTGAATAACAAAAGCTACTTGTTCTCCAACGACGAGAGAGTTCCGAGCCGCTGCTTTTGGATTTGGTGTGTTGCCCCAGGTCCAGTCGACGAGAATAACGTTGTAGTCGCCTCTTATAAAAAGTTGCGTTTTTATTTCCTAAAAAAGAAATTCTATTTTAATTTCAGTAGATAAATAAACATGAATGATAAAAAGCAAACTTTCTAAAAACATTGAGCAATGGCTATGAATGCAAATACAGAGAGTTACAGTTATTAATATAATTCTACGTTTCCGTCAAATACACAAAAGAACAGCTAAAGTTAGAAAAAAAAAATATGGAAAAAAGATTCGCATTACGATATTTCACATTGAAAATTGATCTTAAAATGAAATACAGGTAAGGATACATAACATTACTAAATCACGTGATGGGAAATATTGTTTGTCCCAAACTAATAAGTCTTGCATGTTTTAATTGAGATTCTGCATGTTTGTTATATAAGTTGTCATGTCCTTTTGAAATCGCCGTCATTTTTAAATGCTGCAGACTAAATTGAAATGTATTCAACATTTCCTATTTTGTCTAATATTATTTTAGGGTAATTATAGTCACCCTATATGCCAATATCTATGTAGGAAATTTAAGAAGAATTATTCATCAGGGTGACTTTGCTTAGACATAATGCGAAAGATCTTTAAAAGACTATTTACTATATGGCTTTCACTACACTGTTAGAATTTTTATTCCAAAATTATAGGAAAATAACCGGCAGCAGTCTGTTCAACCATTAAGTTCACGGTAGATAACATTTTTTACTTTTGCAGTTTTGTAACCCTTTACTACTAGTATGGCAGTAAGGCCATGATTACAAAACTATATGGTTTTAACCATTTACAACAAGCATGGTTTCAAAACCATAAAAAAATTTAACTGGAAATAAGAGTTATGCTTTTTGTTGGGTAATGGGCATTATAAAGTGAAAGACAACGGAAATTCGTCATGTGTTGAAGGGAAAGCAGGAATTATTGCGGTGTCAACGTTGGTACTCGACCCCCAATTCTGTTATTCAAGAAACTGACACATTAGCCCTCGCAGCTACAATATGCACGCCGTTGCAAGGAACTAAGTGGCTTCGGTAATATAACAATTAAATAAATTGTTATTCAAAAATTTTTTCCGATAAATTTTTAACAGTGTACTCTGGGCTTATTGAAAATGCAAAAAATAATACAGGCTAATTGTGTTATAAAGTGATATATTTCTTACCTAGATTACCTCGAGGTATATGTTCTCACTGAAATAGGTTAGAACTGCCAGGTTTATTTGAAAATTCTTTCTCAACTAGCTTCTTCATCCTCATCATCATAATCAATGGCTCGACAGCCCAGGGTGGGCTTTGGCCTTCTCAAGAAGTTTTTTCCAGCCTAACCTTTTTTTTTGCTACTGTCCTCCAATATTTTGTTTTTAAGACCAAAAGGTCTTTCTCTAGGCCATCTAGCCCAACTAGCTTGGTTATTGTAAAATGAAAGAGGCTATAAATAGTCGAATAATTTAATTTGTCTACTATATAGAACACGCTCATTAACATAATTGGTTTTTAAATTGTTACTCATTGCATAGAAGAACGTGTTTTGGTAATTTATATATTTTCTCTGTCCTCCCGTTTCCTGCACTTTTTTTTAACTCTCCTCTTTAAAAAAAATATCCTAAAATCACAAATGTTTAGAATTATGAGCCAGTTCTATAATATTATTTTGCCAAAGAAAAAAAGAAAACACCGCGTGTAAGTGCAAGTTAATTGAAATTGAAGCTGAACCTAACAATTACCTATGCCTTAAAAGAAAGAAATAAGTCCTATATTGACGAAAAGTAGCCACATTTCTTAAAAAAAGGACGCAGATAATTTTGACAAAGACTGTATGCCAGCAATACCAGCAGAAGTAATCTACCAGCTATGTTATTCAATGCATAACCTTGTACGTTATACTTTAAAAAATCAATAAAAAAAAATCTTTTAAATTAAAAACCTATGTTATGTGAAATTTGGGACAGGCTGTAAGTTGCCCTTTTTGTTTCGATTGATTATTTCTTTCATCCTCGTCATTTCTTCTTTAGTATTGGCTGGCTTTTTCCTTTTATTCAATATTTTACAGTCCACTTCTCTTATTTGGAATTAATTAGTGCCCGGTACTGCTTGCGACTAGCTATCTACTTCAGTGACTTATCCGTTGCTACTTTTAAATTTTGGTAAAAAAGTAAGCAAAATTTATTTCTCACATTAAATAAAGGTTAACTATAATATCTATTAATAGTGCTAATGATCGAAATCCTGATTAAATGTTAACTTTAAACCGTTTGCATTTATAATTAAAACGATTTGGTACAGTTTTGTGCCCATGGCATTTCTAAACGTAATAGCTAAGCCTAATCACAGTGATAGGAAGCTAGTTTGGAGGGTTTCATTTTGGTTGTTCAGATTGTTCACGATTAACGATCCAGTAATCTCTGTACTTTTACTTTCCTAAAGTTAAAGGTTTATGCCAAGAACCTAACAACTACCTATGTCTTGAAAGAGAGAAATAAGCCATAAATTCGATCCACTCTCTATAATCTCTCCATAATCACCTCTCTCTCAGTTGCTTCAGAACAGGAGGGACTCTCCATCTGAAACGCTTTGCTTTGCATTATTTAATTCTGATGAATTAAATAAGTGTATGAATAAGTATTTATGCATGTGCAAAAATTATTTTGAAAGCAGTATTGCTAGAATAGCAACAATAGCTATTATTATTCCTATGGCGAGTAAAGTATTCAAAATTAGACGAAAAAAATGCTAAAATAACATTATGATAAATATTTTTGTGCACTAGGTTTTTGAACTAATATTATCCAACATGAAATATTTTATTTGAAGTACAGTGCTTGGAAATCTTATGTGACATTTGATGGTTTGTATTCTGAATTACGATAAATATCAATTTTTTATTTTCAGTTTCAAAAATTTGTTTAAATAGCAATATTGAAATAACTAATGTGTATAGTGTTAAAATATTAATTGAATGGATAATGTAGACATTCTTTTTTTTAAAGAGGTGCTTTGGTGAAATATATTCCCCAACTTCATTAGAAATACTGAAGTATAAGACACTAACAGTTTAATTTTGAGCAAGAAATAAGATGGCGTGAGAATGACTTTGCGAGTCTAGAAGTTTTCGAGGATTCAACGTTTGCGGCGTTATTCTGAAGACATTTTTTATTCATATCCTTTATAGGCTGATCAGAAAATTGTTTTGTAAAAGTATGCCCCGGATTTTACTATTTTGTTTCCAACCCTTGAAGCTAATTTTCCTTTTTTTTTCTTTTGTCTTTTCATTCATTGTTCCTCAATGTGGTCTTCATTATTAAGCCTCTAAAAATTACAAAAGAATTTGGAACTTACTCTCTGCCAAGCTGTTCTACAGAGCCCATCCATTAAGCCATGCGCAAGAAGAACTGTCTCTACGTCTGGATCAAAATCAGTGTCTTTAGGCAATTCACCACCACATTTGTGTAATGGCTCAGCTTTATCGGGGTTTGTTGGCGTGAAAAGAACAAATTTTGTTTCTGGTGGACTGTCGCCCATTTGTGCAGTTTTCGGCTTATAGGCATCAGCTATAGAAATGTCACACTTTTCGTAATGAACATTTTCAAAACAATCTCCGACTTGTTTCCCAGGAACAGTGAAAATATCGTTAGCTGCAAATAAATAAGAGATTAATTATTAAGAGATTAAATAATGACTATTTTGATACTTTATTAATACGTTAATTATCATTTAGCAAAAGATAAGAGTTCATGGTATATTACTGAAATAATGCCGTATATGGAGAATCTCTATTGGGGTTGTAGTAATGATATATCAGTGCTCACTTATATGAGTGTCAGTAGTTCCATCTTAATAACTAAGGGACATGGCTTTTGTTAATTAATTTTTAGTAAATTAATTTTTGACAAATTAATTTGAATTTCATAATGGATTTTTTACTCAGATCGGAGTACAAGATCATAATTCAACTGTATATGAGTGAACACAGTGGCTAACTAAGGCTAAAGCAGGCCCTAGGCAACATTATAATTCCGGGCCTATTTTTCAGTCATGACACAAACTTTGCGTTTTGTAGTTTGGTTTTAAAGCATATAGTATGTAGTTCCATTTAACTATCGGATTCCAAGAAAAAAAAATGGAAACAAAAATATACATGTACAAAAATTAAATACACATAATTTATTAAAACAAACAAGCATAAACATAATTTATTAAAACAAACAAACATAAACATAATTTATTAAGACAAACAAACATAAATATAATTTATTAAAACGAGCAAACATAAACATAATTTATTAAAATAAACAAACATAAACATAATTTATTAAAACAAACAAACATAAAGATAATTTAATAAAACAAACAATAATACTTAAGCAAATATACCCAGATTGATTAGTTATATTACCTTTTTTCTCACTTTTAATTCTGCAAACTGTAGCAGAAAGTATTCCGCAAAAAGTAATGATAAACTATTTAATTTTTGTTTTCCTAATGTGGATCTTAAAATTCTTTTTATTCTGACCATTACTGAGAATGATCTTTCACCGCTTGCATTGCTTATTGGAAGGGTTAAATAAATTCTCAGAATTATGTTTAAATTAGGGAATGTTGCAATAATATTATTTTCCTGAATAAATGACCACATGGATACAGGCGAAATAATATTTTCTTTACTTATAAAAGTATTAAATTGTAATACTTCATTCTTCAGTTCTGTTAGGCTTAAATCTTGTTCATAACATTCTAATTCCTCTGTTGAAGAGTCACTAACATCACTATCATGAAAAATTGTTTTGAATTTATTGTTAATAGTTTTATATCTGTCAGATCTTTTTTCAATGTTGCTAATTAAAGAATCGCATACAACAAAAAAAAAAAAGAAATATATTAACTTTAAAATGTTCTTTGCCACTGAATCTTATTTCATGTTCTGGAATTTCATCATAAAATAGTTTTCGTATTTTCTGCAGTTTTTTATCCTTATGCAATTTCTTTAACTTTTTCTGCTTCTTTTTTTAAATTGTTAAAAATCATCTCTAACAGTTTGTATGAAATCTATCAATGAATCATATATTAAAACTGCTGTATTTAGGGATTCATCGCTTTGTTGAAGAGTTTTGTTTGAAGCATTTATTCTCTTTAAAATCTTTTCCTATATAGTAAGTAACAGTACATACTCAAATGTATCAAGTTTTTTTTTTATCTAAATTGGCAGCTTAATGGTTTTTCATCTTTGTTTGAGGAAAACTGACGTAAACAATGTTTTATTTCTTCATAATTTTCCGTTTAGGATTTCACAGCATCGGAACGAGCAGACCACCTGGTGTCACAATTAGGATTAGAACTCAAGTGTTTGCTCTTGCGAAATTTTTATAATGCATTCCACCTATGAATAGAACTTGAAAAAAATACGCACAATTCCTGAACGATATTGAAAAAATTGGTAATTTCCATGCAACTTTTGGCAGAAGCGTTTCCAATTAAATTTAATGAATGATTTGCGCATGGTATAAAATTGGCAGAAAAAATATGTTGTTTTATTGTAGATTGTCCCTTATAATGACCTGATATATTAAACGCATTATCATAACTCTGTTCCAGACAGTTAGGGATGTCTAAATCAATATTATTTAAAAATTCTAAAATAACTCTCTCCAAGTTTTCACCAGTATGAGAAAATATAGGTAGAAATTCCAAAAATCTTTCTTTTACACCACTTGGAAGAACATAGCGAATAATGACGGTCAGCTGATCTACGTGAGATATATCAGGTGTTGAATCAATAATAAGCACGGGAGCGCTCGTCCACACTTGTCGACTTTATCAATAAATTTTTCGGCATAATTTGTATGCGTTTCAGCAATAATTATGAATATCACGTTTTTCTGTTAAATAAAAAGAAAATTAATTATAAAAATTAAAAACCTAATTTTCGGGCACCAAAAATTACGGGCCCTAGGCACGTGCCTAGGTTGCCTAGGCCTAAGTCCGCTAAAGAGTGAACATAAATATTGCCATTGTAAATAGGGGAAAATCTGCTCATCATTGAAGAGCAATATCATAATTCTACGTTGCATGTGTTACTAAGACATTTAATAATACGATTGTAATATGCAAGGGCAATTTTTCGTAATTGCCCTTGCATGATAATTCAATTCCTTTCGTATGTTTTTGTTGAGTCGGTAAGTTTTTGTTGATGTTTCGTTATTTTAATTTATATTTTCTTCAAAAGCGTAAATATCGCTATAAGAAACATTTAGTTTCATATACTTTTTTAAAAACGAATTCATAGACGTCATCAACACACTTTACGGAATTATTAACGTTGATTTGATTTGCAATAACCTAAGATAGGAAACTGATGATAAATAATTCGCACAAACAAACGATAAAACTAATTTTCGATCGATTAGAGCTATAAGCTAGTAAATTATTATTATAAAATAATAAAATATTTTTTTAATTCTGTGAAAAACTCTTTCTTTGGGATGTAGCGCGTAAACCGTTTGTCAGAGGTAGTTTTAAAGTAGACAGTTTGCTATGTGCAACTGTCTATATATAACAGTACAGTTTGCCATGTGCAACTATAAAATATATATATATATATATATATATATATATATATATATATATATATATATATATATATATATATATATATATATATATATATATATATATATATATATATATATATATAACCAATTCGAGATCTGGCCGGCCAGATCGCGAATTGGCCAAGAACGCAGTAAATTAGCTGGCCAAAGTCCGAAATTTTTCTTGATTTCGAGAATTGGCCGAGGATGGCTGGCCAAAGTCCGAAATTGTTCTTGATTTCGGGAATTGGCCGCCCAAATCGCGAATTGGCATGGGAAGATCAACCAAAGTTGGAAGAAAAAATCATTATACCGGGCAAATGTATACCGGATAGTGGCACTTGACCTTAAAAAAACATCAGTGTAGGATATACCGGCAAATGTATACCAGGTAGTGGCACTGAACCTTACAAAAAACATCAGTGTAGGGTATACCGGGAAAATGTATACCGGGCAGTGGCACTGAACCTTAAAAAAACATCAGTGTAGGGTATACCGGGCAAATGTATACCGGGAAGTGGCACTTGACTTAAAAAAACATCCATGTAGGATATACCGGACAAATGTATACCGGGCGGTGGCACTTAACTAGACTTAGTATGACTAGACTTTTGGTGTATGTATGACTACTATGACTAGACAATTTAATAATGATTATTAAATTAATGATTATTTAATAAACAATTTAAAAACTTCAATTTTTTATATTTTTAAATTAGAAGATTTATAAGAATTATTTATATAATTATAGAAGGCCGCCAAAGTAAAATATTCACTGATCGTTTCAATTATTTCGGACTTTGGCCAGCCATCCTCGGCCACTTCACGATCTGGCCGGCCAATTCCCGAAATCAAGAAAATTTCGGACTTTGGTCAAGAGGTCCGGGCAATTCGCGGTGGCGAATTGGCCGTAACATATATATATATATATATATATATATATATATAAAAAGATTCAGCCTTTTTGTATAGATATGTTACGCCAAATTATCTGAATGATCAACTTGATTGTGGTAGCATAGCCACCAAATTTGTATTTCTAAAGTTATCTGAAACCTCGTGTTTATTGTTATGCTTGTTTCTTTGTTTATAGTTATGCTTTTAAAACGTGTTACTATTGAAATAAATAATTTAAAATCAACGGTAATTGTTAAAAAAAAAGTTTTTCCCTGAAAAGCACAATTAAAGGAGAATTGATGCTAATTCACGTAAAAAAGTAAAAAACGTTAATTACAACCGACGCCAATGATACTTAGTTTTGGTAATAGCCACTAATATCTATAAACTTAAAGGCAAAATTATTAAAAAAAACAATACTAATTCGTCAAAGAAATATTATTGACATCAATGATGATTAATTAATTTTGAAAATAGGTACTTTCTTACGCGGATACGTAACTGGGTTAGTAAAACCCTTACCCGTATATTCCGCGTCTGGCCACTATTCCAGCCAACCTCGACCCCTTGCATGAAAATAGGTACTAATTAAAATAAAAAAAAGACTATGTACTAAAAAGCATAATTTATTGGGAAAATGTAGGTACTCATTTGTTAAATGAACGGTAAAAATGTCGCCATACGCTATTATTGATACCAAGCATCTTAATTTTGTTAACTGCATTATGGTAATTGGTGCGATATTAATAGGTACCAAAGGTGCTCTCTTATAGGTACAGTCTCCGCAAAAAAAAGGTATCACCCAGAATAACTTTCGTTCTATTGATCGGATTTTCATGTACTACGTGTCAATCTTAATGGTTCTTGAGGGTGACCAATAATAAGCAAATTATTTAGTGCTAATTGCTAATTAAGATACGAAATCGGACACAAAAACGTACTTTTTCTGAATAAACATGCATTTTTTTACATGTTTGGATTTTTAATCTTCAAAATATAGGGGGTAGCTGAAATTTGGGAAATATGGTCCAAATAGTTTGGTCAGAAGAGCGATCCAAAGTTCGGCCCCCTTAATGTTAATTTCACTTTTTCGTTTTTAGTCATATTTTTAAAGTAATTAAGCAATTCAAAACAAATTGCAACCACTTATAAAATCCATTTACCCAAAGAAAATTTCATGCAAAAAATAATTTTTAATAATTATTTATTATCATTTAATTTAATTGAAGATGAAAATGACCTATGAAGTATGACCTATAAATTATGACCTATGAATTATGACCTATGAATAATGAATTATGAATGACCTATGAATTTTTTTACACCATAATAATCTGCATATTTTTCTATTGAAAAATGTAAAGTTTCAACAGTTTTTATCTAGCGGAAGCTGAGAAAAATTAAAATTAATTATTTTTAAAAAATTAATTTGTTGACAAAGAAGAAAAATTAAAAGGGGCGATTAATATTAAAAAATGGTTAACTCAGTAGAGGAACTTGACTTACGCGCGTAGCGTAAAATTTTATTCATATTTTTTTCTCTAATAAGCGATTGCTAATCTTCTTTTTTCTGTATGTTGTTTAATTATGAAATACGATGTTCTTTTTTTGTCGTCTAAAAATTTATTCGTAATTTATTAAAGAAATTTGAATAAAACTTTTTATTCAACGAATGTCGAGTTTTATAAAAACATGCTTCTGATAGAATATGATTACACATCAGATTTTTTCTTATATTTAATGTTTAATATACTTTATTTTTTAGTTTGTTTTTCCAATAACTGATACGATTTCAATTATATACATACGTATGCATAGATTCGGAATAATATATTTATCAATTTCTTCAATGTATATTTTATAATTATTAATACGAATACTTAGTCAAAATTCTTAAGCATCTTAAAATTTCTCAACATCTTATACATCGTCTTAATCTTAAGATAAATTTTTTAATCACCAGCGCGTGTTTCGCAGAACTATTCTACCAACTATCTAATTAAATTTTAATATTTTTAAAAATCTTATTCCTTACGCTACCACGTACATTATTTCTTCATTAATATACTGATCATTTTTTAGTACTTTTATTTAGGTTTTCATTTAAATTAAAGTTCCTTTTAAAATTATTTTCAAGTTTTGATTAAAAGAAAACTTGCCTGCTCACTAAAGCTAAAATCTTGTTAAGAAATTAAAAACATTCTGCTGTTTAAAATTATTTGATGCAAAACAGCTGACTAAAATTTTTAAGCGTCTTAAAATATCTCATGTCAAAAATTGTCTAGGGTTATGCTAGATGATACTGAATACAGTTAATATACTACTAAGTACGTATTTTGGTTAATCTAAGAGTGTAAAGCCAACGGGAAGGTCAAGAAATAATAACAAATAATAAGAAAAACATTGAATTATTTCAGTTTTATTATTTGATTTGATATTTGTCTTTCAGTTTTATGAATGATTTTGTAGTGTTGCTCTGTACTGATTTATTGTTTCTATTTTTCACCATTATATAAACTGAGTAGTTACATTATAACAAATAAAATTATATTGACCTTGAATATGTAGTACTACGTTTTTTGAAAAGCAGTTAACAGATTCATAATTTTAGGAATATTTTTTATGTAGGATGTATAATAAGATTCAAAATTATCGTAATTATTAAGAAAGTATTCTGCATGATTTAAACAGTTATGTAGTTTGACTTCGAATAAAATATCAACAATGACAGAAAAAAAAACTTGCCGTATGTTTTTGACACTTTTCAAAAGGTTTTTGACTTATCATGTTAAAAACCTAACCCCGATTAGCTCTATATGTTATAATTTATAGTTATAGCACTAGAATCATAATAGTTTGAGAGTATAACCACAAATATGCTGATTAATTTGTTCAAACAAAATTTAAAGTTATAAAATAAGACACAAAAACGTACTTTTTCTGAATAAACATTATTTCCGACCGATTTGAATTCTCTCATAATATGGGAAAGGGGAGCAGCAATTTAGGAAAATATGATAAAATACTTCGGTCAGAGTAGCAGTAGAAAATTATAACCATTTATTGTTAGTTTAAATCTATTGGTATTTCGAAATATCTTTAGAATATTTCGAATGAATTACGTACTTTTTCCACACATTTATAAAACTTATTCAGCCAAATATACAGTTTAATGAAGAAATTTCATTAATAGGAATAAAGCTTTAAAAGTATGGTCAAAGAAAAAAATTGACGTTGAGTAATAAAGAACTTTCGAACACATTTTTGGTAAAACATAAAGGCATTGTATTTTCCTAGACTGCGCCCTTTTCATATTTTAAAGACTAAAAATCTGTCCAAAAATGAATGTTTATTAGACAAAATTATGTTTTTGCAATCAATTGCGTAACTTTAAAGAACTTCCACATTGATTGACTGAAGATAAATCTTCATATCAAAAATGTTTTGTTTTATCTGAGAAAAATACCATTATTAAATCAAAAGCTATTCGAGACATTCTTGTGCGCATTCTGCTGAACAAGCATAAGTTTCTATTCTTGATTATTCTTAACACTATACTTCAACATATCCAAAACAATTGCAATAACTATTTGAAAGGATTAAAAATAGGAAATAGCTAATTCAAATGATAAAAAATTTTAACATAAAATTGAAATTCACCTTTGAACACAATATATTATTCATTTTAACTACTTACCATGACAATGGGACAAGAACAAAAACAGACATATTTTACTTAGATGAGCAATCATTTTTCATTAAATAATATTCTGATAACGATCAGCATATATTATTCATATTAGGTAACGGTATTTAGGTCCAAAATTTTGATATTCTATTTATTCTTATCTTTTATTTTCTTCTTCACTTTAACATTACTGAAAGCAATTGCAATGACTTTTTGAAAGGATTAAAAATAAGAAATAGTTATTTTAAAAGATAAAAAATAATATAAAAATGAAATTCGTCATTAAACGCTATGTATTATTAATTTCAACTACTTAACGTGACAATGGGACACGAACAAAAAACAGACATATTTTACGTATATGAGCAATCATTTATACGCTAAATAATATTCTGATAACGATTAGCATATATTATTCATACTAGATAACGGTTCTGTAGGTCCAAAAGTTTGATCTTCTATTTATCCAACTTTTAACAAAAGCGAATGTTCTACTTACTCAGGTAAAATACACTTTTCTTTCCTCAGGAAAGTTATCCTGAATGCACGTTTTCTTTTTCTCAACGAGGGTCCTGAGAAAACAAAAATGTTAAAAACATCCTTATTATGTAAAAATTTGCTTAAGGACACTGCTAGACATCAGCGCAATAGACATAGATAACATCAGCACAAGTGCAGAAATATCGTGAAATAATTTTTTTACTCTTCTTGTTTGTACAATTGGTATCAATATGAATTTTTTTTCACGATTTGATGAATATTGGCTTGTTTTTTAGGGACAGTCCAAAAAATTTTTTGTTTCATGCGGAAATAAAAAATTTGCTCAATAAGCTGTGGATACGAGTTATATAAGTGCAATCAATCAGAGATTTGTGAAAAAAGTTGGTCTGTTTTTAAATTTTTAAAATTTTTAATGATTTTTTTCAATGAATTTTTTCTCAAAACATGTTCGTAAATATCGTGACATAATATCGTGACATAATTTTAACACTCCTCTTGTTTGTAAAATTGTTATGAATATGAATTTTTTTTCACGATTTGATGAATATTGGCTTGTTTTTTTAGGGACAGTCCAAAATATTTTTTGTTTCATGTGGAAATAAAAAATTTGCTCAATAAGCTGTGGATACGAGTTATATAAGTGCAATCAATCAGAGATTTGTGAAAAAAGTTGGTCTGTTTTTATATTTTTTAAATTTTTAATGATTTTTTTCCATGAATTTTTTCTCAAAACATGTTCGTAAACATATTTTTCGTAAAAAATTAAATTTCAAGCGTTATTAAGTGTAGTTTAAAGTACTAAAGTGTTCTTTGCATATAGATTAAAACTGCTGACTTTATATTATTGATTCTGTTTTTTTAATTAAAATGCCAAGTGCAATCACGAAAATTTTTAAAAGCAGATATCTTTGTTAGTTTTCAATAAAATATTACATTCAAGATTTTAAATTAAAATGGTTTAACGCTTTTCATGTATGGAAAAGTTAATGACTTTTGTAAGGCCGATTTTTTAAAAATTTTTTTTAAGTCAACTGCATTAATGCCAAATATTTTTGCTCTTTTGTGAATTTTTTTCAATACGTTTTTCAATCTTCAACGAAAAAACAATATCTTTGACTTAACAAAAAAGGTAGTATAATGTCTTTTTTCTTTAAAGTAAAGCTGATAACTTCAGACATAGTGGTTTTTGTTGTTGTTGAAAAAGTTAAAGTTCACTGCATTAATATCAAGTATTTTAGCTCACTCATGAATCTTTTCAGGTGCGATAATAAATTTTTAATAAAAAATTTTATTTCACACTTTAAAAAGTAGTTAAAAGTAGGAATATACGTCAAGTATTCACTTTATCGTGTTTCGTGTTCTCAACGGTAGAGGGCAGTATTTGTAGTGGTTGTTTCAACTTCCGATAGAAGAATTTTTGCTGGTGTAAACTAAATTGCGTAAATCCGCATCTAAAGGATCAGGTAATTACATATTATTATACGATAATTTCCCGATATTCTCTTTTCTTCATATCTTTATCTAACATTAATATATATATATACAAACACAATCCAAAAACAAATTCAAAATTATAATACTTGAGGTATGAAAAACACTAAACAATTATTAATCCAATTCAAACTGGTACAGCGCACAATGCAGCTAAAAACCAAATTTGTATTTTAAAACTAATAACAATGTTAGTTTTGGCTTCAGCCACTAACAACAGAACTATATTTGAGGTAGACTATATTTGAGGGTGCCCCTTGATTCTCGCCAAGTTGTGATCGCGGTTGATCGCCAAGCTGGGCGATGTTGAAACCCAATCGTGATTCTGATTGGTTTAGATTTTAGCGTTATTTTTTAAATATTCAACGGTATATGTAATTTCAGAGGTCCGTTAGTTCTACTTTGGATACCGGCTTGTAAGGTTACTTTTGCTTCTGGTCAATAAGATCGAAGGTATGTAGGCTGTCATAAAAAGGGATTTTAGAAAAAAATGTCACCGCCAGTCTGATACCACAGACTCCATTTTCCATTTGTATTACGCCGAATTTATGTGTCGATGGAGGTACTACACAGATTCTATTCATGATTAATTTAGACAGTATCTAACTGCTATTAGAGAATTCTGTGTACCTAAATCTGAGGATATTCAATGAAGAAGTGAGTTATTTTTTTTTCCCTTTTCTTTCTGTGCTTACTCCATTAACTTTTGTTTCGATTCAAAATGCATTTTATTAAGTTTATTAATATTGCTTATATTGGGTTCATCGTAATTTTAGAAAGTTTTGGCCGATGCTTTGTATTTTATTTTATTTTATAACCGTCGTTGAACAGCCGAACCAATTTCATGGGTTTACGACTACTAATGTTCAAGTCCGTAGCCTTGTAATTTTGAACCAATCCAGAAGACAAGGAAACTCCTGGATCAGTACCCCCAGAGGTATTGATTTGTTATGAGAACATGGTGGACTTTGAGACTCGACAGATTTAACGTGCATCAGTCACCATTTACTACACGGGGAGTCTTCGGTCAGCGAGGATCGAACCCACGACCTCTAGGACATGGGCTCAGTGCCCTACCGACCAGGCTATTCCGGCCCCCCGATGCTTTGTTGAAATTTTTCAGTGTTTTATTGAAATATCATTATGTTTTGGCCGCTATTCCTGTTACCACGGTGTTCCGCTCAAACGGGAATGGCGCCAAACATAAGTCGCCAATTTCGCCAAGGGGCACACTCAAGTATATTTTTACCATAATAACGATCACAGCTGTCTTGAGAGTTCTTCTCAACCTGACAAAATGTTTTATTTCAAATTCCAAACATTCGATTGACGCTCAATTTCATATGGCAATCATAAATAACTGAAATTTTTTTCTGAGCACGATCGTCAAATTAGTTATTAAACGAAGTTAATATTTTCGATTGTAAAACAAACACAAGATCTTTCTGTGAAGTAAATACTAGTTCATGATGCAAAATAAACTTTAGTAGTGAATCACTTGTGCTATTCCTTTTTTACTTAAAAAAAAGAATATCTTTTTAAGAGAACACGAAGCACGTATAGATTTATGCTGCTAAAAAGTTTTGTTTCGAAAATAATTTAGACGGATATAGTTTTGTAAAATAACATTGGAGCAATTTTTGAAATTTCATGTATTTTTGAGGCATATATTTTTTTCTTTTTAAATAAGCAGTATTTTACCTCAAATCTTGGTTTGTATGTCAGATTGGATATTTCATAGCTATCAAACAATAAATTTATGTCAATAGTTCCACAGTTCTAAAAATATGAAATGGTATAAAAAAGTAATAATCTTAGTTTTCTACTTTTCTAAATATTTTAGGGCTTAATATTTTAAAAAAAAATTCTTATGAAGGGCTACATGTCCTTTTTGAAAACTGGATATTTTAAACAAAGATAATTTTGATTTAATAAACAGATTTTCCTTAACTTTCAAGATATAGATAATTTTATTTTAAAGATATAAATAATTCTATTTTAAAACTAAATAATCAGATATTCTTTGAAAATATTTATGTCCCATAAAATGAAGATACATTAAAAACAAATAGATATCCCTCCCCCCCCCCCAAAAAAAAAAAAAAAAAACCTGCAGCGTTATAAGATGTACTTATTATTAAAAAAAATTTAATTAGGTTCAAAAATTTGAGTGGAAAAAGTTTGACTAGTTTTTAGCACTTAAAATAAGAGATAAAAGCACACCAACATCTGAATGATGAAAAACCAATGATCATTCATTTGTTAACCGGTCTTGATAATGGGTGCCTTTTTTGAGACAGTAAACTGATAAATTGATATTCGTACATCAGGCACAAAGAGTACACTCTAATGGCATAAATTAATAAGGATGATAATAATAAACATTATTACCATTATTTAAAATCTGATTTGAAACGTTGTGTGTCATAGACGCAATATCGTAACGTAGATCTTTGTGGATTATATATGATTGAATTGTTGTTTTATTTAAATCTGATTCGAAATAAGCAAATCCCAAGTGAGATAAGCCTTTATCACGGAGATGTACTAAATAGTTTAGATTCTAATGCAAGCGAAAAAGTGTGATAACATTACAACGCTTTTTACTCTAACGAATTTGGCTCCCCACTCAGTTAGCAATCTTAGTTATTTATTCGATGGTGTGTTCATTAATATTTATTTTTTAAATTTTTGACTGAATTTATAAAATTCTTTAGTTATTTGCTTAGTTATAATTTTATAAAATGTTTGAATGTTTCTAAAGGATGTTAAAGGATTAGAGAAGTGCATCATTTCATACCTCCTGATTGGTTTGATTTAATTTTTTTTTATCCTTCTTGTTCTGAAATTTATTTTTATGTTAACTTTAACAAACATTTGCTATATATGAACCATTAATTATTTTAAACTACTAGAAGAATATATATTTTCTTTATTTACGCAGTTACTACAAATTTACTTTTTGATAAACTGATTGGAGTTACGGTTTGATTTAATTTTTCTACTTTTCTTGTTCTGATATTTAATTTTATGTTAACTTTAACGAATATTTGCTTTATATACACCATTAATTATTTTAAACTACTAGAAGAATAAATATTTTCTTTATTTACGCAGTTACTACAAATTTACTTTTCGATAAACTATCTATAAAGAAGTTTATATTCTCTGTTCATGGTAAAATAAATCATAAATTAAAAGAAAATAAATTAGAGAAAATAAAAATATGGCGAGAACACTAAATTATAAATTTTATAGTGTTAACTCTACTTCAACTAACTGTTTCCTTTTAGAATTCCTAGGGGGCTCTGATATATTTGAGAAGTTCTTATTATTCATCTATTGTATATATGCAATTCAAAAATAGTTTATCACGCTTCCATTACATGTACTATCCACATCACACATCATAATTACCAGGTGATTTCAGAATTACATCGTATTAACGAGATTTATTGCACGAAGTGATTTAGATTCTAGCTATTAGCGAATCCCATTTCACGATTCGTATTGATGCCATGTAAGAATTACACACGGCTATCATTTATTGCCAGTCGTTCGCAGTCTTGATTTAGGTAAAGTTTTCATTTAATATATTCAGAGGAAATGTCTTTAGATGTGACTGATTGACAGTCGGATAACGACACGTGTCGAATAATTAGAGTTCTAATGTATAGATTCTGCTCTCATTAGTCAATTATATATATACTCATTACTCAAAAATCATCAATAGTTTTTAAAAATAAATATATATATGCTAGCTTAAATATTACGGAAACTATCTAGAAAGATTACTATTAGGGGGACCGGTAAATAATGTCGTTTGGCGCATTAGATATATGTTAGTCGTAAAAACCACTTAATTTTTTTCGATCCATTTCCGATCAGGTATTGAAAGGTTGCTGCTAACGAGGGTGAATACATTATTGATTATAAATAAAATCTTGATAACAATATCAAATGCATCGAAACTTCATTACTCTCCGGTCCCCCTAATAAAAAGTGCATTAAAAATACTTTTATTTTTAAATACACCATATATTTCTTCGAAGCTTTGGCGCTTTTTGTAATGGCGGTAGGTAAGAAGTTTGATCACGAAAGAGATTAAAGTTATTTCTTCAATAGGAATGAGTAGAGTTCCTGATATCTAACACTTTGTAAAAAAGTTACGGCAATGGCTGCAAAATTGTCCGAAACAGCTGAGTTGCGAAAGAGAAAGATAATGGTATGGTTAGCAGACTTGGAGACTTTCTCTTCTCCGCAATCTCTTTCTCTAAGTTATTAACTTTTAGCTTTCACAGTGATTTTCATTGGTGTTTTAATTTCTTTTTTTAGTGTCATGTGATATTTATGTCAAAAAACGAAACTAGAAGGAATAGAATTCGCGATCGCAACACTCGAGTACGCCATCTAGCGGGAGACTGTAAATATCGTGCATTAGTTCCCACATAACCATTGGCAATGACGGACGCCATTTTCTTAGCATTGAGAAAGAAGCAAAATTTCCCTTAAGAAAAGGTAAAACTTCTTGAAAAAACTAATCAGAACATGCCAAACATTGAAGCAGAACACGCTAAGCATTTGAAGAACAACTTCTCAATAATTTTTACCTTTCTATTACCAACAACATAACATGATTTCATGATCACTTGCTGTTACAGATGTGTGTATTGCGGTAAAATAATTTTTCTGTCTTCAATTCATTACAAGTTAAAATGATGTCAATATTGCTTTCGTCATTCCAATGAATAAATGTGTTCCAATGAATTCCATACAGAACTGTAATAGTTATAGAATATTCTTTTTCATAGAATAGTATATATTTCTGTATCTACATAATTCAGAAAACAACAATAAAGAATAATCCGAATTACTTGAAAAAGTATCTTTTGTGCTGATTATAAAGAAATTTTTTAACGTTTTCTTGGTAAGTGTTTTTTAGTTTTGAAAGAATTTCAACTAGAATTCAGCTATTCTGTTTTTAAGCTACATATTAAAATTCATATCGAGAGCTTACAATTATAAAATTTTGATGTGTGGTATGTTACCTAAAAGTAATGAAGGGATAAACTATGTATATATTATTTGAGAATAAAGTTTTCAAACAAAGAACATATCATTTTGGAATTCTCCGGACTTATAAATCAGGTAAGTGTTATGATTTTTATAATAAAAAATTTGCTTGTAAAGAATTTTTTTTCTTACTTGATGATCGTTCTCTACAAAATGGTTTTTTTACGTCTGATTAAATACTATAAGAATTAAAAAAAGAAACAATACGAAAGTTTTTATTGAAAAATGAGGAATTTTTAAAATCGTTTTTATCCTAAGAATTCTTTATTTTACGTTTTTTAGTTTATAATTTTTTGATAAAATTGTTGTCAAAATACTTGTTTTGAAAAATTAAATGGTATTAAATTATTTGTTTATGTATACTTCTTGCATATTCTAATATTTGAAGTAATATGATTCAGAAAAGTATGGAAGAAAAATTCGGTACTTACGTATTAACCACAGCTACAGATTTGGCAGATTTTTAAGTGCCGCCAATCTACACTTAAAATTTTTGGAAAAAATCTTAAAATGAAACACTTTGTTTAAAATCAAAGTAGTCAATCGGATTTCGGTGGGAAATGGGCCGATATAGAGTTTAGCATAGATTCAAAACTAACTTTTCTCTCACCTGATTCTATAGCCATTATGAACTCTAATAAATAAGATTCAAAATGAAATAACATTTCCAAAACGGACGTTTACTAAGATAAAGTTTCATATAATGGACATTGGTTCATTTTCGTTATATTTCACTCCATAAAATATTTCGCTCTTAAAAAAATAAAATTGCATCCTGTTTTGTTTTTGGCAAGTCCCAAAGATGCATTTTCGTAACACTAAAAAATGTCCTGGCTACGGTGAATTGCAATGGTTACGAAACAAACTAGGTATCAAGTTGGATTCCTACTTAAATACTTCAAAAATAAATATATAAAATTGTGTGCTGGAATGATTTCGAAGAATTCTTTAATTTGAATATCAAAAATCAGTAAATCACAATGGAAGGAAATTGAACCCACTGTCTCCACTCTTAAAATTAGTTGGTGAAATATAAGGCGGCTTTTTGCCCACATTTTGCATGATTTATGATTCATACTTTTGGGGAGTTAATAATCAAGAATTGTTTTTCACTTGGTTATGAATTACAAGTAAATAGTTTATCCCCTATACGAGCTTGAAGAATAAACTAATTAAATAAAAGCAAATGTATGATTCTAGTTTTCTTATTTGAATACAACTTACCTACTGGGATAACCTGGCTGGTAGGACATTGGGTCAGGGGGGCCAGAGTTTGATCTCCTAAGACTGAGACTCCCTATTTATGGCGACTGGTGCTCGCTAAATCTGTTGAGGACACAAAGTCCTCCAATTTCGTGCTCTGGTTCAAGCCAAATTTATGATCTGCGGATGGATGGTGTGTAAATGTGCCCTCCCTGCAAAACGAGATGTGACCTACGTATGTTGTCTCCGAATCATCCTCAGGGATGTTTCCCAGACCATCACCAACCCCATTGTGCAGCTATAGTGCGACGTAAATAAAAGCATAGGTATCAGATTCAACTTATCTGTGCAGTTGAGAGGAGAAAATCAGGAGTTCTATCTTGATTGCAGTTCCATGAACGACTGCAGTTTCATGGTTTAATTAAGCGCTTTGATACAACTCGCAATCATGCATTGAGGCTCTTCAGTGACTTTGAGGAGTGAACTGGTGTCCCGCGTTTTAGAAGGTAGGTACATTATTTACGTCACACGAAAGCTGCACCATTGACAATTGGTGACGGTCAGGGAAACATCCCTGAGGGTGATCCGAAGACATGCCATCACAACTTTGTGAGAATACTTCTTCAATTTAGACGTAGATCTAAAAGGGAAGGAAAATTTCCCCTGATTCCTTTACTTATGGTATTGCTCAGCAATCGACCACAGGACTTTTGATTATACTGATCTTACTAGAACGTATCACGTTTTCGGATCTTAGTGGAGTCGAAGATGGAAACCCAGCCCTTGTGAACCAGAGTCTGATTCACAAACCACTGAGCGCCAAGGCCCCACGTCTCAGAAGCAAAAAGGATATTTTGCATAATTCAAATAATTTACGTCAGCGACTATAGATAAATACCACGAAATCACTGATAAACGTTAGCTCTTACAAGCAATCGAGAATATGATACGAATATGACGAATTTAATACACTGAATAGAAATTTTAAATCGTGTTGAATTGGAATTATGTTCAATAAAACTCAGAAAAGTTTCAGTGTTAGCTTTTAAGTTAGTAGATTTCGTATGTACTGACCAAATAAAATTTGCTTAAACTTTTCTACAAATTATTTATAATATTAATTGACTTCATCTGTGCATCTAGTTTACACCAGTAAATCTGGGATAGAACAAAGCAGTAAAATTTTGGAGGAGAAAAAACAAGTGCTTCGGAGCAATTTTGTTGAGATTTGATTTTTTAGACCTGATTGGAGAAAATAGTTTTTATATTCATAGCAGAATTGTGTGCACGTTATTGATGAAGTTTTAACAGGTACAAAATATAGTTATATAATATTTTGTACCTTTATTAAGGGATTTGGTGCATATTAAACCATCACACAAGTTGTGCTTTTTACCAAAATTAAGCATCATTGGCAACAACAATAGCATGGCTAGTTTTTATGAATTAGTACCGATTCTCCATTAATTTTGCGTTTATGTACATACATAGCTTATATTTAGTTCAATTTTCACATATTACCGTAAATAACTTTATATGATTGACATAAAAAGTTGTATGGCGATTTTTTATATTTCTCCTAAAATGATAAGAACCTTTACTTTATTAATTTTGCCTTTTAATAGCTTACTTTTTTGTTTCAATTGGCACCGATTTAAGCATTATTAACACCAATAATAGTAGAGCAATTTTTTAAGTTTCTCCTAAACGAAATAGAAACAATTGTCCATTAATTTTGCTTTTTAGTACGTAGCTTATTTTTTATTTTCTTTCAATCAGCATTTATTATCAAGATTAATTATCAGCACTTATTTCATCATTGACGTTTTGAAAGTTCTTTTTTTACTTTTTTCTTAATCGAATTATAAATTTTTTAAAATTATTTTAGCTTTTCATGTATAACTTAATTTTTTTTCCAAATTTAATTTCTGTTGGCTTTAAATCTAGTTTTATAGAAGCACATTTTAAAAGCACAACTATAAGCAAAATAAACACGTAGTTTCAGAGCTTATTAGATTATTGTGACGTACCCTTACCTATGCTACCACATTGAAACTGATCTTTGTTTTATCTGACATAATGAGCAAAAAATAATTAAATATTAAAGAAGCAGAAACAAACTTCTTTTAACAGCCAATAGAGAATTTAGTAAACATGACTGAGGTTAACTTTTTAATATTTGAAAAAAAAAAGAAAATAATTCTCTATAGTTGCAAGTGATATAATCGTAACATTTGTCTATTCAGAAGCCAATCAGGTTCTAAACATTTGTGTGACGTCACTTGTTGGTATCCATTTAAATGTTTAAAGCACATGGTTGAGCATAATCATTTCAATTCTTCTTGAGTTGCAAGTACCCAATAAAATTTAAAATTATGTCTAAAGCTTTACCAATGAGAAAATCGCATTTCTCAAACGGCTTTACCGAACTCAATTCGTCATCGCAACACTTGAATACGCCCTCTAGCGGGGAGGATACTTTCAGGCTACTATTTATTAAGCTCTCATTTAGTTCAATCAGAATCATTGGTAAAGTAGGACGCCATTTTTAACTGCAAATAAGAAGCAAAATTTCTCTAAGGAAAAGGCATAGGAATTTGAAAAAAAACCCAACACCCAACATTTGAAGAAAAATTCCTCAATAATTTTTTCCTTTCTATCATCAACAAGCTTTCAACCGATAACTTCCAATTTCAGGATCACATTATATTATAGATGTGCGTATGACATTAAAATACATTTTTCTTCATTTCATCAATACATTTTTTTTTTCAATTCATCAGTCTTCAATTCATTATAAATTAAAATGAAATTACCATTGCTTACTTTATTCCAATGAATAAATGTGATTTCAGGAAGCACAGAACAGTAATAGTTATAGAATATTCTTCTTATTTATAGAATGATATATATTTTTGTATCTATATAATTAGGAAATATCCGGATTACTTGTAATAGTATCATTTGTCTTGATTATTAATTAATTTTTATCGTTTTCTTGGTAAGTATTTTTTTTAATTTTGAATGATTAATTTCAACTAGAATTCAGCTGCTCTGTTTTTAAGTTACATATTGAAATTCACATCGAGATCTTACAATTTTTTTTTTTGTGTGGTATTTCATCTTAAAGTAATGAATTGATAATGTATGTATATTATATTATTTGAAAATAAAATTTTTAAACAAAGATTTCATTTTTTCTATTCTCCGGATTTATAAAGCAGGTGTTATGAAGTGTTATGATTTTTATAATAAAAAATTTATTTGTAAAAAATTTGTTTTTTTAATTTGATAATAGTTCTCGACAGAATGGTTTTCTACGTCTGATTAAGAATAAAAAATACAAAATAATATAGTTTTTTATTTCAATAGGAATTTTTAGAATCGTTTTTTTTTATAGTAAGCATTCTTTATTTTTTCGTTTTTTAGTTTATGAACAATGATTTTTCATTGAAACTTTAAATTTTTTGATAAAAATTGTTGTAAAAAATTTTTTTATTGCAAAATTAAATGAATTAACATTATTTGTTTTCGTTTTTTTAGCATATTTTAATATGTGAAGTAATATGGTGCAGAAAAGTATGGAATGGAAAGTTTAAATAGGCCTTTCATATTAGATCATTAAATTTTGTAGAGTGATTTCGCAGGCATTAGGCTTTAACTCTAATAAGAAGATACAATTTTTTTAAAGTTTATTTACAAATACTTTTCCGCTGTGTTTTGGATGTTCCTTCTCTTAAAAAAAAATATCAAACATTTTTCTTTTTTAAATTCAATAAGCCACAATAAAGAAGGAATGTTACAATGCTACACTGACTCAAGTCCAACTGATAACGTGTTGTTCTGCCAGCAGTAATTTGCTTCAAATAACAACGCCCCCTATGGGTCTTTGCGTTCGCGAATATTTGAAAATTTCGAATGAATTTCAGGAGTGCGGGCTAAATTTGCCCCTTGCCGATGATGTCCGAATTTCAGGATGACTCAACGCAAATTATTCTGCCATTATATGAGATAGACAAACACAGAGATTAACTCTTCATTTTATTATTAAGTTTTAACAAAGCTTAGAACTTAAACATACAAAAATACACACATACAAAAGATGTAATAGAAATGCAACAAGGAAATAAATATTTAACTTAAAAGATTTACTTGCTTATTTACGCAGGCTTATTTAAAGGCATATTCAGATAAATATGCTTTTAAAGTTATTAGATATAAGAACTATGCAAATAATATTTCAAACTAAATGAAATTCCTACTTTAAGTGAAAATTCTTTACCCCCACAAACAAAAACATACCATCATCAATAATACATAAAATCATCAATGTACAGTTAATTCTAGAAGGGAAATTGCAGGGTGCAGCTCCCTGTTTGGAGTTTTTTTTTTATCATTTCCACGTGGTTTACCAAATTACGATATTTTTTAATCCGATGTAATTTTATATACGAATTTCGAATTTCAGTTATTAGTCTTTAATCCACTGAATTCACGACGATTCCATAGCAAATCCTAATAATATTCAGACAACTTTTTTTTATTATAAATTTTTACATAGTTTCTCATTTTTCGATATTTTTAATTACACATCACGACACATAATGTTATAAAGACACTCAAATTTCGGATTTGAGTAACGATTATTTGTCAACAAGTTTTTCGAAAATCCCTTTTTGACTTATTGGTTACGAAATAATTTTATGTTTTATGAATATTTTGTTTCGGTCACTTCCACTTGTATTTTCTAATTTCGATATTTTAAATACAATATTATTACATCCCGCGTAATTAAAAGGTATTACTTTTGGATGTGTCCGAGGAGTACTTTATGGGAATCGCTGGACTAGGAAACAATTTTCAAAAATTCAATTCACTATGACGTCGATTTGTCTTTCTCCTATTTTTAACTATCGAATAGTATAATCTAATTTTTTAAACTACTTATTTTTTTAAAAAATTGCCTCAGAAAACCAATTTTTGATGTCAGTGTCTTTTGTTTTTTTAAAAAAATTTTCTGTCACTCTTTGACTTTGTTCACAGCTCAATGTGTTTTTCCAGTCTCCAACAACTCCTTTTCTAACATTGCATCACATAAAAGAGGTTCCGGAAAAGGTAAAGGTATTGAATTTGATGAATTTTCGAATTAATGTAACTTACCTGTTAATTTTAATAATATTTTCAATATTAGGAAATATATTTTTGGTTTTAAAAATAAGGTACTTAAAAATTTCTTTATTAATTTTGGTTTTTAAACTTAAATTTGATACTGAACTTATTAAATTTATTGTTTTGGATTTGAATAAATCAAAAATTGGTGTTAGTAAGACTGATTTGCTTTTTAATAAGGTTTCTAATGTTGAAAGGGTTTTGTGCACAATTAATTTTCATGATAAAAAAATTTGAAATTGCTAAGTTACCACAGATTATACATGATTTTTCTGATTTTTTTCCTTTAAAGCAAATTAAGGTTTCTGCTGCTTATAAATATTTTTCTACGCTTAGAAAAAAGGTGTGTAATTATAATTTTTTAAGTCGAAATTTAAATTGTATTTCTAAATTTGATTGTTATTGTAATGATAAGGATTTTTCTCAATATATTGATAATGATTATGGACATGTTATTACGGGAAATTTGGAGATTGTTGGTAATCAAGATTTAATTAATATTTTAAGCAAAGGTTCAAAATTTAGGACAAGAGTTAAAATGTATAAAGAAGATTTTATTTTATCTATTAAAAAAGATCTTGATTTTTTTATAGCAAAAATCTCCAGAAAATATCATTGGCCCGTTGAAGGTTTTTTGGAGTGGAAAGCTAAAATTATTGAAAGGGTTAAATTTAATTTATTTAATACCAGTTTTAGTTCATTTCCTAGTGGTGCTTTTATTGATTTTGAATTATCTAGGAATATTAAATATCTTAAAGATAAATTTATTGTTACTGTAGTGGATAAAGCTTCAAATAATTTTTGTATTACGTGTAAATATTTTTTTTAAAAATTGATTACTGGAGAATATAACGCAAATAATACTTATTTAAAATTAAAAGAAGATAAGAAAGTTATTGAAAAAAGAATTATGGTATTGAGTAAAAAATTAAAATTTAGGTTAAATAAGATAACATTTCCATATTTATTTCCTATTGTTAAATTTCATAAAAATCCAGTTAAATTTAGGTTTATAGCGTGTGGTACTAATTGTTACAGTTCTGATATAAGTAAAAGGTTTTTAAGTTTTCTAAAAATTATTTTACTTAAAATTAAAAAAGAGAAAAATATTGCTATAAATAGTAATGTTGAAGTTTTGGATTTTATTAATGATAATGATATTTCCTGCATTAATACTTTTGATTTCGAAAATTTGTATACAAGTATACCACATGAAAAGATTTTTTGAAATTTGTAGCGGCATTTTTGATAAGTATTTATTTATTGAGAAAATTGATAAGTCTTATTGGATGGATTTATGTAAGTTTAATCTTTTTGAGAATGTTCTTTTTAATGGATTAGATTTTTATAAAAAAATTATTGGAATTCCAGAAGGTAATTCCTTTTCTGGTGCTTTTGCAAATATTTTTGTTGCATTTTTTTGCAGCTAAATTTCTGAAGCATAATGAATTTAATGCTTTTTGATATATAGATTATTTGATTTTGTTTAATTGTGATAATTATAATTTTATGTATAGTATTTACCCTAAAGATTTGGTTTTGAAGAAAACTAATGAGAATTGTTTAAATGTTGAATACTTAGATTTTAAAATTGATATTGTTGACAATATTATTAAAATTGGTGTTTTTGATAAAAGAAAAGCTTTTAAATTTAATGTTAATTTTTTCTGCAATTTAATACTAATTTGTGCAAATTTTTTAAAAAAATTTGGTTTTTTCACAATTGGTTAGGATTAAAAATATTTGCAATAATGTTGAAAGTTTTCGGGAAGCTGTGAATAATTTTTTGAATAATTTGAGTAATAATAATTTTCCTTTTAATTTTTGTAAAGTTAACTTTTTAATTAAGAAAATGATTGAAGAATTGTAGGTTTTTATATATTTTTTCTTTTAACAGGGCTCAATTCAAGTCTTAACTGAGCAGCCCCAGTTAAGCATTCTATTAATATTTTACGTATCTTTTCCTTGACTTTTTTTTCTCAATCTGCGCATTGTAATAGAGGGCGGTGTTTTCTTTAGTTTTAAGTGTTTCCTTTTCATTCGGATTGCTTATGAAATCGCTGTTTGACCAGGTTAAAATGAGTTTTTATTTTTTTATTTTATTTTCTGATTTTGTTTGAGTTTCTTTTCTGAATTGTTTCTATGTATTTCATGTTCTTTCCTGGACTTCTATACAAAACCTTCGGGGCACTGAGGGAGTTTATTTAGGCATTTGCCTCTCCCTCAATAGAAAAGGTTTTGTTTTATGGCTACCGTGGTACCCCCTGAAGACGTCGGCTTCGGTAGTCATATTTTTATTTTCGTTTCCTTTATTGCTACATTTATTCTTTTTTTGAAATTTCTGCTGCTTTTCAGCGCGTTTGTTTTCAAAGAAGTTTTTGTCTATTTAGAAATTAAAAAATTTTATGTTTTCTTTCTGTAATATTTTCGTGATTACACTTCAGTTATAAATCAAGGATTGCATTGAAGCATAATTTAGTTCAAATCTGCAGCAACCTTTAAGGAATAAAAAGCATGGTTCAATTCAACATTTACTAAAATTACAGCAACCTATTAAAATGGTTGTGATATTACGGTTTAACATTGAATCGAGTTTTCTGCGAGGGAAAATATACCTTTTTTAAAAACTATATAAATTTTATCAAAACAAATAGGGCCGGTTATGTAAGAGTTTCGTTGACACCACGCCAGCTAAATACGGAGCTCGTATATACACAGTGCATGGCGTGGATGTCGGCAAAGTACGGTGCTCGTATCAGGACTAAGAGAATAGATGGGCTAGTTCACTCCTTTGAAGAAACTCTCGCCACGAAAAACCTCCGATTTTCTCCAGTGACGTCACTGTGGCGCGAAGCTTTCACTTTTACTTCAAGAACGGAGTGTTCGGTCTAACTAGCTCTAACTAATATTGGAGCATTCTTTTTTGTGACATATTCCAAGACATTTGTTGTTTTATAAAATGATTTTCCTCAGTTTATTGCAGTGAATTTATAAAAATTAAAAACTTTTAATGAAATGCCAGTTTGCGCGATTGCAACTTGCGAAAATTCTGATAGAAACACAAAAGGAAAAAATAAAATTTTCCATCCGTTCCCTAAAGTAAATGAACAACTATGTAAAGAATGGATTCAACGAATTGCAAATGAAATGGCACAGCTAATATAAAACAGCAAAACGTTTATTCTATAGTTAGGAACGTTTATAAAAATTCACCATCTAAATAGAAACCACCTCGTTACTTCAAAAAGAAAGGCAGGCGAAAAATTAAAAATGAATAAAGTCAAAGAAAATTAAAGCGTAAATAAAAATTATAAATAAAATATATAGTATATAGTTAAAATTCTCCTCATTTCATAATATTTAATGTAGTTATTCTAAATATTTATGATTTTTTTTAATTATATTCTCTTAAAATTAAATATCTATAAATTATATTATCTTAAATTTAAATATCTATGAACAATTGTAAAATTTCAAATATCATTATGAACCTAAATTATTATTTTGTTTCAGTTATTAGCGTTTAAGGTGGATGTTTCCTAATGATTAAGTAAGAACAAATTGCTATTAACGGCATATTTTAAAATCAGGATTCTAAATTTAACCCAACTTATAGTTATCAAAGATTATGTAGATAAAAAAGTGTCGATATATGCTTTTCTTAATAATTACAGTTAAAACTGAACTTTTAAAAATAAAGTATTTATAGTGTCATTTTCGCCAACTAGTAAAATATTTATATAAGTTTAAAATGGTATTTTTTGAATAGAATGGCCAAGAAAGTTTTTTTGAACCATGTTTAATGTGTTAATTATGTAAAGTTTGAAATCTAATAATCAGAAAAAGTCTAACTTACTTTTACAGACAGAAAGATGCAAAGTTATCATAATATCTTTGCTAGCGATCTCCGAGATCTGTGTACACAGTGACGTCATGAGGAGAGAAATCGTAGCTTCAGCTCTAAGAGCGGAATAAACTAGCCCTTCTCTCTTCTCTTTAGCCCTGTGCTCGTATACTCAGGGCATCGCGTGAATGCAGGCTAAATACTGTACTCGTATACACAAGGATTTGCGCAGATGTCGGCAAACTACAGTGCTCGTATACACGAAACACTCATTGAAAACATTCATTGAAAAAAATTTAGAAAAAAGTATAAAGTCGATACTGATTACGTCATTTTCAGATCTAAAACATGCAAGAAAACGGTTTTCTTTAGTACAAGAAGCAAATCCGAGATGTATATAAGCAGATTTTAGTAATTTGCACGCGTAATTTACAATTTAAAATTTTGGTAATTTACAATGCCAAAGGGAACTACTCACTTAACCGGAAGTCGAACGAGGTAGAATTTTAGCTTTTAAAGAAATGGGCTTGAGTGGTTCACAAATTGCAAAAAATAGGAAGGTCCAAAGCTATAGTAAATAGTTACTTCCGGAATCTTGAAAACTATAGCAGTAAACAGCGTATTGGAAGGCAAAAAAATTTCATCAAGAATCAAGAAAGACGTGAGACTACACAAATTAAAAAAGAAATGCAGTGCACTAAGCAGCACGGTTAGAAATTATTTAAACAATAATTCAAAAATTGAATTTAAAAATATTAAAAGAAAACCTCAGCTTACTAAAATGCACAAAGATGCTCGCAAAGAAACCTCTTATGAAAGGTATGAATTGGAGTGATGTGGTCTTTTCTGATGAAAAAATGTTTAATTTGGATGTACCAGATGAATGTCAATATTTTTGGAACGACTTACGGACTGAGCAACATTTATTTTTTAAACGTTAATTTGGTGGTGCGTCCACTATAATTTGGGACACTTTTGCAGCAGGTGGTTGCTCCTATAACATCTGGAGACTGGACTTTCCAACAAGACAATACGACAGTCCATACCTAATATTCAACTAATTCCTGGATGAAAGCAAATGAGGTTAAATTCCTTGAGTGGCCATCTAGTAACCCAGATCTGAATTCGGTAGAAAACATTCGGGGCATATTAGTAAGAGACGTATACAGATCTGGCTGCCGATTCAAGAGCAAGTCGGATTTGATTGCTATAATTAAGATCTCTTGGAAAAAAATTTATTTCATTTTGATTTTATTATGTCACAATCTCTGGCTACATTATAAAATAAAACCATATAAGTTCTTTCTTCTTACATTTTATCACTTACTTTTTTCCAACTCTGTGCATGAGATTTATGTGTGTAGATCAGTGGTTCCCAAATGGTGTTCCGTTCGAAACCTAGGGTTCCGTGGAAGAGTTTAAGGGGTTCCGCTAATAATTAGTTTTTATAACCAGTGATGAGTTTTGAAACATTAGATTATATTTAAATCAAAGCTATAATTCATAATTTATTTAATCCTTCGGTTTGCCTTTATGAAATTACGCCAAATTGAGTGCCAAAGAAATAGAAATGGCATGTTTAAAAGAAAATTTAATATTTCTAACAACAATATATTGAAAAAATTATAAAAAGAACAACCATTTATAAAATATTGCATCAGTATTTCTCATTGCACTTTTTAAATCAAAATAAAATCAATATTATTAATAAAGAAATTTGTTTCTTAATAACTATTTTCAACTTTTGTAGCAGTTCTTCTAAGTTTTCATAGCAATTCTTCTAAGTTTCGAAGTAGACGATAATTTGTCGTATTTAATTCCTTTTCAGCTTATGTATATACACCTAAAACAAATTCATAACTTGACTAGATATAGCACAACGATTGCAAATTCAACTGTCAGACATAAACATAATTTAAGATTATTAATATAAAAGCAGTTAAAAATCTTTATACCCCTAATTAAATATTTAAAAATAATCTTTTATAGATTCTCACCTTGATATTACCTTGATAAACTTCATAAAGTCGGGGTTGCGCTGAAAGGAGGTTGATTGCTAAGGGTTTCGCAGCCGAAAGAAATTGGGAACCCCTGGTGTAGATAAAAGTTTAACTAATCCAGAAATAATTTGAAAAAAAAACTGAATTGTTTTATAAACTAAATAAAAATTTAATTATTAATATTAATTAATGATTAAAAACTAATAATTTGACGCTTGCAAATTTTTACATGTGTTTTAAACATGTCTGAAGTAAGGGTTAACTATGCGCTATATCTTAATAAAGTTAAACAACGCAAAAAATAGCACAAATTAACAGACCTACTCTAGTAGCAAAACTAAAGCGACATAAGCAGTCATTCTATGGTGACAAAAAACAGTCTTTCTATAATATGGGGTCTTCCTGACCGAGTGGTATCGCTCACCAAACGGTCTGTCGTGTGAAGGCATCGGGTTTGAATATTACACAGCTGTTCTACTATTAGACAGACAAACATACTTATTACTACATAAGTATATTTATGAGTTTACTTATGTAGTTAAGCACACAAGATTCTAAATGTATGTGTGCCAATTAAAAAAATAAAACTATAGAATAAAAAATAAAGCTATATAAACAGAAAAAATATAGTATATAGTACTGTTTATTTGGCATTATTCTTTTTAAAGATTTACAATTTGAGTCAGGCTTATATTACTCTAGTCACGTTTTCCGGTTATCCAAAACGTAAAATTAATAATATAGAATTTCAAACAACATGACTTTTTGTGTAATAAACTGGCAATGGTAATGCTTGAAAAAATTTTATTATATATATTTGAAATTATTTTTTTATTTAATGGTTTTAGTTTTTAGTGGGAAAACTTACACTTACTTTTTTTAACTAACGTATAGACGTATAAAACGTAAAGTATAAACTTGAAATTCACAATTTAAATGTTTTTTTTTTATGTTATTTAAAACTTTCCTTTAAAAATTAAAACGCGAAATTATTATTAATTAAACTTACATAAAAATCAGCGTAAAATAACATGAAGTAGAATTATATTTTGACAGCATAGTTTTATTGTTTAATAACACCCCTGTTTTTCGCTATTTGGGTTAAGGAGAACTTTTTTAGCAACACTGAATTTAATCTCCAGTTTCAATAAACTCAAAGCACGTTATAGGTTTAATAACACCCCCTGTTTTTCGCTATTTGGGTTAAGGAGAACTTTTCTAGCAACACTGAATTTAATCTCCAGTTTCAATAAACTCAAAGCATGTTATAGGTTTTCAAATGTAAATCATAAAATTTCTTCTCTCCAAAATTTATCTGGGGAGTTTTTATTCAAAATATAAGTCAAATAAGTGTTTTAAAAATCAATAAATACGTTTTTAAATCATCAGTTTGGCGGTGCACTTTATTTATTTAAAAGTGATACAATTCTGAAATTCTTGTGTTACGACTTTACAAAAAAAGAAAAAAATTACATTATACAGATGAAATAATTTTATTTATTTTTACATCTATTTCGATCTATTTTAAATCTATTTAGATAGAAAATCAGTCTGAATGTAATCTAAATATTCTAGAGTAATCTAGAATCTAAATTTTCGTAATCTAAATTTTAAATGAGGAAAAATTATTTCAGCAACCAAAAAACTTATTTTTATACTTATTTCAGTCTTAACAAAACATAGTGATTCTACTTGAAGACTATTATCGATTTCAAAACTATAGATGTATGGTTAGTATATACTATAGTATATTACTAACTATTTGTCTCTACCAATAATTATAAATTAAGTGTTAAAATAAAAAGGAGTATAAGAGAAGCTCAAACCTTCAATTATAAATTCAATATCCTCCTACTTCCAGCATATGTAACTATTTAGCAACATCAATGATAATACAAATAAATGTTAAAATAAAGAGTTAGAAATGATATTCACGTGTTCAATCAAACGTTTTTCAACTATTCAAACAGCTATATTTCTATCAGACGTGAACCAATGAGTAAGGAACAAAAAACGTGACCTCGGTTTTGTGAAAAGCTCTCTCTTTAATGCTATGCAAATAATTTTATTCCAACGAACAAATTACTGAAATATTTTTAAGTAAAGAGAGCATTTCAAAATTGAGTTATTAAAATAATGTTGATATAAGCATGTTCAACGCTCATACGCGATTAGGTATGGTGCAGATTTTACAGATTTAAAGGAAAAATGTGATTTTTAAAAAAAAATAATTATCTTGAAAAACTTTTGAATACGTAATAGGTCTCAATTTTTATTGTTTGAGAGGGTGCTAAACTATGCTAATTAGTTAGTGCAGAAGATGTTTTAAGTTACGGAATCACACACAAGAACGTACTTTTTCAGAATAACTTTTTTTAACGGATTCCTAACCCTCAGAATATAGGGGTTAGCTGCAATCTGGGAGATGTGGTCCCAGTTGTTAAAGCTAATTTTACTTTCTGCATGTTAACCATTTTTTGGCTAATCGAAATTTTTTTTTGCATAAAATTATAAAATTGGTTTATTCATAGATAATTCGACGCAAAAAACTTTAATAATTATTTGTAAAGATTCATTATTTAATTTAATAATAGTCGAAAATTTTTGAATTGTCTGGTATATGAATTTTTACACCATTTTAAAGAAGGGAATTTTATTTGTTAAAATACTAAATTTAAACGAAAGTTTGATCGAATAGTTCCTGAGAACCGCCCCCCCCTAAAAAAATGACTTGATTTCTCAGAAACTGTTCGATCAATTTTGTACTTAGCCTTTTTAAATTATTCTTTAAAATGATGTAAAAGCGACTTTATCTTGCAATTCAAATTTCTTTGACTACCAGAAAATAAAATAATAAAAACAATACATAATCAGTTAAAAATATTTTTGCCTGCAATTATCTTTGGACAATTGAGTTATATTATTGTGCGCAAGAACTTTTCAATTTACTTCAGAAATTCTCAAAATATAGTGAAATATGCAACAAAAAAAACAAAACAAATTTAATAGTTAGGGATCCCCTTTTGTCCTCTTTTAACTCTTTCGTCATAACTATTAGAATCATATTTCTCAGATTGCGGCTACTTCCTAGAATTTGAAGATCAGAAATCTAAATCTGTCGAGGAAAAAAAAAAAGAAAAGTTTATTCGGAGGAAATACATTTTTGTGTTTGATTTTCTTAACTTAAAATAACAACTGCATTGACGACTAATTAGATTTTTGAGGTCAACCCCGGAAACTATTAATATTGAGTTTAGTATATATATATATATATATATATATATATATATATATATATATATATATATATATATATATATATATATATATATATATATATATATATTTCCTTATCCTTACATTAAAAGTTATTCAGGGATATTCGTTTTTTCTTTTTGCGCACAAAGTAGAAATTTAAAAAAAGATTACGAGTTAAAAATAAAGAGTAATCATGGAAAATAATAAAGATAAATGAAAGAGAAGAAGAAACATTATTTAAATACTTAGAAAATATAAAAAAAAATTTTTTACTATGTTTTTTATTAATATATGTTTTTTCTTTTTAAATAATATTTTTTAAAAATAATTTTAAAAATATTTAATTTTTATAATTTTTCTTGCTCACATTTCATTCATATATTTATTATTCTCCATGATATATATATATATATATATATATATATATATATATATATATATATATATATATCATATATATATATATATATATGAAATTTTTACACTAAATTTTTTACTTACTTTAAAAAAATTTTTCTACTTCGATCAAAATATATATTTTTATTCGATTCAAGCTATAAGCACCACTTCAAATATTTTACCTCTTCGCCAATTTTACTAACTGTTTTATTATCATACCTTTAAACCTAAACACGCCGTTAGTTTGCTACATGCCGGTAAGTTTGATTACTTTTTACCTTTTTCACTATTTTTCAACAATATGTTTTTTGCGATATCGACACATATAAAGAATAATTTTTATCTTAGGATAATTATTCTTTATTCAGAAATATCGCATTTAGCAATAGATGTGTCTTGAAAAAGACTATTGCTTTTCCCATTCCTGTTTCTCTGCATTTTAGTTTTTATTTTATTCATGTTTTTCTTATTAATTTGTGTTTTATATATATATATATATATATATATATATATATATATATACATACATACTACCCTACAATAATGGAAGAGACACTTTCAGCTTTTAATATTCAAGAAATGTCAAGAAATATTTAACGGACTATTTTGCAGTTTTAGTAGTGCTCAGTTCATGCATATTTCATAATTTGCAATAAAGTTTAAAGATTTCAAAGGTTTTAGGGACAAACAATAAATCACGGAAGAAAACAAGTATTTTTAAACACCCTATGCCAGAAAATCGAGCAATAAGCTTGTTACTTGTATCAACTACTTTGTTTGTTATTTGTAAGAACTGCATAATATTTCGTAAATATTTATTTAAAAATGAACATTTTTATTAAAAAAAATATTTTTTTGTCTTTTTTTCACTATAACTTTAAAAATATTCAGTAAAATGAAAAAATTTTTTTGGAGCAACTTAAAATTATGTACAAAATTATTCTTTTAAAAACTGAAAACAAAAATTATTAAAAAATGCGCAAGAGATGAGACGTTTTCTTGATAAAATTCTTAAAAATAGCCACATTAGATAAGCTATACATGATGTTTCGTAAAGACCGTTCTTAATATGTATTTTCTGAATCTTTTTTGAATTTTAAAATAAAAAAAGTATTATAAAAAGTACATAAGATGACTAAGCATATCCTAGACATTCAATCAATGCCCATCCGAACCAGAAATACAATATTATTATTTAAACCTCGTGACTGCTCAAGCCCGAGCTTCGGTCTAGTCTCACAAAGCAAAAACACCGAATCGAAGTAGCAGATTAAATTTTTACACCTTTATGTAATTTTTTTACACCTTATAAGCACCTTTTTACACCTTACCTAAACCAAGCGTTTGATTGAAAGTAAAATATAGCTTTAAGGCCCAAAACTTTTTTCAGTAAACGAACCTGGGGCTCGGAGTGAGCCTGCTTCTTCTGTAGCATACAATAAAGATCAAAACAAGTTTAATTCGAAATCAAAATTTAAGTGTTTCGAATAATCGTCTTTTAACAACTCTCTGTTTCATTTCACAATTAAACCTGGCTTGTTTTTTTACGCCCGTGATTCGTCAGACTATGATTTCACGACTGTGATTCGTCATATTTCGATAGTGTTTTTACTTTTTACTCTCTTGCAAAATAACTCCCAATGTGCAAATTGTTTAGTTTAGATTTTTAATTCGAATTATAAAAATACGTATTAAGGGTGGTCTTTACGGAACACCCATTATTTGAAAGAGTTAAAGAGTTATTGAAAAGGTTTTTTTAGTAGTTGATGCATCTTCAAATGTAACAATCGAAACAAAGTTATTATATTATCCGAACAGCACTATCAAAAGTAACTGCAGTTGCGAATATTTAATGACAATATTCAAAACAAGTAACGTATATTCAGTGACAAGTAATAGAATTAAAAAATAGATGTAGTTAATACTGTTGTTTCCCCCTTTTTTTTCTTTTGTTACGTACAAATTAAGATTGAAAGAAATTCTTTCAATAATGACTTATTAGTTTGATATTCTTAAGAATAGGTTAAGGTGTCCTTTAGATTGTAGTTAGCTTAGTTCGGTATATATTTGATTCCATTAGATTACTTTCGGATCCAATAAATAGATGGCAGCACATTCATTTGCACGCATTGAAACTTAATTGAAATGTTGTTAAGACCGTTCAGAATCGTAAGTGAAAGGTTGTAATTGTATTTAAAAGTTCAAGATTGTAAGCGTCCATTTTTAGTTTATAAGAAGTATGTAAAAAGACATCTAGACTTTTTAAGCCCTTCTCATACATGATAAATAATAATAAGATTTTGGCTATTGAGTCAACGTTTTTTAAAACTGTCCTTTAAAATACTTTAACCAGTTTTCTGGATAATAGAAAGAAAATGAAAATTTGATTTTAATAGAGATATCGTAAGAGGAAATTAACTTTTCTCTAGGAGTTTTAATTCATTTCATTTTTTATATTTCAATTTATTAGGTCCATAATTTAATTTTGACGAAGTTAAAAATTTCTCTTATCTGGTTATATTCATTTTTCTCATTTTATTACCCTCTTTTAATTTATTACCTTTTATTTTTTTAAAAAAAATAAGTATTTCAGGAAGTATTACTTGACTCTTTTTCGTTCCTTTTACTTCAAAAAATAACTCTTATTGTAAAAATCTTTATTTTCTTAAAAAAAAACTTAAATGCAATGTCATAAACTGTTAGTTCTAACGAGGAAGCACTAATACACTACCTCGTTAAAAAACTTCATATGAATAAGTTACACTCAGCGTAATATTTAAAAAAGTGAAATTCGAGAAATTTATTTTCAGCTGAGAAAAAAGTGTTAAACAGAGACAGTAGAACAAAAGAAGGTGCTTTTACCATAATACTTTCTAGATTAATTTCTTAAAGAAGAGATATTTTATCATAATGAAAGCACTTAACATTTTTCTTCCGCCTTTTTTTCCTCTTAAGTATTCTAATTTTAATATATTCTAAGAATATTTCTTTAAATAACCGTTTTAAATTGCGCTATAATTCTTTCTGAATTAAAAATCTTATTTTAGAAGAAGGAAAAAAAAAATTTTTTTTCATGTTTTAATGTTTTCTACTTTCATACTTTTCCTGTTGAGTTTGTTTTATTATGAACAGATAAAAATGTACTTTATTTTGAAAATAATAAACTAGAAAAATAACATTTCTTCAGCGTTTTATTATTAATCTCCCGAGATTTATCGGGAAACTCGACTTTATAAACACAATATATATTAAGACAATTGCCAAAGTATTATCGAATATAAACATAACTTTATTTTGAAAATAATTAACTAGAAGAATATAAAATTTCTTCAGCGTTTTATCATTAATCTCCCGACTTTAATCCAGAACCTCAACTTCATAAATAAAATATATAAAGACAATTGCCAACGTATTATCGAATAAAACAGAAATGTATTTTAAAAATAATTAATGAAAAGAAAAAATTTCTTCAATGTTTTATCATTAATTTCTCGACATTAATTCGGAACTTTATATATATATATATATATATATATATATATATATATATATATATATATATATATATATATATATATATATATATATATATATATATATATATATATATATATATATATATACTATATATAATTTTTTTTTAATGTTTTATCATTAATCTCTCAACATTAATCCGGAAACTCGATATAAATAAATATATAAAGACAATTGTCAACAGATTATCGAATAAAATAAAGCTTTATTTTGAAAAACTAGAGGAATATAAAATTTCTTCATCGTTTTATCATTTATAATCTTAAATTAGGTTTTTATTTTAAATTTGCAGGTAGTTTTGGAGCTTTATGTAGTGAAGTTATAAATTTGTTTTTGATGTGTGCATTTGGTACGCTTTAATTTTTTTAAATCGGCGCTTCGTTAAAGTTGTGCCAAAGATAAAACAGAAAAATACACTTTTCTCACCCAAAAGAATTTTAAGGCAAGACAGAATGGTGCCCCTGATAACAAAGAAGAATATATAAAAAGTTAAAATGTTTTTTCCAAAGCAAAAAAAGAATTTTTGGGGGACATAAAATATTTCAGATTTCAGAAATTTAAAAGATTTCAATACAGGAATAATTGTAACATTACTCTTGTGTAACTGTAGTGTATCGGTGATGTATACAATGTGCAAAATAAAAAACAGATCATCCTCATAAATTTTGAAACATATAAAATAGTGAAATATAGCTTTTAGTAAATATTTATTGTTTGTTATTTTTTTATATTTAATATTAGTCAAAATTTTTTTTAATCGTAAGGTCTAAAATTTTTTATATTATTTCAAAGAGTGCAATTCTAAATGGCAAAATGCAAAATTTAAACGAAATCGATCGAATAGTTCCTGAAAAATTGAATTTTGAAAATGTCTTATTTTTTATATTTTGCCATTTAAAATTGCATTCTTTTAAATGATGTAAAAAATTGTATATTTTGCAATTCAAGCTTTCTTCGACAATTATTAAATAAAATAAGAGAAAATGAGAAATATTTACTAAAAATTATTTCGTGCTATCTTTGCTGGAAAAACGAATTTTATAATTGTTTGCAAAAATGTTTCGATTCGAATTATCGATGAATTCGATTCGAATTATATTTTGTGGGACAGAAATCTGATTCCGTTAAAAAAAATTATATATATATATATATATATATATATATATATACGTTTATTTAAAGAAAGTGCGTTTCTGTGTCTGATATCGTAGCTTAAATTAACATTTACACTAATTACTTTGCATATTTGACGTCACCCCTTCAAATCATTAAGATTTAGTCATAGAATGAGAAGATCCGATCATTAGATTTAAAGTTAATTAGAATGATCCATTTATTTCCCTCACTGTATAAAAGCTTCAAATAAATAAAGTAATTCGAAATATGGTCTTCATTGGTATAAAAACTAAAAAGAACTGCTATAAGCGTTGGAAGACATGTATTTATTATCGAATTTAGTTATTTTAGTTTGATTAGAAAAACATGATTGGAAAAAATAATAACATTTTTTGAAAGTTATATCCTTTTCACATTGTTACTTAGAAATATAATTTTTTTAAAAGATTGGGATACCCCCAATATTTTGTGGGGGAAAAATCCGAATCCGTCGAAAAAAAGGCATGTTTATTTAGAGAAAATAAACTTTTGTGTCTGATTTCATAATTTATAATATCGTTTGCAATAATTAATAAGGATGTTTGAAGTCACACCCTCGAACCATTAATATTGAGTCCTAAAACGAGAAGATCCAATAATAAGATCGAACTTATTCATGGTGGCCCGTTTTTTATTTTGCGCACAGTACATTGGAAAGAGACTTACCACTTTAATAGAATAAGTGACATATATGAGCTTAATTAAATTAGTTTAAAGATATACAGCTGTTTTAATGCTATAAACCAGGGGTGAGCAACCTTTTTAATCAACATGCCAATTAAAATTGTAAAATTTTTTGGCGGGCCGCAGATAAAGTAACACTTATTAATAATTTACAAAACTTTATTTATAATAAACATTAGAATAAAAAAATATAAAATTTTAAAAAATGTAAAGATTTCATATACAAATTTTAATGCAAAATAAAAACAAACAAGAAAAGAACAATAAAACGAATTTACTTGACATTTTTAATGAGAAATTTGGCACTGTTTTTTTTATACAAGCTGATCAATATCAGCCGGAATTGATGAGATATCTACACGTACGCAGCTTTCTAATCGTGCATCACTGAGTCTTGATCGGTGGTAATTTTTGAATGGTTGGAAATAATTGTTCTCAAACATACGAACAGAAACATAATTATCAAATATATATATATATACAGTCTTCGTCAAATGCAAATCTTAAAAATGTTTTCTAAGTATTTTTCTTTCCAGTGAAATGAATCATTCCAAATTTACGATTTTATCACATTTGGCGAGGTTTCGAATGCTTAGGGCAAGCCCTGTGTAGATAAAAAAGAAAGTAAAAAAAATTCCTTTTTTCATTTCTTTGAAAACGTTACTTCTGCGTAAAGAAATAGAAGAAAGAAATTGTCTGCTTCAGAAACCCTATCCGTTTTAAGAAACGCGACAAGGACTTTTCTCACTTACATGACGGTGGTTGCAAACTTATTTTGAATGAATTTACAAAAATTAAAGATACTTTGGTATGATGGGATGAATATTTCAATCCTATCATTAGATAAACAAAATATTTAGAACTAAATTTATAAAAAATGCAAAAATGAAACTGAATTAAAGAACAAAAGATGTTTAAATGGGAACTACTTATAAATGGATTGCATTGTATAGTTCATTCTTATTTGCTTGAAATTATCTAAATCAAATTAAATTTAAAAATGAACAAGTGCAATATATTGATAGATATAAAGTTGTTAAAATTAATATTTAATTATTTTAACAAAGTTTATCTAGAAGTTAAAGTTTAACAGTTTGCTATTTCTCGCAAATTTAAAAGGAATAACAAAAATTTTGCTTCACTATTTTTTTCCCTTTGGAATATTTAAATAAAATTTTCTACGATATAACTATTTTCATTAAGAAATTCCCCACTTGACGAGGTATTTCATCTCATATTCGAAATATAACTGAGTAAGTAAAATCTAAGACAAAAATACATAAGTATAAAGTAAAATTAATATTTAGCTATTTTTACAATAAATGTAATTAATCTAAAGGAGTGATATTTGGAGATCTCGATGGCCACAGAAAAGGCAGTCCTTGCCCAATACACCTATCACAAATTGCATTTATAGACTCCTTCATCCAAAAGGCTTTATGGGGAGGACCATCTCCTAACTGGAACCATACGGTATTTATAAAGTGGAATGTGTTCATCTACGGAAGTAAGAATTTAATTTAATTAACGCATACTTGTCAATGTGTCTGTTATGTGTTTCCATATTGGGCCCAAAATATGGTTCTCATAAATTCCATATCACACATTTATAAAAAACATTTGTTAATTGCGAACATCCTTTACATAAAAATGCTTTAAATCACTCAAGTTGGCCGGGATGGCCTGGTTGGTACGGAACTGGACTCATGTTTGTGAGAACGGGAGTTCGGTTACGGCTGGCATAAAACTCTCCGTGTAGTAAATGGTGACCCACGCACTTTAAATCTGTCGGGTCACAAAGCCTTCCATGTTCCAATAACAAATTACACCTCTGGGGGTACTGGATTGGAGATTGATCGTTCTCTGGTTCAGGTCAAAATTGCGATCTGTGGATGAATGAATGGATGAATGAATAAATGGATGTATGAATGAATGGATGTATGAATGGGTCTACCCTATATGGTGACGTATGGGTGTGACAGAAGTCGAATTCTAGGCCATAGAAGATGCCACTGGAAAAGAAGAACAATCGCACCACCAGAGCCGTAATGGCCTACGACAACAGCAACAACAAATCATTCCAGTTGTGTTCAATGTGATGCGATATTGGACCATCTTGAGAAAACTCACATTCGTCAGACAACTGATTAGATTTTCTTTTTTTCTAGACTTAAGATTTTCTTCAAGTTGAATTAGACACCAGTTACAATAATCCTGTCTTTTCTGGTAATGATTTGATTGAAGTGCCTGTGTTCCATGAATATTAACCCGATGCCATTCATACTTTCTAAGTATTCTTTGAGATATTTAATTAGTGTCAGACACTTCTTCTGCTTTTTTGGCAATAGAAAGTTTTTTTAAAAAAAAAAAAAAAAAAGAAACTAAAATATCAATTTCTTTATCATCTGTTCGATTTCTCGTTTTTTTTAGCTCTACTGTCTGTGGAAATTTCCAGTACTTCGTAATCTTTCCATTAAATACTATGAAAGTGATGTAATTTTTTTTCTAACTAAAAGTTTTCATATTAATAGCAGTCTAGAGCAGTTAATTTGTTAGGAAAGAAATATTCACCGTCTAAAAAAGTTTCACTCTTAGATTCAAAAGAACGATTTAAACTCCTGCAAATTTTCAAATCAATTAAATATAAAACAAACAACGAGTCATTTGGAACTAAAATCGATAAAAATTATAAAAACTTACAAAAAAAAAAAAAAAAAAAAAAAATCGTTTTTTCAAAAAGTAATTTAAAATTTCGAGAGCGAGAACGAAAATTTAGATTTTATACTTAGCACAAATTTATTAATGTTTTATTCTTTGTAAAAACAAGTTTATCTTAAAAGCAATTTTAGTTTTTAAATTAAATAATAACGTAAAGTTAGGAACGGGCAAAGATTCTTTATTTTAGAATATACTGTTTTTAGATTTCGTGATAGCAACGCTTGAACACGCCCTCTAGCGGGTAATATATTTTCAGGCTTTCATTTATTAATTTTTCATTTAGTTCTATCAGAAACACTGTTAGAGTAGAACGCCATTTTTTTATCAGCAAATAAGAAGCAAAATTTTTCTGAAGCAGAACGCGCCCAACATTTGAAGAACAATTTCTCAATAATTTTTACCTTTCTGTTATCAACAAACTGGTAACAGATAACTTCCGATTTCGTGATCGCATACTGTTACAGATGTGTGTAGTACGATAAAATATTTTTTTCACTTCAATTCATTTTAAATTAAAGTGAAGTCAACATTGCTTACTTCATTCCAATGAATAAATGTGATTTCAGACCGTGCAGAACTGTAATAGTCATAGAATATTCTTCTTTTTCATAGAATAGTATATATTTCTGTATCTATATAATTCGGAAAACAACAATAAAGAATCACCCGAATTATTTGAAATAGTATCATTTGTGTTGATTATTAATAATATTTTATCATTTTCTTGGTAAGTATTTTTTCAATTTTGAATGAATAATTTCAACTAGAATTCAGCTATTCTGTTTTTAAGTTACATATTGAAATTCACGTCAAGATCTTACAATTATAAAATTTCGTTGTGTAATAGGTCATCGAAAAGTAATGAAGATATTATTTGGAAACAAAATTTTCAAACGAAGAACATTTCATTTGGAATTCTCCGGATTTTTAAAGCAAGTAAGTGTTGTGAGTTTTATAATAAAAAATTTAACTGTAAATATTTTTTTTTCTAATTTGAGGATAGTTCTCGACAGAATGGTTTTCTACGTCTGATTAAGAACTTTAAGACTAGGAAAAAGGAACAATAGTAAAGTTTTTTTTATATATTTCAATATGAGGAATTTTTAGAATCTTTTTTTATCGTAAGCATTCTTTATTTTACGTTTTCAAGTTTATAAATGATGATTTTTTTATAGAGACTTCAAAATTTGTTGATAAAAATTTTTGTCAAGAAACTTTTTTTTGCAAAATTAAATGGTATAACATTTGTGCTTCTGTAAACTTTTTGCATGATTTTAATGTTTGAAGTACTATGATACAGAAAAGTATGGATTGCAAAATTTAAATAGACCTTTCACACTGGATCATTAAATTCAGTAGAATGATTTCTCAGGCACTAGGTTTTAACTCTAATAGCAAAATTTTTTACAAATATTTTCCGATGTGTTTTGCTTCATTTAATTTAGGCTTCATGTGAAAGACATCAGAATCAAATATTCAACGAATCCAATTTCTTATTTTATTTTATAACCGTCGTTGAACAGCCGACCCAATTTCATGGGTTTACAACTACTAATGTTCAACTCCGTAGCCTTGTAATTTTGAACCTATCCAGAAGACACGGAAACTCCTGGATCAGTACCCCCAAAGGTATTGATTTGTTATGGGAACATGGAGGACTTTGAGACTCGACAGATTTAATGTGCATCAGTCACCATTTACTACACGGGGAGTATTCGGCCGGCGAGGATCGAACCCACGACCTCTTGGATATGGGCCCAGCGCCCTACCGACCAGGCTATCCCGGCCTAACGAATCCAATTTAATGAGATAAACTCGTTTTAAAAGCAACTGGTTTTTTTGCAGTTGCGCATTAAAATGACAATCTAATTACCCCCTAATTGCCTCCGCCTTGCGGCAGAAAGATTAATTATTAGTTAGACATTGAATTTATCTATTATTTGATGATCTAAGTGTAAGGTTTTCTTTATTTTATTTCATGGAATTCGCTGTAATGTATCGTTTTTTTTTTTAAATTTACTTTACTGACAATTTTACCGAAAGTGACAAAAAAGTGTTTTTTTTTTTTTTTTTTTTTTTTTTTTTTTTTTGCATTGACTAGCAATACAGTGACTCCTCTTTAATACTTCCATGTGATTCCTTATTAGGAAGAAACTCTCTAAAGGCTATGCATTTACTAATTTGTTACAGTGACTCCTTTTTAATACTTCCATGTGATTCCTTATTAGGAAGAAACTCTCTAAAGGCTATGCATTTACTAATTTGTTACAGTGACTCCTTTTTAATACTTCCATGTGATTCCTTATTAGGAAGAAACTCTCTAAAGGCTATGCATTTACTAATTTGTTACAGTGACTCCTTTTTAATACTTCCATGTGATTCCTTATTAGGAAGAAACTCTCTAAAGGCTATGCATTTACTAATTTGTTACAGTGACTCCTTTTTAATACTTCCATGTGATTCCTTATTAGGAAGAAACTCTCTAAAGGCTATGCATTTACTAATTTGTTACAGTGACTCCTTTTTAATACTTCCATGTGATTCCTTATTAGGAAGAAACTCTCTAAAGGCTATGCATTTACTAATTTGTTACAGTGACTCCTTTTTAATACTTCCATGTGATTCCTTATTAGGAAGAAACTCTCTAAAGGCTATGCATTTACTAATTTGTTCTAATAATAAATTGCGAAGTATTCTTAATGATTCTTGTAATATTATGACTTAATTAATCCTTTTTTTTTTATCTAAAAGCCGATATTTCTATATCATTGTCAAAATATTCAATAAAACGAAAAAAAACAGCAGCAATTATAACTCTTAAAAACTAATATTTCCTGCAAATTTGCAAAAATAATAAAATATCAAATGAAAAAAAATGTCCTAGCCTCATTTGTTTCTGAACGACTAAAAAACATATTGTTATTAAAAATAAAATAAGTCCATTTAATAATAGTATTATCACTAATGAACTAATAATAATAATACTGCTTTTAAGAAAATGAATATTTTTATTCCATTACGCATCTCTATGGAAAATTTTAGGAATAAATCTAATTACAATAATATTTTTATCAAATGATTTTCACAGAAGTTTTTTTCTAATCATTGCATATGAAGTGTATCAGTGCCCTAATTATACGACCTATATTAGAAACAAACTTTAAATATCGATATCTCGGCTAATTCTTTTTTACCCTTTTTATTGTTTTTGTACGGGCAAAATATTTTGTATGATCACTTTTTGTCTTCGGGGACCGTATAAAAGATTAAAATTTGTAACTGTCGTAAAGTTACAAAAACTAAAAGAAAACGAATGATCAATATATATATATATATATATATATAAATAAAAAATTCGTTAGTCTTAAAAACCAATTCGATCTATTTCAAATTATTTTCGATCCGGCATTGAAAGATTATTGCTAACTAAGGTGAATATATTGTTGATAAAAAATAAAATCTTGATAACAGTTATCAAATGCACCGAAACGATATTGCTTTCCGTTCCCCCAATTGAAACTATTTCATTGAAGTTAAATTAATTGAAATTAATTTTATTCTTTATTGAAATTATTTCATGCAAGAGTAGTTCAGTATAACTTCTTCCTCGGAAAAATGATTCCCAAGGTATTTGGGTATTTTTTGGCAAAATGCTTTGTTATATTATCGTTATAAATGATGCCGGAAAACTCCCCTACTCTCCTCTGTACGTTTCCCCCCCTTTTGTTTGAAGGAAATGAGGGAATTTGAGGGATAATATTGAAATAATACGGAGGACATTAGAGAAGCTTTTAGGCAATGTGTGAATGAGTGAATGTGGCCCACCCTATGAACGGGTTTGTGGCAGTGTGGCGTGGGCAACGTTGCTCGCCTCCGTGACTTTGGTTCACAGGTGCCACTGGGTAACGATAAAAGAGCAACACCTCCGGCATCTTCTATGGCGAAGAACGAAAGTTCAGTGCCTGCCGTTATTAAAAGAAAATAATAATAACACAACAAAGCCTTTAGTCAAATATCTTAGGTATTATTTTCCCCAGGGAAGCAACCTTTTTTGCTACAATGACAGGACTGAAAGTATTTTTAATAAAAAATACTGATTTTAATTTTAATAAATTAATTTTTATATTTTAATTTTAATAAAGAATATCGAATTTTTTTTTTTTATAAAAAATCGATATTTTTTTATGATTCCTAAAGTATATCGTATAAGGTTATGAATGGAATAACATATCGGAAAAATAGATAAATGATTACCTGGATCACATACAGATTTTTGTCAAAATTTGCAATTAACATTTTGCATTAATGTGACTGAATCCTACTCCCCTTGCACTAATGCATCTGACACTACTTGCGTTTATTTGACTGGATTCTATTCTATTTGCATTAATGTGGCTGTGTGAATCCTACTATACTTGCATTAATGTGACTGAATCCTACTCCCCTTGCACTAATGCATCTGACACTACTTGCGTTTATTTGACTGGATTCTATTCTATTTGCATTAATGTGGCTGTGTGAATCCTACTATACTTGCATTAATGTGACTGAATCCTACTCCCCTTGCACTAATGCATCTGACACTACTTGCGTTTCTTTGACTGGATTCTATTCTATTTGCATTAATGTGGCTGTGTGAATCCTACTCTACTTGCATTAATGTGACTGAATCCTACTCCCCTTGCACTAATGCATCTGACACTACTTGCGTTTCTTTGACTGGATTCTATTCTATTTGCATTAATGTGGCTGTGTGAATCCTACTATACTTGCATTAATGTGACTGAATCCTACTCCCCTTGCACTAATGCATCTGACACTACTTGCGTTTCTTTGACTGGATTCTACTCTATTTGCATTAATGTGGCTGTGTGAATCCTACTATACTTGCATTAATGTGACTGAATCCTACTCCCCTTGCACTAATGCATCTGACACTACTTGCGTTTCTTTGACTGGATTCTACTCTATTTGCATTAATGTGGCTGTGTGAATCCTACTATACTTGCATTAATGTGACTGAATCCTACTCCCCTTGCACTAATGCATCTGACACTACTTGCGTTTCTTTGACTGGATTCTACTCTATTTGCATTAATGTGGCTGTGTGAATCCTACTATACTTGCATTAATGTGACTGAATCCTACTCCCCTTGCACTAATGCATCTGACACTACTTGCGTTTCTTTGACTGGATTCTATTCTATTTGCATTAATGTGGCTGTGTGAATCCTACTATACTTGCATTAATGTGACTGAATCCTACTCCCCTTGCACTAATGCATCTGACACTACTTGCGTTTCTTTGACTGGATTCTATTCTATTTGCATTAATGTGGCTGTGTGAATCCTACTATACTTGCATTAATGTGACTGAATCCTACTCCCCTTGCACTAATGCATCTGACACTACTTGCGTTTCTTTGACTGGATTCTACTCTATTTGCATTAATGTGGCTGTGTGAATCCTACTATACTTGCATTAATGTGACTGAATCCTACTCCCCTTGCACTAATGCATCTGACACTACTTGCGTTTCTTTGACTGGATTCTATTCTATTTGCATTAATGTGGCTGTGTGAATCCTACTATACTTGCATTAATGTGACTGAATCCTACTCCCCTTGCACTAATGCATCTGACACTACTTGCGTTTCTTTGACTGGATTCTACTCTATTTGCATTAATGTGGCTGTGTGAATCCTACTATACTTGCATTAATGTGACTGAATCCTACTCCCCTTGCACTAATGCATCTGACACTACTTGCGTTTCTTTGACTGGATTCTATTCTATTTGCATTAATGTGGCTGTGTGAATCCTACTCTACTTGCATTAATGTGACTGAATCCTACTCCCCTTGCACTAATGCATCTGACACTACTTGCGTTTCTTTGACTGGATTCTATTCTATTTGCATTAATGTGGCTGTGTGAATCCTACTATACTTGCATTAATGTGACTGAATCCTACTCCCCTTGCACTAATGCATCTGACACTACTTGCGTTTCTTTGACTGGATTCTACTCTATTTGCATTAATGTGGCTGTGTGAATCCTACTATACTTGCATTAATGTGACTGACTCCTACTCCCCTTGCACTAATGCATCTGACACTACTTGCGTTTCTTTGACTGGATTCTACTCTATTTGCATTAATGTGGCTGTGTGAATCCTACTATACTTGCATTAATGTGACTGAATCCTACTCCCCTTGCACTAATGCATCTGACACTACTTGCGTTTCTTTGACTGGATTCTACTCTATTTGCATTAATGTGGCTGTGTGAATCCTACTATACTTGCATTAATGTGACTGAATCCTACTCCCCTTGCACTAATGCATCTGACACTACTTGCGTTTCTTTGACTGGATTCTATTCTATTTGCATTAATGTGGCTGTGTGAATCCTACTATACTTGCATTAATGTGACTGAATCCTACTCCCCTTGCACTAATGCATCTGACACTACTTGCGTTTCTTTGACTGGATTCTACTCTATTTGCATTAATGTGGCTGTGTGAATCCTACTATACTTGCATTAATGTGACTGAATCCTACTCCCCTTGCACTAATGCATCTGACACTACTTGCGTTTCTTTGACTGGATTCTATTCTATTTGCATTAATGTGGCTGTGTGAATCCTACTATACTTGCATTAATGTGACTGAATCCTACTCCCCTTGCACTAATGCATCTGACACTACTTGCGTTTCTTTGACTGGATTCTACTCTATTTGCATTAATGTGGCTGTGTGAATCCTACTATACTTGCATTAATGTGACTGAATCCTACTCCTCTTGCACTAATGCATCTGACACTACTTGCGTTTCTTTGACTGGATTCTATTCTATTTGCATTAATGTGGCTGTGTGAATCCTACTATACTTGCATTAATGTGACTGAATCCTACTCCCCTTGCACTAATGCATCTGACACTACTTGTGTTTCTTTGACTGGATTCTACTCTATTTGCATTAATGTGGCTGTGTGAATCCTACTATACTTGCATTAATGTGACTGAATCCTACTCCCCTTGCACTAATGCATCTGACACTACTTGCGTTTCTTTGACTGGATTCTATTCTATTTGCATTAATGTGGCTGTGTGAATCCTACTATACTTGCAATTATGTGACTGAATCCTACTCCCCTTGCACTAATGCATCTGACACTACTTGCGTTTCTTTGACTGGATTCTATTCTATTTGCATTAATGTGGCTGTGTGAATCCTACTATACTTGCATTAATGTGACTGAATCCTACTCCCCTTGCACTAATGCATCTGACACTACTTGCGTTTCTTTGACTGGATTCTACTCTATTTGCATTAATGTGGCTGTGTGAATCCTACTATACTTGCATTAATGTGACTGAATCCTACTCCCCTTGCACTAATGCATCTGACACTACTTGCGTTTCTTTGACTGGATTCTATTCTATTTGCATTAATGTGGCTGTGTGAATCCTACTATACTTGCATTAATGTGACTGAATCCTACTCCCCTTGCACTAATGCATCTGACACTACTTGCGTTTCTTTGACTGGATTCTACTCTATTTGCATTAATGTGGCTGTGTGAATCCTACTATACTTGCATTAATGTGACTGAATCCTACTCCCCTTGCACTAATGCATCTGACACTACTTGCGTTTCTTTGACTGGATTCTATTCTATTTGCATTAATGTGGCTGTGTGAATCCTACTATACTTGCATTAATGTGACTGAATCCTACTCCCCTTGCACTAATGCATCTGACACTACTTGCGTTTCTTTGACTGGATTCTACTCTATTTGCATTAATGTGGCTGTGTGAATCCTACTATACTTGCATTAATGTGACTGAATCCTACTCCCCTTGCACTAATGCATCTGACACTACTTGCGTTTCTTTGACTGGATTCTACTCTATTTGTATTAATGTGGCTGTGTGAATCCTACTATACTTGCATTAATGTGACTGAATCCTACTCCCCTTGCACTAATGCATCTGACACTACTTGCGTTTCTTTGACTGGATTCTATTCTATTTGCATTAATGTGGCTGTGTGAATCCTACTATACTTGCATTAATGTGACTGACTCCTACTCCCCTTGCACTAATGCATCTGACACTACTTGCGTTTCTTTGACTGGATTCTACTCTATTTGCATTAATGTGGCTGTGTGAATCCTACTATACTTGCATTAATGTGACTGAATCCTACTCCCCTTGCACTAATGCATCTGACACTACTTGCGTTTCTTTGACTGGATTCTACTCTATTTGCATTAATGTGGCTGTGTGAATCCTACTATACTTGCATTAATGTGACTGACTCCTACTCCCCTTGCACTAATGCATCTGACACTACTTGCGTTTCTTTGACTGGATTCTACTCTATTTGCATTAATGTGGCTGTGTGAATCCTACTATACTTGCATTAATGTGACTGACTCCTACTCCCCTTGCACTAATGCATCTGACACTACTTGCGTTTCTTTGACTGGATTCTACTCTATTTGCATTAATGGGGCTGTGTGAATCTTACTATACTTGCATTAATGTGACTGAATCCTACTCCCCTTGCACTAATGCATCTGACACTACTTGCGTTTCTTTGACTGGATTCTACTCTATTTGCATTAATGTGGCTGTGTGAATCCTACTATACTTGCATTAATGTGACTGAATCCTACTCCCCTTGCACTAATGCATCTGACACTACTTGCGTTTCTTTGACTGGATTCTATTCTATTTGCATTAATGTGGCTGTGTGAATCCTACTATACTTGCAATTATGTGACTGAATCCTACTCCCCTTGCACTAATGCATCTGACACTACTTGCGTTTCTTTGACTGGATTCTATTCTATTTGCATTAATGTGGCTGTGTGAATCCTACTATACTTGCATTAATGTGACTGAATCCTACTCCCCTTGCACTAATGCATCTGACACTACTTGCGTTTCTTTGACTGGATTCTACTCTATTTGCATTAATGTGGCTGTGTGAATCCTACTATACTTGCATTAATGTGACTGAATCCTACTCCCCTTGCACTAATGCATCTGACACTACTTGCGTTTCTTTGACTGGATTCTATTCTATTTGCATTAATGTGGCTGTGTGAATCCTACTATACTTGCATTAATGTGACTGAATCCTACTCCCCTTGCACTAATGCATCTGACACTACTTGCGTTTATTTGACTGGATTCTATTCTATTTGCATTAATGTGGCTGTGTGAATCCTACTATACTTGCATTAATGTGACTGAATACTACTTCACTTACATTAATGGGACCAAATCCTACTCCATTTGCACAAACGTTGCTGAATCCTGAACTTCTTGCAATAATGGGACTGAATCCTACTCCAATTGCATTAATGTGGCTGAAATCTACTTTTCTTGACTGTAAATCCAACTCTAGTTGCATTAATTTCTCAGAATCCTATTCCGCTTTCATCAATGTGGCTGAATCTCACTCTACTTGCATTGATGGGGCTGAATACTACTACACTTGCATTAATGTAGCTAAATTTTACTCTACTTGCATTAATTTGAATGAATCTTACTCCATTTGAATGAATGTGGCTGAATACTACTTCACTTGTATTAATGGGGCTGAATTTTACATACTCAGTAAAATCGTATGTACTTCGATCACCAAAATTGAACTTAACAAGACTGGAGAATGACTCAACAGACTAGATAATGATTTATCATTTCTAAATATATAGCTCAACAATGAAAATGAGTTTTTTTTTCACGTAACGTTCCATTTTAAAGCTGTTTTTTGAAGGTTCTGATGATGAGTAAAATAACGCTTTTTCTCGAAGAATTTGCCAGTTTCATTAACAGCCATGAGTTTGCAACAGTTATTCAAGATTGTTAAGTCGAGGTCAACCTATTTTTAGCCAGCGTTATCTACTCTAATGCTGAAAAAGCGTTAAAAAGTCTATATTATAAAATCCCACAGTTACGTGAAAATGAAAACCGTCTATGATCTAATTTTTTTAAATTTAAAAAGTAACACTAATGCAGCATTATCTGGGCTCATAACAAATTGCATAAGTGGGTGAAAAAATTTTTTTCATCTAGGTGGAAAAAAAAATCCAGCCGAATTGGCGATTTAAATTTTTTTTGAAAATAACTTTTAAAATATTTAAGTTAACTGTCTATTCTAAAGCATAGGAAATTCTTTATAGTTTATAAAATTTAAACTCCAGTTCAAGGTACTTAAATTGCGGTTTTTTAAATTTTCTTGGTGAAAAAAATACGAAAAATGCTAATACACTTTAACAACTCAGATGCCTATTTCTCTTCGTTGGCAACCCAAATGGCTCTAAATTCAAATCTTGCTGAATTTTTCGATTTAAAAATTTTTTTGTACTTTAACATTAGATTATAGCTTTAGGGGGAATATATCTAAAAAGAACGAGTTTTATTCGAAAAAGTTAATTAATATGGTAACATAAAAGACAAAAGATATTAAATTTTATGATAATAGAATACGGTTTAATAGATTTTTATTACGGAAATTTTTACTATTGAGTTTAAAGAGAAACAGCGATTTGCTATTAAAACAAATTTATTTCGCAGGGAAAAAAAATCGAATTTTATTATTTAAAGAATAAAACTCCATTAACAGAAAATATAAAATAAGGCGAGTATTATAGTTTAATTAAAAAGCAAAAACTTTTGTTTATGATAGCAAAATATTTCGTGATTTTTAATAAAAGATGTTTTTCAAAGAGGAAAAATCGGCGAATAAAAATAATTATGCCCGGATTATTTTGGCTGAAATAGATAAAAGCTTTATTTTTATTATTGTGAAATAAACATAAAATATTTTATGTGAAGAAAATTTAAATTCCTTCTTTTGATTACCTTTAATATGAGATTGGAAAGTGTCATTTATGTTTTCCTAAAAAAAACTTTTTTGAGAAAATAATGATGTGTTGTATTTCAGCGGTGTTCTATTAAATTAAGATTACACAATCACGAAATGCTTTCAGCGAAATGGACTTATGAATACTTTAATTTTCCCCAGCCATTCAATGATTTTTTTCTTACTTATTAAGGAGATTATTTAAGGATTTATTTAAGAGAATCAGACGTTCTTTCCTTGTCTTTATTAACACTTTTTATTGTGCAGAAATTTTATTAAATATATTTTTCCTATTTTTTATAATTTTGTATTAATTTAGGTTAAAATAAATGAAGGACAATGGTGGACAATTGCTAAGGACAGACGACAAATGGCAGCATAGCGCAAAAAAGCGTTGTTAAATGTCAAGTGGTATAAAATAATGCCAGAATATAAGGACTTTAAAAAAGGATAATGCTTTGTGCTCCGAAACCTAGAAGGTTTGAAATGTGTTCAAGGAACAAAATAGTCATTTTGTACTGCAAACGTAAAAATGAAAAAAAAAAAAAAAAAAAAAAAAATGCAAATACCATTTGTGGGCATTCTAGAATAAGATGTTAATGACCACCATGGGAACGAAGTAAATTTCCAGACGTCAGAGCCAGCTTTGAACTACAATATTCAGCAACTTTTGGGGCTATTTGCCTCATTCCTCTGTCAGTGCACGGATGAGGATGCCCTTGTTCAGGGTAGGGCTAGAGTGCCTAGAGTAAAAGAGTGTGGACAAGGGAGAAACGATTCCTGATTGGTGGAAAGAAAAACTTTACCGACGGAGGCGAGAGTGGAAAAGTCGCCATTGGAATTACACGGAGTGAAAATTATCTGCCTCAAAAAATTTATGTTCTGAATTAATGTAATAAGTTCATTACTTACTTTTTTTCAATAAGAAACTTCACAGTTACAGTAAATGTAAAAATTATGGCTGAAAATTTTGATAGTTAGTAGTTATTTGAATTTATCCTTATTATTACTTACTTGCATGCATATAAAGTTTTGTTTATCTCATTGTAAAGAGATCAAGGTGATGAAATAACTAATGATTACATAAGAATAAATGTATTTACTTTTAATAAACATAATTTCTATCTAAATTACTTATAAACTTTAAGATTTGAGCACCTTTTTATCAAAACTTCAGAAGTGCAGAGTTTGGCGATATTAATTTGAAATGTTGGCGCGCAACAATGTTCGCCAAGTAGCATTTGCTTACTTTTCGTTACTAACCTGATAAAATGCTAGTTTGTTTTAAATTTCAACTAATTATCGAAATTTTTGTTTACAATTTGTTGAAATAAGCAATACCTTTTTAGGTGAATATGCGATAATTTTTTCCTGAAAAAGTAATAAATAATAATAAATTATGTAATTTGTTTTATTAATTATTATTTCTGAAATGAATAAAACAATCATTATTAATTTTTATATTTTATTTAAGACATTTATTTAAAGCTGAAGTCCTTTCATAAGTCTTTTTTTTTTTCATTGACGTTAATTTTTTAACAATGTGAGATGCTAATTTTTCTTACAATGTTTCTTAAAAAATCTGTAATATCATGTGCTTTCCAATCTTAAAGTTTATATTATTGATACTTTAGTATATACTCTTAGAGTAACAGAACCTTCAGAATAGCACCAAATGAGCGAGTGGCGCCAATTTCGATGTATCATCTGGCAATCCACTTGGACAAAAATATGACGGCAGCGCATGCGCTATTGGATGCGCAGCGCATCACTCTTTTCAATACAGGCACTCTAGGTAGGGCATTCTCTACCAGCAATCTTTCGCAAATCATCCCACCCATTTTCACTGGGATTCAGATATGGAGAACGTGCTGGTCACTCAAGGCGTTGAATATCCTTGCTCTGTACAAACTCCTTGACAGCCACTGTTTGATGACATGTTGCATTGTCATCCAAAAAGTGAAATTTATCACGAACAGCACCACGGAACAAGCGATCGTGAGGCAGCAGAATATCATTGATGTAGTGTTAGCCAGTCATAGTCCCAATTGGAAGCACATTGAGGGGGTGTAAGGCCATTAATAATAATGTCGGACCATACCATGAAACTGCATGTAGGATATAGGTCCCTTTTCTGCATGTTTGCTCAATTATACGCAGTACCAATATCACGCCAGATCATTTGGCGTCGACAATCAGACGAGGGACTGAGTCAACTCGAACCTGAGAATAGTACGCAAGCCCCAGTCTTCTTCTCCCCAAATGCGATGCTGAGGGACCGGGATAGCCTGGTTGGTAAGGCACTGGGCCTATAGTCAAGAGGTCGTGGGTTCGTCAGCCGAAGACTCCCCGTTTAGTAAATGGTGACTGATGCACGTTAAATCTGTCGAGTTTCGAAGTCCTCCATGTTCCCATAAGAAATCAAACCTCTGGGGGTACTGATCCAGGAGTTTCCTTGTCTGCTGGATTGGTTCAAAATTACGAGGTTACGGAGTTGAACATTAGTAGTCGTAAACCAAAGATTGGGTCGGCTGTTCAACGACGGTTATAAAATATAAAATAAAATGCGATGCTGAAGACAGCATTGCAAGTGCTTGCTACGGTGACGTCTGGACAATAGTAAGCACTTAACAGACGGTCAGGAAGTTTCGCTTGCCAGTAGCAGCATGCAACTGATTTATTATCTGACTGACTGTACTGTGCCTGTTCCTGTTTGCCGATAGCACTATGTATCCTGTCATCTGCAGGCATGGAACACGGCCTCCCCCTTGACGTCTCTTACACTTTCCAGTTGTTTGAAATGATTTCCAAAGCCTTGAAATAACACTGTGGCTGACATTGAACTCTTTGGCAAACATCTGTTATATTTCGGTCTTCTGCAATCTTGCTGATAATATGGCCACGTGTAAAATCATCTAAATAACGTCGAAAAGACATATCTAAAATTGCAAGTTCGTCAATAGATTGTTCCCCGATAAACTTTCATTTTGAACAACAACACTGAAAATGCGTCAAATCCTTTAGACTTCTTATCAACATTGTCATGTGACAAACCAGTTCGACAACTCAAAATTTGTATATGCAAAACTCGTCTTACTGCATCTCGCATTTATGCTTATTACATTTTCCTACTTTCAATTTTGTGGTAGCTGTCGTTGTTATTATTATCCGTCCTTAGCAATTGTCTAGCAGTGTATATTAAGCAATTTATTAATTTGTGGTTATTATGGTTATGAAATATAGCATGAAACACCATTTTTTTTCTGTTCTTAAGACTGGTGCTTTTAGAAAGAAAGAAAAGATTGTTTACGGTTATGTGTAATAAACTATGCAATATCTTTTTCATAATTCCAAGAAAAAATCCATTTTGGTATTTTTTAATTACAAAAAACAGTCTGATAATTAACAAAAACAATTTGCTAGAATATTGTAAATTTGTATTTGTTGATTATTTGTATTAGTTTGTATTCGTACTAAAATAAAAAATCCCCAAAAAGTAGTTAAAAAAAATGTTTTTTTTTCTCATTTATATTCAAAAATTAATTAATAATTGATTTTGTAAATTAAAGAAATTTCAGCGATGAATAACTGTTTCTCTTATATCCAAATTAACTGAAAATAAATGCAAATTTGAAAAATTATTGTTTGGAAATGACCCGTGTTTGGAAGATTTTACCTTTAACGCAGAAAAAGAGACGGATGTTTCATGATGTATTTCTAAACTATAAATTATTAAAATGCTAATTAAAATATTTTTCACTTACTTTGATCTAAATTAATACAAAATAATGTGATAATGTGAAAAGAGTATGGAAAATATGATTTATAAAGATCTTGCTTCTAAGGGTTAAGAACCTGCCAAAATAACCATGGTAGCAATGTTAAAATAACAAAAAAAAAAAAAAAAAAAAAGTCAACTCGTAAAGATTAGCAAAGAAAGATAGCTCAATGCTCTGAAAAAGGCACTTCACATGATAAAAGTTTCTAGCTATTTATAAAGTTTGATAAACATTGGAAGTGCCTTTTAATCCTCCATTATTAAATGACCGAGCTTTCTTTCACTGTTCTGTCTATACAGCTAAATACTCAATATAACTCAGAAAACCTTTTCTCGTTTAAAATTTAAGATCCCTAGAACAAAAATTAGTTTTAAATCACTGCCCATTTTTCGGAGGATGAGGAATATTAAACATGCAGATCAAATTTATCAATGTGTTAGGTTAGAAGAATATTTCAATACATATTAATATTTTTATGTTCTTTTTAACTTTATTGTAGTCGTTGGCCATTAAGATAAGGGGTGCGATTATTCTCGTTTTCTAGTGGCGCCATCTATGGCCAAGATTTTGACTTATGCCACACCTAAATGTCACACCCGTTTATAGTACAGACACATTCATATATCCATTCATTCGTTGACAGATCATCATTTTGACCTGAACCAGAGAACGATCAATCTCTAATTCAGTACCCCCAGTGGTATAATTTGTGATGGGAACATGGAGGACTTTGTGACCCGGCAGATTTAACGTGCACCAGTCACCTTTTACTACACGGGGTATTTTCAGCCGGCTGTTTTCACTTTATTGAATATAATATTTAATATTTAAAAGGGCCTTCCATTTGAATTCAACTGTTGAAGGGGAAGAGACGGGGTGGGAAAATTATAAATATTCTTTTAATCCTCTTTATTAAATTTTCATGCATAAATTGATGATTGATATTTACTCTATCGGATAGTATCTTTTGAAACATGTAAAATATAGAGCCGTCACAAAGCCAGAATATGAGAAATAAAGCATGCGATATTTTAAATTTTCTATTAACGTTTTCTGACAAAATTTTTCCAATGCAATTCTGCAATTATTAGTTTTTCATAGGTAGCTAAATAGTTTATGGTAGGTATTTACGTCGTACTGGAGCTGTACAATGTGCTATTGGCGACGATCGGGGAAACATCCCTGAGGATGATCCGAAGACATGCCATCGCAATTTTGATTCTCTGCAAAAGGGATGGCTCCTCTGCTTTCCTAGTCCGACTACCTGTGCGAGAAGTCGAGGAATTTTCGGTAAAACAGTTTAACGAGGATCGATACCGTGCACCCTCGGTTCCTACGCAGGCTGGTCAAAGTGGTCACCCACCCGCTTACAGACCGCAGCCAGTGATGCTTGACTTCGGTGTTCGAATGGAAACCACGTCTTTACGATCTGTCAAGTGCGGGACTAAATAGTATAAGATTTCCAGTTTTGAGAGTTTTGATAAGTATATATTTTTTAATTCTATGACAATTTTTTTAGCGTCATCGAAATCGGTTTTCATCAGTTTAAACTGTGATAAAATTAGATTAATTACTCAAAACCGCAAATCTCATCCTTTTATTGCTTTAAAGTCTTATAGAAGAATTATTCCAGCGCTTTTTTTCCTAATCTAATAAAGCGACGCCTTTATTTTTTACCTTTCTTGAAATGTATTGTGTTGTCCAATAATACTATAGCATCAAAAGTTAAGTACAAAAAACATCCGCGAAAATACATATTAAAAATTTTATGTAAAATCCAGGATAGCGAGAGTAGAAATCTTTAAATATTCTATAATCTATTCAATGGAAGAATATAGTGATTATATGGAAGTGACTATTTGACTTGTTTTTAATTTTTGTTATTATTATGATTTTACTCTCTCGCTGTATTATCATTAAGTTGGTTTTAATGTTATAATGTAATTCGATGTTTTATCTCTAAAAAACAGATAAGCAATCCTCACGGCACCGTGGGGGGGGGGTGCGCATGAGGTTTGAGGGCACGAGCCAGAAACAATACACTATATATAGAGTTGCACAACCTGTGGCCAGCGGTAGCACCTGAAACTAAAACAAAACATAAAAACAAACTTTATAGTTTTTTTTGAAAATAAATAAAAAACAGAAACAGTTTTTCAACGCGCCAAATCTAAATCAATGTAATCTTTTGATCTCTTTTTTTTTTTCGGTAGTTATCACTACGAATTTCCATACTTTAAAACATCTCAACAATTTTGACATCTCGATAGTCCCGAATGTCTTTTCAGAGTGTTCTTGTCTCATATTACAATTTTAATATTTTGTTAAGTCTAAATTAGAGCGCATTTATAATTCTTGCAAGGGGGCGCACCTAAGTCTATGTACGCCTCTGCTAACAAAATTATAAACTTAAAATTCATGATATACTCGTGAATTACTTTAGTAAAGGATAAAAGTTTTCTTTCGCTGTAATTTTGCTTTAGAAATAAAATTTCAGAAATATTTCTTCTATCGCTTTGAAACACGCATTAAATTGAATGCCAAATATCTAAACTAAAATTAAATTTGGCGTTTTCTAAAACTCTATCACAACTGTAGTATAAGAAACAACTTTAACAGAAACTGTTGCAGGGAAATTTTATGCCTTTCTTGTTTATCATAAATTCATCGTTGAAAAATATATAATAATATTTACTTGTGAGGAAGTTATTCAAATCTTAAGAAAATATTTGTTAGTAATACATAAAAATGCTTATGCTACTCAAAATTCGTAGTTTTATTGGAAGTGAAACGGGATAGGAGGCAATAAGTAAATATTATGAACTTATACTTTCATATTTGCTCTTTACGACTCAAATTTTGTTGAATGAAACATTTTTTTACGTGCGATACGTTTCCAAACTATTTAGAAAATATAGCTTCGAAATATTTTCTTAGTATAAATAGAATCACAATATAAAATGTTTTCTCGAAACTGGTTTCCTTTAAATTATTGTTTCTTATATATTTACCTCATCACAGATGTTCTCAGGTACGTAAAACATTATACTACATTTAACAATTGTAATGCAAGAAAAAAAAAGGCTTAAAGAATTTTCATTAATATTTAGATTTATTCCATAACTCTTCCAAGTCTGGTTTCTAGAAACTTTTTTGCAACAACTACAGAGAAAATTAAATTTACATTTCTGAAAAAACAATATGGCGTTTAAATAATCTCTAAAAGATATATTAGAGCAATTCTTTAAAATGTGGACACTGTAAAATTATATGAAAAATGAATTACTAAAAAATTATAACTACCTATCTTTAAAAAAATTTGCGTGGTGTTCCATTTTGAACAATTATCTAGTTCATAGAAAAAAAAATTAATACTGTAAATTATAAAAAATCTTAAATCCTTTTCTGTAAATTAATGTAGTGAAAAATATAGCAAGAGCGCAGAACATCTTATAATCACCACTTTATAAAAATAAATGCTCTTCTTCATAATTCGCCACGATATTGTTAATTTTAAAGTTCTGCAAAATTCCAATTAACTCATTTTTAATGTTTCATATTTATTAAACTGGTGGAATAATTTAATTGTTACTCTAATTTTTCACGAAAATACTTTCATTTATATTAAATTCGATATTTTTACGTTTTAGTATATATATCAAAACCGAACTATTCTTCATGTAAAGAACACATTAATAAAAAAAATTTCATTAAAATTTTTCTCGCATTTTGAAAATGAAATATATGGGGAAAAATAAAAATCTTATCATAGAATAGAGGAGTGTTTATTTTTGGCGTAAAGAAGCTTTCAAAAAAATCTCCTCTTTCAAAAATATGAAATTAATTTTGAATACATAGCAACTTTTAATGCTTTTAAGCATTCTTATTTAAATTTATTTTCCATTTAATGCCTGAATTTTATTAAATAAAAATGCTTTATGCATGTTATAAATTTTTAATACAGAAGAAAAGTTCGAAAAATGTATAATGTTTCAGAAATAATATTTGAAAATAGTATTTGCTTTCGAAATCCCCTTTAAGTGCAGATAACTATAAATTTTGATTTCAGTAGCAAACAGTAGATTTAGAGTAGGTAAATAAATAAGATCAATAAATATTATTCATCTCATAAATTTGATAGACGGCCGTATCATCATTTCGTTTAATCTCTCTTTAAATTTCGGAAAAGCAACTTAAATTTCGTGTATGCAACAGTGCATTTTGATTTATAGGCTTTCTCTCTTGAAATAACAATTTATTTCTTTTATCTATGCATGACAAAAAGAATGTCATTTTAAGCGAAATACTGTTTAATTTATTAGACATTACCATAAACAAACATTTCTTTCTTTCTAAAAGCACCACATTTATTTTGCCGTGACTAAACAAAGGGTTATGAGTTAAGGGAAAATTTGATGTTCGAAACTCTGAAATAAGATTATGATTAACTATTAATACTTTAATAATTCTTGATAAATTACTTCTATTTATACACTAGTGTAAAAAAGTACTAAAAATTAGAATAATACTTCGTTTAAATTTTTTTCTCATTTTTTTTTTTTTTTTTAAAAATATTTATGTTTTCTGATGGATCGTATATTTGGAAAAAATACATTGGTTTAAAATATTTTTTTATTAAAAAATTGCATTTTTAAGTTAATAAAATTAAGGAGAAAGTTTAATTTTTGCCCTGCGTTTTTCATTTTAAGTTTGACAAAAATAAAATCAGTTAATAATGTCAAAAAATAAGTTAATTGTACAAAATATGGCCCATATTGAATAACTTAATAAATAAAAATGAACATTTAATCCTTGAATAAAAATCAACCACCCCAAGCTGATGAAATGATACTTCAACGTTTCTGAGACGAACGACGTTCAACGTTCACGAATAAGAATAATTTTTTTTCATCATTCAAAAGTCATCAAAACAAAAAATTTTCTCATGTTTTTCAAATCTAAACATTTGCTTATTATGTTTAAATATGTTAAATAATATGATATAATTAAATGTTTAAATATGTGAAATTATGTTTAAATATGCTATAATCTAATTATCTGATAATCTAATTTTAATCTAATTTTCTGAGCTTTTTAATTTTATTTCATTTTATAACCGTCGTTTAAGAGCCGACATAATTTTGAGTTAACGACTACCAATGTTTAACTCTATTGCCTCGTAATTTTGAAGCCAATCCAGAAGACAAGGGAACTCCAGGATCAAGTATTGGGGGAAATGTGCCTTGAGGGAGGACTTTTTGATGAAACTAACCTACATTTGCGTTACATGGAACGGAAAACCACGAACCTCCCGGTTAGATGAACTGTCAGGAGACTCTAACCCATGATCTGTCTACCACTGAATATATAGGTCAGCAGTGTGATCGGCTCGTCAGCACAGTGTTTTTGCATTGGCAGATTCTTGTGCTAGGGATAACAATAGTCCAACATGTGAGTTGTATTTCATTTCCATTTAAATAAGTTAGTGGCCCAAAGAAGAACAAAAGCAAGGTTTACTTTGAATTAAAATTAAAAAAATAGTAAAAAAATATAAAAAGGGCCTGTTTTTCCAAAAAAAAAAAAAAAAAAAAAAAAAAAAAAAAAGCCATTTACTTCTTTAAACTTCTTAAATTAGTTAAAACTCATTCCGAACGTTGAACGTCAATTTATTAAATTTTTTATTAATTAACATGTCAGTGAAAACACGCAAAATACTTTTTTATTCTCTTCAACTTTAGTTGGACTACAGAATTACAAAACTTTTTTACTGTGAGACCTGTTGACAGTAAAAATTTAAAGCTTTTAATTAAATAGCTTAACAATGTGGTCTTCTTACTAAACGATTTTGTTGTTTCGATTGCCTACTTGCCATGCCAGCAAGCTTTTGGAAAACAAAGCGACTTTAAGCCATAGGTTGCGTTTCTTGTTATTCAGTGGCGCCATCTATGGCCGAGAATATAATTTTAACGACACACAGAGGCACGTTACAGCCCGTTTTACATGGCGGAATCATTTACACATCAAACACACTTACATACGGTCGGAAGGGTTTGAATTCCCGTTCTCTAGAACACGAGTCCAACGTCCTACCAACCGGCTATTCTGGCACAATTTTTTTATTTATGAATTAATAAGTTCACTAAAGTACATTTATTGAGAAAAGCTTTTAAATATAAATGCAAGAAATTAATCTTAAGAAATACGCAACATTTATTACCATGTCTAAAAACTGATTTTTTACTTTTTGAAAACAAATTGTAACAATAAACTTTTATAATATAATAAAAATAAAGTAGGTTTTGTCTACAAAAATTTACGCTCATCAGTGCAAATTTTGAAACAAACTTGTAGTTTTAAGTACCATAATTTACTTAAACACACTTTACTTATCTATAATAATTGAAATCTGCAACAATAATCCTATGTATTTATATGATTGGCGCTACTAATTCTCTAATATTCTGAGATTACAGGAATCTTGTGACCTTAACCAGACAAAAGTAGTTTTATCTTTAATAACTCACTAAGATATTTTAGCTTTATCGAGACAAGCAATTTCTGTCATAATGAAACGTCAGAAAGGGCATATTATTGATATCTTAACTTAGAATGTAGGAAATATTAAACTAAGGAAGACTGAACTACTCACGAATTTGAAGTCAATAAATACGGTAATATTTAAGTAATGTAGAAAATGTTTAATAAATGCATTGAGGGAGTCTTGCAAAATGTTAATCATTTTTCTAGTTTTTAATAATTATGCTATGTCTTTATAAATAATTTTTTTACGTTTTCATTTAATAGAATCTTGTAATCAAAGTTTCGATTACTTTCTGATTGGTTATAGCTCTCAAATTTTAGTAGGGGCTGTAGGGACAATTTCCCCCCTAAACTAATGAATTTCAGAAATAAATTTCCATTTTTTATGTAAAAATATTAATTATTATATAATAATGTAGTTATCAAGTAACTGAAAAGTAAATTTAACCGAATAAATGGTTTTTATGCCATGCTCTAAGGTATCATTAAAAATTACTAAACTCTGCCACATTTACTAATTTTTATCACAATTTATAAAATCATATTTCATTGTTAATTTTACCAAAATCATTACCAAAGTGTTTCGGTTAAAATTACCCAGCTTTTTTGGTGTTCTCATAGAGCTAGAAACACTGTAATTTTAACCATTTTCTCGAAGTTTGTCCTTAAATATTGTTTTTTCTCAGAGCATGAATACTTTCAATATTTATACCCTTTTACCTTCATACCTCAGAGCATTACCTTTTCTCAGAGCATGAATACTTTCAATATTTATACCTTTTTACCTTTATACCTCAGAGCATTACCTTTTCTCAGAGCATGATTACTTTCAATATTGACACCTTTTTAGGGCAACTCCAAAGAAACGAAAAGCTATTAATTTTAGTCGCCCTCTATCCAACGGATTTAAAATATATATCGAAAGAGGTGGCACAACGACTTTTTATTTAAATCCAATTATTTGCATTATGAATTTAACCCATTACAATGATTTTATAACTGTTTTTTTTTGTGGTATTGGACATGCGTTTTAGTAGGTTATAAGCAGGGATGCCTATAGCAAATCTGAAATATGTACAATTTAAGTGTCATAAAATTAATAAATTTCTTACTATATTGCTGCGTTGCACTATCGTTTATAAAAGGTTTCATCAAAATTGAAAATTCGTTTTAAATGTTATGATGCATACAAATAATGTACTGCCACGCTTTTATTAAAGAGAAAACAAAATTCATTAGAGAGCGAAGACCAATAAGATTATATAAAATTCATAAATCATAGTAAAATTGTATTAAAATCATAACTTATTGAAAAATTCATTATTTCTGCTCATATTTCAGATGTTCTTAACCCTTTGACGCAGATGAGACCCCGGTGTCCTTTATATACACTCTATAACAAAAAAAATCGACGCACCAAGAAGGAGTTGTCCGATTGAAACGAAAAATGGTGGATAGGAAGACAATGTACAGAATAGTAAATGATAAAAATTTCAAAACAATTGAATAATTTATTGCAGAGTTACAGTAACAATTTCAATAAGGTGTTGACCCGCCTCTAGCCTGGATACTAGCTGCCACACGGCGTGGCGTAGACCGATAAAGCTCCCGGATGGTCTTTTGCGGTATTTCCAGTCAAATTCGATCCAATTGTCGAACGAGGTCATCAACATTCCGTGACAGATGCAATCGCCTTCACATCATATCCCAGACATGCTCGATGAGAGAGAGATCTGGTGATCTGGCAGGCCAAGGAAGAGTTTGACAAGCTTGCAGACAGTTCATAGCAACACGGTATGTCGTTTGTCACTATCCTGCTGAAAAACCAGTCCAGGGAGCTGCAAAAGGAACGGTAGCAAAACAGGTCTTAGGTTGTCGTCGACGTACCGCTGTGCAGTAAGTGTACCTCTAATGACAACCAAAGGGGCCCGGCTGCCAAAGGAAATGGCACCCCAGACCATAATGCCTTGTTGAGGGCCGGTGTGGCGTGCAATAGTGAAGGCAGGATCCCCCCTCTGCCCTGTGCGTCTCCAAACACGTCTTCGATGATCGTCAGGAAACAGTTGGAAGCGGGATTCGTCGCTAAAGACTATACGTCCGCAGTCGGCATCATTCCAGCTTGATCGAGCCATGTACCACTGTAATCTGGCTCGGCAGTGTGCGTTGATTTTTTTGTTATAGAGTGTATAAGTATTTTTTCTGAAGCTCTAATTACAAGTAAAAACATATATAGGTATTTTTTAACTATAAAAAACAATATAATAGTTGCTAAAAATATCTGTTAGCTCATCGGAATTTTGTTTTTACTTAAATATAAGAACCAAAAAAAAGTGTGAAATTATTTCTTTTCATTTGTATTCCAAAATTTATCAATAATTGATTTTGTAAATTAAAGAAATTTCAACAAAGAACAGTTGTTACTCTGAGATCTAAATAACTACAAATAAGTGCAAATTCGAAAAATTATTGTTTTCAGGAGAGCTTTGTTTGGAAGATTTTACCTTTAACGCAGAGAAAAACACCGTTGTTTCAAAATTTTCACTTATTTCTACCTAAATTAATACTAAATAGTGAAAATAGTATGAAAAATGTTTTTAATAAAAATTCTGCGTTAAAGGGTTAAAAGTTGCAGAAATTTAAATAGAGCATTTTATGTTTTGTGGGTAAAGTACTTATTTGAAGTCACTTTACCTTAAAAACACTTGAAGTTAAAAACAAAATGTAAATAATTAAATCTAACTAAAGGTGGCAGCTGTACTTAAATGCTCGAATTTTATATATTATTTATGGAGTTTTTACTTGTTCGACGTAATCTTATGTGTTTTTTTATCTATCTATTTTTGTTTAGGGGCAGATATTGTTTCAGGGTTATGTAATAGTTTTATGATGTTAAAATGAAGGCATGTCTTCGTGACTCTAAATTGCAGGGAAACACACTTTAAGTAGAAACTAATGGCGAAAAAATTGTTTTATACGCAGAACCGTTAATGTAACTTTAATCATTAGCTGTGAACGTGGCGACCATTTCTAGAGCAAATAAGTTTTCAGAGAAAAAAAAAATTCTTTTATTATCGTTAAACTTTATGCGGATGTTAAGTGGTTAAAAGCTGATATTTTTTAGCAGTTATCCATTATTTTATATTCGCCATGTTTCTAAAAATAGTAAACTGTATCGACTGGTTAGAGTAATAAAAATATTATCTTTAATATGCTACATTTTTTTCCAAAATGTACCACTTTTTACGCCTAACTGTTCAGGATTCAAATTCAGCAAAAAATCTAATTCAGATAGTATCTTTCGAAAATATGAGAAAAATTTTAAATTTAATAAAGGGTCCTCCTCTTCAATGTATCAAATTTTTTTTTAATAATTTACTGATCAATTTAGACTAACAAACCTTTTCTTGTGATCTTAAAATTCCTTTCGAAAATAATACTTATAAATATACTTATAATATAAATTATCTTTATTTATGGAATTTAAAGTGTCTTGCATTACGTATTATAAATTTGCTAGCACATAGCCTCATGACACCAGACAGAAAATGCCATTTTTACTTAGAAATATGTAGCTTTGAAAGATAGTAGACTTATAAATGCCAGATTTGAAAATATTTTTAATTGCTTAAAAATAATAATTTTATTTTTTACCATTTGTTTGCATTTTTTAAAATATTTTTTGCTGCATTTGGATGATGAAGAAAATTTAACCAGATTAAAAAAAAATGATATATGACATAAAACTGTCCAAAAGCTAACTTAAATCGAATACATTATTTCTTAAAATTTTTCCATTGTAATTAAAAGCCTCAAATAGCAAGAGCATGTCCAATTATGTTCTTATGTAGACAATCGTTTTGTTGAAGTCTACTCACCGTCGAAAATTTCACGGAAAAAATAGTTAAATAACCATTTATTTAATTGTTATTTTACCACATTCAAACAAAACTGTCAAGTAATCATAATTAAGATGTTATTCAAACTCTTAACTGTGAAAAAACCCGTCTATTAAATGTTTCCACCTAATACGGTTAAACAACCGGAATTTTATCGCACCATCTAATGAAGTTACAGTCACTTAGTTCCTTGCTAGCTGAGTGCATATTATAGTCGAGAAAACTAATCTGTCAATTTCATGTTCCACGGAACGAAGGTTTGAGTCCCAGCGTTGACACCACAATATTTCCTTCATTCCCTTCAACACACGAAGAGTTTCCAGTATCTCGCACTTCCCAATTTGTGACTTCCCAATTGTCCTGGACTGTTAGAATGCGATATTCTCATTCACCCATAGATGGTAGTACTATAAAACTGCTTAACACAAAAAGTATAATATTTTCCATCATTACGATAGGTGAAACAACTAGTTAAACTAGTTAAATTTATCCACATTCCATGTTTGATTGGATAAAAAACAACTCAACCACAACCTAACTCCAGTGCGCATTAAATAAGAAGAAGCCTAGTTATAATGTCCTGTTAAGTTTGCTTTTTTTGGTTTTGAATCCACGCTAGTTGTAAATAGTTAAAAACCGAATAATTTTGTATTCATGTTTTTCTTAATCTTAAAGGCAAAAAATTTCTTTCCCACAAACTTTAGAGTTAATTGGATGGACAGACTGCTGCCGGTTCTTTTAAGATATTTTTACAATAAAAATTCGAACAGTGCAGACAGAAAGAAAAACTTTCAAAATATTATTTTTAAGAGATAAAGTAGTACCAAATGTTATCCTTTGTACTAGAAGATTGGTATAAAGACCAAGTTATTTGCATGGAGTTAAGAGGATAAAATGTTCTAATTTTCACAGCATTATGTTGACAAATTAAGAAGAGAGTCGGTACTAATTGTTTTAAAATTATAATTTCATTAATCCTTTGATATGTAGATTTTATAGCACTAAAACTCATTAATCCGATTCGACATCCAAGCTGTAATATTTTAAGAGCTCCAACGAGTTGGAGATAAGATATACTTATTCTGGAAACTAATTTAACTATGTCCTAGTAATTTGGTCTTAAAATCTGGTGGGGCGTAATTTGAATTTGATTATTTCCTGCAGTCAGTGTTAAACTTGTAATCAAAATTCCGCCTTATATTAAGAAAATCCGGATTTCAGACATTTAGATTGATTCTAAATCTTGGCGAAGGTCAATTGGATTTAATTCTCGATTGAAGTTAAGCACACTTTTAATTCCTCTCTCCGAGGTTAATTTTAATTGGAAGATCGCTCGATAACTATTCTTGTACATTGAAATTTAGATTAATGACATCATGTCATTCAGAAGGTGGTGTGATTTTAATTGCTTTGGGCTTAATATAGTTACAGTTAAGAGTAACTTACTTTTATTTCAGACATTTCGAAAAATAAAGTTAGTCTCGAGATTTCTATATTTTAAAAGTACAATAGTTTAAAAAAAGCATTCATAAGCGTGCAAATTTGTGAAAAAAAAACTTTTACTTCAGTAAAATTTATAGAGAAATATATAAAGAATTTTCACTTCAATTGTAGAACAGATCAAAAGCCGACTTTTATCAATGCGCAACAAAATGGCAACACTCTGAAAATGACGTTTTCAGTGCCACGCCACTGCAATAAGTTAACTATTAGTTTGATAGATGGGTTAATCGTCTTCTTAAATAATTTTAATTTGAATTTATGAAGTTCTTTCATAATTGTTTGCTTACTTGTTTTATTTTTATTCCATGCATATATGTTAATTGGGTACTTGCACTTCAAGCAGAAGAAAATTACAGATACCCACACATGTGACTTATGACGTTAACTCTAACTGATCGTTTATAAGCAAAATAACGTATTAAAGTTGTGCTAAGTTTCACCACATGTTAATTAACGTGAAGTTGATTAAATGCAGCCCCGCGTCGAACACCAAATTTTGTTGAAATGTAATTCTTTCTCGTCTACGACGTTTACATAACTTAGATTTGTTATTTGTTTATGTATTTTATAGCAACCGTAATATCTTTCTGTCCTGTGTACCTGGCAACTTCTATGAATAATTAGTTTGTTTATTTTCGACATGGCTTCGTGCCTGTTTTTGTGTTAAGTAAGAAATACATCGTGAAAGAATTGAAATTTTTGTGAAAGAATCTTTGCGGAAGAATATGGAATGATGAATTGATACTTAATATGCTTGGCTTACTCAAAATGAAATGGAAAGAACAGTTGCTAACGTAAACAAATGACACGCTTCTACAACCAATCAGGATCGAGATACCCATACTAAGTCGCTTGTATCCCATCCTTTAAGGATATCACATGTTAATGAAGATAAAAGTACTTTTTTCAAAGTAAATCATGATTTATTTTATTTTTTAAATTTTTTTTTTCTTGACATTAAATTTCTTTTGTCCACTTCGATATGAACACGCCTATCTTGACAGTAACGCCCACTTTGATCTGGAAATGCCTACTTCGATGGATGGTCCACATTGAACAGTTCACTTGCTATTGGTGACTGCAATCGACCTCCTCGCACTGTTGCTACTCAGTCTTGTCTCGATCACACACAACGTCGGCTTGCACACACGAGTGCTAAAGGCAACACAGGAGGCAACACGATGATCTTAATACAGCTCTCCCGGCTTCGCACAAGAACAGCAATGAATCAACTAGTAGCATCCATTCATCGAATTCTATCACGGATATAATTATGGTGGGGGTGTACTGTGGCGTATCTACCACTACATAATTACAACTACAATTCACTAGTATATAAGACATGTTAATTCGACTCTATGTCGGAGTACCTTTTCAAAGATGACGGTTGACATGGTCGAAAACTACTGATCCCCACATAAAATACATAGTTTTATGAATAACATACATCATTAATCCTTTTAAACTAAATAATAATTTTCCGAAAAGCGCTATAAAAGTAACCTTTTTTAAATTTCTCTGCTCATGAAAGAATTTAGTTTAGTACAGAAGGGAATAAACAAGAATATATAAGCTCATTAAAATAAATAAAAGCTGTGTAGTAAGTGGCATATTTAATAGAGAAATTGTTCTATTTCATTTAAGGGAAACGTAAAAAATATTTCTTACTATTATTGAGGCCAATAATGCTTTATTAATTTTGTTAATGGCTTTAACTGGTATTAATATAATTGGCACAGTTTTAATTAGTACCAAATATACTAATGTAGGTACGAAATATTATATTTGTTAATAGGTACCTTATTTAATGGTATTTTATAATAAAAAATTATACCTATTAAAACTGCTCCAATACTGGGCATTTTGAGTATAAGTACTAGAGAGATATTTTTAACAGCCCCTCGAAAGGGTTAAGTAAAAAAGAAAATTTCTTGAGTTTGATAATTTTGACTGTCATGAAATGGGGTCGAGTAACAGCATAATCACAAATTGTACTGAATACAGTTAATTTTTATTTTAATGGGGTAAACCATAAAAAAATTGCATTGTTTAATCTAATTACTTAAGCCACAGGGAAGGGCAATAAATAATAACAAATTTAAAAAAAAAATTGAAATTATTTAAGCTTTATTCATTGTGTTGGTTTTTCTCCTCCCCGTACGAAAAACGAGTATTCAGATAGTATATTTCATTTTATTTTACAACCGACGTTGAACAGCCGACCCAATTCTTGTCACTGTTCAGCTCCGAAGCCTTGTATTTTTGACCCCAAACCAGCAGACAAGGGAACTCATAGATCAAGCATTGGGACAAACTAGTCTTCCTGGCGAACTTTTTGTTGGAACTTACTCACATTTACGTTACATGGAGAGGAAAACCACAAAACTTTCATTGGATAAGCCGAAGCAATTGGATTTTAACCATAATCTGCAGTGAGCCAGAACCAGCATTCGTATTAACCAGCCAACGCTGGGATTAGAACTTGGGCGACCCCAATGGGAGGCGGACGTTCCCAGCGGGTTCTCAGTTAGTTTATGAATAATTGTAAGGCTAAGGTTTTAAATGTGGTTATGCCAAACATAAAATAGTGTTATTCGGCACTGAATACTCGTTGAAATTGACCGGGTCTGGATACCCTGTACAAGGTTTTGGGACTAAAAAACCAGCACTGTGTAGTAAATTTTTTTTTTTTGCCGGTTCCAGGTAATGAAAATCTAACTAGGCCGAGTAAACGGTATATCTCCAATTTAATGTATTTTTAAACGATCAGAAAATAGAAGCGCACAAATATATCTCGGAATATTTTTATACTAAGATAGGTGATAAAATGAAACTTTATCTGATGCTAAATATTAGGCCTTATCTGTTTCGATAAAAATCGTTCAGAAGTCCGCTGTATTTGTACTAAACAGCACGCAAAGCCAATATTTGAGTAGCAAGCCTACGTCTTTACGACGTGGAAGACTTTAATAAATAAATTTCCGTGAAGACTTAAATGTATCTGGCTACAAAGTAATATATGTTGGATCATTTTGGATAAGTTATTGATCTCTTGTATAGAATGTCTAGTTGGGAGATCTATATTTCTTCATTTAAAAGAGGAAATACTACTCAGAATTTTTTGCTTAGCCATTTTTCTAAGAAGTTTTTCTCAAAGAAAAAGTTTGGTTGAAAGAAAAGGCGAAATTGTTCGCGTAAATAAGTATAATATTTTTGGAAAGCTTTCGCAATTAAACAAAATGTAAAGAAATATAAATAATGATTAATATATATATTTTTTTCCAATGCTCACCTAATTGACACTCATTATTCAGGTATTAGTAGAGCAGATTTGCTGGTCACTTTTCAGGGGCACCATATCAGGTGGGCCAACGTTGCTCTTACAGTAAGGACACATAGTACAAAGAGTGAAAGAACATCCATACCTTGTACGGGATTCGAACCCAGGACTTTCTGAAGTGAGGGCAGCTCCCTGACCACTATACAGGAAAAAATAATTTAAAAAATATATATTAAAATATAAAATTAATGATAAATATGAAAATATTTCATAAATGTATTTAAATATTGTTATATTGATGAGGAAAAGGCTCGAATACATTAAAGTCTATTATTTAACCCGAAAATGATATTAAGCCGGAAGGATTATTTAAAAGTATCATTATTTTAAAAGTAATTTTCCATCTATGTACTTGGCAATGAGTGTACACTAAATTTTCAAAAATATTTTAACAACTTAATTTGATAGAAAGTAATTATCGAATTTGATTTTATTTAGGTTTTGTGAATATAATGAGATAATATAAGCATAATAAAGCAATTTCAATGAAAATAATGATTTTTTTCCTTCTCACCAAACACAAATGCTGTTTCCATAAATATTTAAAATTCCATAAATATTATATAATAAATAAAAAGTGAACCTCTATTTGCAATTGCAGATTTGGATTCTAAGGAAAAAATTACTATTTGACTTTTAGGTTTATGTATTTCATTTCACAGATGGCGCTATAACCGAGAAAATTAAGATAGGGTTCAAATGGGTTAAAAAGGCCATCTTGCGACCCATTAAATTTAAATCATAAAAATAGATATGTTTGAATATTTCATCGAATTTTTTTTAATTTTTTCTCTTGAAAAAAAACAAACAAACATCAAATTATTTTCTTTCTATTTCTGGAGAATCCAAATCTGCAATAAAAAATAGGGGTTCATGTTTAGGACTTTTAAGACTCCCATCCAGCTGGTGGGAGTGGAGTGAGTTCAATTGTAAGACGGAGTTTGGTATCATTCGATTGCTTTACAAAAATAATGAACTCGTCTTTTTTCGTTTTTTTTTATTCGATGTATGTCTCTCGACATATTTCACTACTTACTGAATTTTTAGAGCCTGTATAGGATTTTTCGTGATAGCCGCCGTTTATGAATACTTTTAGAGCTTAAAATCTAAATTTTTTCTAAGGAACAAAAAGTATGTTAAGCAAGGGTTGAAAAATATTTAAGCGTTAAAGAAAAATAAAATCAAAATATGACGAATTGCTCTAATAGAAGAAAAGATTAAAAGCGTTACAAGCGTTATTAAATGTATTAAAACATGATAGAGTACCACAGAAAAAAGATACGCCGTGAAAAGCGATTATTAGATATGCTGTCAGGTGTCATGCGACATCTAAGCATGCTTTGAGGTTTTTACCTCTGGTTTACCTCCAAAGTGGTTCGTTAAATTCTGATAGCGCTTTTTTCCATGCTTAAATATTATATTACGGCTTTTAATATGTTTTCTTTTTATATGTTTCTGACAGGGGTTTTAATAACATGACCTATAGATGAACACATACAAGAACCTATAGAAAAAAATAATTGAAAATGTTAATAACCATAAATCTTTAATCTTCAACCCATTAATTTCTTTGGGCGCGATCAGCGAAAATCATCGGTGTGGCTTATAACTGCATATGTGAGTCTGATGCAAGCTATCGGTGGAGAATATGGACGCCGACGGCTTTGACTGTGTCAGTGAACAGCCAGGCGGTCTGTTTCCAAAGAATTAATTAAAAATGCGATTTATTGCATTTGTAAAATATAATGGCTGATTAAGAAAAAATTAAGCTGACTAAAATAGCCGATTATAAATTGTATTAATTATTAAGCCGCATTTTTATGTACAGTGCGGAAAAAAAAAAAACGGACCACGTTGAATAATTTTTGATCTGATGATCGGATCTTCGTGTTCTAGGACGTAATCTTAACGGCTCAAAAGGGTGACCTATAATATGCTAATTATTAAATGCAGACTATATTTTACATGAGTTAGGAAATCGGACAAAAGAAACGTATTTTCTCTATCTAAACATATCTTTTTTCAATGAACTCGGATTTCTAACCCCCCAAATATAGGAGGCAGCTGAAATCTGGAAAATATGGTTCCAATAGTTTGATCAAGACAGCGGTCTAAAGTTTTGATCCCTTAATGTTAATTTTACGTTTTGTGTATTTAACTATGTTTCAAATTTTTTTTAAGCGAATTGAAAATTTTTTGCACATAATTATAAAATTTATTTGTCCATACAAAAATAGCCTTTATTAAATATTTATTATTTTATTTAATAATGGGTTAAAAATTTTGAATTTTCAGGGTACAATTTTTTGCTTCCTTTTGATGAACATAATTTCACATTGCAAAATACAAATTTTGAGCAAACTCGGTAGAATAGTTCCTGAAAAATGAAACTTTAAATATCTATCTTTTTTTAAATTCAATTTCTCAGGAACTATTAAACCGATTTTGCTCAGACTTTGTATTTCGCAATGTAAATTTATAATCTTTAAAATAATGCAAAAATTTTATACTTTACTATTGAAACATTTTTCGACCATTATTAATAAAATAATAAAAATAATAAAAATTTAATGAATGTTATTTTTTGCATGAATAATCTTTGGACGAACGAATTTCATAATTGCGCGAAAATTTTTTTCAATTCGCTTAAAATGTTTTTGTGATATAGCGAAATAAGTAAAAAGTACAATTAACATAAAGGGGTCCAAACTTTGAATGGTCCTTCTGAGCAAACCATGGGGATCATATTTCCCAGATTGTGACTACCCCGTATATTTTGGGGGTCAGAAATGCGAATCCTTAAGAGTCATGACAGACTGTATACGGAACTCATGTTGTCATTCGAGATTCAACTTGGAGCAATTAGAAGTCAAAGGGTAAACCTCAACCTTTAACCTTAATCTCAACCTTGAATCTTATTGTTTAACCTCAATCTTTAACCTTAACCTCAATTTTTAAACCTACCCTCAACCTTTAACCTTAACCTTAGTTTTCAACCTTAACCTTTGCCTGAACCTTTAACGTCAACCTTTAACCTTATCCGTTAGCCTTAACTTTAACCTTTAACCTTAATCTTTAACCTTAACCTTTAACCATGACAAAATCTATATTGATCGAAAAAAATATTCGGTCTCTACCGATCACACTTTATTATACCGAAGCGCTACAATTTAGAGCAGTTAGTAGTCAATGGGTTATCATTAACCTTAATATTTAACCTTAAACATTAACCTTAACCTTTGACCCTAAACTTTAATCTTAATCTTTAACCAAGAGCTTTAACATTAGCCTTTGAAAGTAAATCTTTTAAGGTACTTTTTTTATAATTCAAAGAAATAATTTTATCTAACATTTTTCCTTTGTTTTTATTTTATTTCATTTTTTTAAATATTTCGTAAAGCAAAAACATGACTGTTTTTAAATCAAAAAAGGTAAACTGTATTTTTTAAATAAATTTTTTTGTTTAAAAAAAATTAAAGCTCATTTTTAGAAAAAAAGTCACATATCCTTGGTTTAAAAATGTGTTAAATGAAAAAAAAGTAAAATATTAAAATACAGGTTTAAAACACTTAATAGTTAGTTTAAAAGCACTATAAATAAAAAAAGAAGTTTGAAAACCGTTATAGTTATTAAAAATGCTTTCTACGCACAGCTAAACTTATTTAAGTTGTAAAAATTTATTGACTTCGTTTAAACATTGTTTTAAGGGATGAATTTAAAGTTTTCTTTTAAAATGAAATATTTATTGCTTTAAACTGTGACATATAAATATGCAATTAAGTAGAAAATTTTACAATTATTTTAACTACCTAAGAAGAAAATGCGCAGTGTCAAACTTTTAAATACGGAATAAATAAAACCCAATTGATAAAAAATACTAATTAAATAACTTCTTTTCCCTGGTATCATAATTAGATAAAAGTTTGAGATATTTAAAAAGAGTAAAAATGTAATACTTATAGCCTTCAGTAGCATCATTAATTTCCATGTATTTCAGTGCTATAAAATGCATGGTGAATAAAAAATTTAATTATTGCATATTCACAAGGATGAATTTTTTTTTCATGAATGTAAATATTTTTTTCATGAACGTTTCAAAATATTTTGAATATAAAACATTGAATATGTTAAATAAAATTAAGGAAATATTCTTCAAAACATAGTTAATTTATGTGATTAAAATTTTTAACTACTTCAAATTTATTTATTACGCAGTTATGAAAAATATTTAATGGAATTTAATGGATGTAGTATTGCATTAAATGTTTTTCAAAGAAATAATAAATAGAAAGTCTTTTTTTCAATTTAAACTGAAAAATTCGTGAATTTTTAAAAATAAGCATTAGTAGAGCGCTAAATTTTCTCCCGCCAGTTTGCCATTGATAATCGATTATTTAGGGCGACCGAGAATGTTTTGTCCTAAAAAATGTTGTGCTTTAAATCAAACTACCATATTTTTCCTACAGATGTGAGTTTTTAGTCGACAAATATTAAAAATAATCCATGGTGACTCAGGCGATAGAGCGCTCGTCACTCAATGAGGAACCCGTGTTCGAATCCCCGGTCGATTCGAATTCCGCATTCAGTTCGCACCGACCACAGTGCTGACGTAAAATATCTTTAGTGGCAGACGGATCATGGGTCAGAGCAGCGTTTCTCAACCTTTCAGCATTCGCGGCCCAGTTTTCAATTATAATTTTCATCGTGTCCCCCGCTTACAGTAAAATGTATACAACAATAATGTATCTATATGGGATATTTTGAATTATATTTAACAAAAAATGAATAAATAAATAAACAAAAATATAACAGTGAAAGAGTAAATTAAAAAACTGTGAAAATTGTTTAGTTTACCTTAACACCAAAAAGTGGTCACAACTATGCACCAATTTTTTATAGTGTATGTGTGTATTATATAATATAAATAGTGTAAGTATTATACAATATAAATACTCAAATAGGTATTATACACCTATTAATAAATACTGAATCTGCCATCAAGCATTGTCATAATTTTATGACTTTAGTTATCTAGATTAGAATAAAAGCAGTTAAAATCTTTTGACTGGTTAGAGAAATTTTGCGTCGTTCTTTTGCAGGTTGCTAAATATTATTTTGGCTCAAACAAGTCAGAAGAAACGAAAGGGAAAAAAAGGTTTTTTTCCCCAAAGATATAGAAATTTTTATTACTTAACGCTGTGTATCGATAAAATATATTTATCATTATTTTTTATTTACTATTTAATTTAAAATTTGTTTGGATTTAGTTTTAAACTTTGTCTTTTTTTTTTTTTTCAATTTATTAATTTTCCCAAATCTAGCACAAAAGAATTTAATTTATTTCCAAGCAAAAATTTGAAATATGATAATTACTTCGATAAGTTATATGTACGAGCTTTTTTGCTAACATAAATAAAGTTAAACACAATACTTTCCTAATCTGTTAGATGCATTTATATAACAAGAAAGTATATAAAAAAACCTCACTTAAATGATTCCAAAAATATTTTTGTATGTATACGATATTTCTAGATTTCTATTGTCGAAACGAATAAAAGAGAAACTTTTCCAATAATTTATTGCTTTCTATATTGGCGATTCTATCTTAGCTTCGGCAGATTATCTGTTCCAAACAGTGTGTAGTGCTTAGGCCTCATGAGCATTGTTCAATAAAAGCCTTATTCAAACTAAAATATTATACATTTCTGAGAAAACAACTTTTCTCAATATTTTGATCATTAAACTTTCTTTTTCTTTGAGCTTGATATATTTTTTATTTACCTTTGTTGCTTCTATGACACTCGAATAAATATATAAATGCTTCACCAGCGAAATCAATTAACTCAATTTTCCAATTTTTCTTTTCAAAATTTTTATTTTATAGAATTTGACTGATTACTCAAATAAATTAACACTGTCTTATAAAATGAATTTCATAAAAACAACACACAAAGCATTACATAAAACAAATGGAAAAAACAATTCATTTGAAAAATGAAATAAATAAATTGTTAATTTCTTTGAAAAAAAGAGGAGAGTATCTCATATTATATATATATATATATATCCTTTTCTTCCCTTTGTGACATCTTTATTACACATTCAGTAAAGTTAGTGGAAAAAATGAATTTTTTCAGAAATTTGTGGCTCACTGTTTCAAAATGAAATAATTGAAATATTTATTGTTTCTAATTTATTATATTCTTACATTTAGTTTATGAACCTGATATCAATTTTAATTATGATTTAATAATTCTCTTTGAGTGCGTATACTCAAATTTAATTAAACTGATATTCAAATTTAATTAAACTAACATTTAAATTTGATTAAGAATATGCAATGCTATTTAAAAGAATAAGTGCATCAAATTTAAATTAATTTTAACTTATTGTCAAAATGTTAAATTGGAATGATAAAAACTATCGAATTAAATTAATTAACAAACTATCATTGTTTATTAATGTTATATAAAAATTCATACCGGTCAAATTTTGAAATATGCATAAATATTTTTTCGTATTTTATTTAAATCGTATTTTATTTGATCGTTGAAAGTGCCACTGCCCGGTATACATTTGCCCGGTATACCCTACACTGATGTTTTTTTAAGGTTCAGTGCCACTGCTCAGTATACATTTGCCCGGTATACCCTACACTGATGTTTTTTTAAGGTCAAGTGCCATTGACCGGTATACATTTGCCCGGTATACCCTACACTGATGTTTCTTCTAATCTATCGTCAGTAAGTAATAAAATTTCAAATAAATGTAATTATATTCAAGAATAAATTAATATAAAATCGGATGTAATAAATATTTCGGACATTCACTAAAGCGACTATGTGATTGTCAACATTCACCGGTGAAAGTCAACAACCACCGATTTCGGTCATTCACAGTAACATTCACATCATTTACATAATAACCTCATCAGGACGTTTATTTCATACTTTGCCAAAATAGCATCCGGCATTATATATAATGCCTGGGCCATGTGTGAAATATAAATCATTTCATACTTTGCCGGCTAGTTTCAGGTATTATATATAATGCCGAATTTCATACTTTGCCGGTAGCATATATATCTTATACGATTCTCTCTTTTTAAACAGAGCTCGTAAGGTCCTTAAGATACTGAAATGGGGGCACGAAAACTTAAAAGATAAAATACTTAATTTCATCAACTCAAAATATCTGGTCTTAAAATTTTAATTTTAAAGTTAAATATAACTTTTACAATATTGATGCTCTTACGTTTTTAAATATCACATAAATCCTGTTAAAATATGAAAATGCATATGTTTACTTTAACGAGTATAAAATCCTTATTAAAATAATGATCAAGACCCAAATGTAAAATAGTATAATTGATGATAAAAACTCAACTGGCATAAAAAAATATGAAGAGGGAAGTAAAAGTCGACATGTTTCGAGCGTTCAAATATTATCGCCCATTCTCAAAACATGTCAAGATTGAATAACTTGTGACTTTTATTATTGGACGCTCAAAACATGTCTATTTTTATTATCATCTATTATTTTTTAAATCAATGAAGTTTTTATATTTTCGATTCAGTTTCTTGGGATTATCTATTTAGTTACACAACATATTAAATTATAAAATATGTAAAACTTATTTTACATAAGTTATAGGCACAGATTCTTAGATTGAAAAAATAATAATTCACCACTTGATAAAAAATCAATGCAGTACAATTATTATTATTATTTTTGTTGCTGCAAGCCTTAACATTTTAATTTAAGGACATAAAAAAATTCCGTTTACAATTTAAATTTCAAAAGTCGAATGTGAAAATGGAATGTCCCCTAGCACCAGGAATCGAAATTAAACAGTTACAACTATTTCAAACAAGTTAGCGTTTTCGTTCTACTCGAAGTTGTCTGAAAAGGTATTTTTTATATATCGATTCCAAAGTTTATTCTACATATATTTTAGGGTATACTTTCGGAGTATTTTGATCGAGTTTATTTTTACACCCTTATTTGCTTAAAATTATTAAATAATTTGCTTACAATAAATTATTCAAGCTACATGATTTAATGCATTTATATTATAATAGTAAACGGGGCTTCCATCGCATATCCTTAACCTTGCTATCATTAAATAAATGGAATAAGCTTAAATAAATAATAAAAGTAAATTATTTCCTCGTTTTTATTTTCAAGGAAATATATTTCGATCAAACAGATTTCATTCTGGAAATAGCGAAATTATTGAGTAGGTCCCTTGGAGCAATATCATTCTTATCCTCTTTTGACGAAATATAGGAAAAATTGATTTTCACTGTTTCTGTAAAAAGTATGTTAACCTTCTTGCAACGTTTTTTTTTATATTTTTAATTTTTATTTTTAATCAAAATAAGTTCGGAAATTGCGTATTTTTTATTGCATTTTTTTTTTAAAAAATCTGATGATTCTAAAATTGGCACGGCTTCGGAATCTTCTTACTAATTTCAATTTTTAGTATTTCCTGCTTAATAAAATAAGACATTTTTCCTGATAACAAATTATACTACAATAATATTTGGGGAAACGTGCTAAAGTGAAAAAAATTAAACAAAATAGTTTAGTATATTATCCGGAAAAAAATCTAAAATCTACATGGAATCATAAAGAAAGAGTGAAAGATATAATGAAGTAATTAGTGAATCACACGTGGTCAGATAATTAAAAATTTAACTTCACAACTAAGATGTTAGGACGACATTTAAGATACTGAGATATTTTAAGACGCTTAAAAATTTTGGCTACGTATTCGACAGCTTTTTATACTCGGTATCTTTATACTCTTTGTAGTGACTTATAAAACATCAACTCTATTTTAGATAATCTATGTTGAAGTCACAAGAAACAAAAACAAAAAAAAGAAAATCAATGATTTATATTCTTTTTTCGAAAAAAATAGTATGTTTAGTAAATAATCAGCTGTTTTGCATTAAATAATTTTAAACAGCGGTTTGTTGTTTTAATTTCTTAACAAGGTTTTATTCTTTGGTAGCAGACAATAAATCTTTTAAAAAAAACTTGACTATAATTTAAGAAGGAACTTTACTTTAAAGAAAACCTAAATTAAAGTACTAAAAAAATTAATTAATATATTAATGAAGAAATTATGAACGTTGAAGGGTAAAGAATAATATTTTTAAAAAATGTTAAAATTTAATTAAATAGTTGGTAAAATAGTTTTACGAAACACTTCCGGACAGGTGATTAAAAAGTTACTTTTAAGATTAACACGATATATAAGATGTTGAGAAATTTGCGATGATGTGAGATATGCTTAAATATGAACGTATTTTTATTAACATTTATAAAAATATATTCAAGAAATTGATAAATATTTTATTCCAAATCTATTCATACTATCTACTATCATACTTTATACCAAATCTATTCAATACTGATACAATTTCAATATTATTGAAATTGTATCAGTTATTGAGAAAAAAAACTAAAAACTAAAAAATAATCACATTAAATAAGCACAATCTGGTGTATAATTATATTCTATTAGAAGCATGCTTTTATAAAACTCGACATTCGTTGAATAAAATGTTTTTTATTCAATAAAATGTTTTATTCAAATTTCTTTACTAAATTGCAAATAGATTTTTAGACGACTAAAAAAGAAACATCTTATTTTATAGTTTGAAAAAAAAAAAAAGAAGATTAGCAAACTATTATTATCGACAAAAATATGAATGAAAATTTGCGCTACGTGCGCAAAATCAAGTTCCTCGTAAGTTTATCACATTTTAATATTAATCGCCCCATTTAATTATTTCTCCATTGTCGCCAAATTATTATTTTTTAAATAATTAGTTTTAATTTTTCTCATCTTCTAATAAATAGAAACAGTTGAAACTTTAGATTTTTCAATTGAAAAATATGTATATTAATATGGTATAAAAAATCCATACCTTATAATTTAACATTTTTTCATCCTCACTTTAATTAAATAATAAATAATTATTAAAATGTTTTTTTTCTTCATGAAATTATCTTTGGATAAATGAGTTTTATGAGTGGGTGAAATTTCTTTTTGAATTGCTTAATTAGTTTTTAAAATATGACTGAAAACGCAAAAAGCGAAATTAACATTAAGGGGTCCAAACTTTGAATCGCTCTCCTGACCAAACTATGGGGACCACATTTCCCAGATTGCGGCTACCCCCTATATTTTGAAGATAAGAAATCCAAATATGCAAAAAAAAAAATATATATATATATATGTTTATTCAGAGAAAGTACGTTTTTGTGTCTGATTTCGTAACTTAATTAATAGTTAGCACTAATTAATTAGCATATTTGAGGTAACCCCCAGGAAACATTAAGATAGACACTTAGTTCGTGAAAATCCAATCATTAGAACGAAAGTTATTCAGGGTGATATCTTTCTTTTTTTTGCGGACTGTACATAGGCAGGATATGAAAATCAATCCGACGACAAACATCAATTGAGTCAATCCAGAAAGAATAAGCATGTGACCAATGGGTAACCAGAGCTCGTAATAAGGCAATCACAACTTTTTGTCGATTTTTTTTAAATATTTGACTTAGTTATTTTGTATATTTTAGCTCAGTTATTTTGTGCTTTAGTTTAGTTTTATTGTACAACTAGCCGCTTAAGGCGGCCAGCTGTCCACCACGCTAAAGGTTTTCACAAATAAAGTTTTTTAAAAGAAAGCAGGAAATCTGAAGATTAGTGGACAATTAAAGTGTTCCTGTCCTGCAATTTTGTCTTCATATCCAGTTCTGCTGCAGATGTGTTATAGCTCTTGAGGATGTTCTTGTTTTTTTTTTTTTTTTTTTTTTTTAAAGGCCCTCAGAATTGTAAAAGCATACAAAAGTTGCTTTCGAAATCATCATTGGCCAATAGCTGAAAATTAAAACGCAGTTAATAACATATTTAAGAAACAGCAATAAAATAAAACTTGTGTTAGTCAGCAAACAGATAGTATATAATTCTTCCTATTCTTGTAAGACTTCTTTATAAACAATATTTTTAGTTTTTCCATTTGGTGCCAATAAATATAAGTTCTTTTCATCACCAACTCTTTAGCAGCCAACATAAAGCTGTCCACGGGAAAAGCAAGGCTTCTGAAAGTCAAGACCAACGACTTTTCTTCTAGCCTTCTTCGACGTTCCTGGGATGTTTCTCGGGTCCTTGCATTTCTGGTTGAGACACGATTATTTTCTAATCTTCTTCCGCGTTCTTCAGATGTTTCTTGGGCCCTAGCACTGCTAGTAGAGACACGATCCTCTTCCAATCTTCTTTGACATTTCTCAGGTGTTTCTCGGACCCTAGCACTGCTAATTGAGACACGAACCTCTTCTAATCTTCTTTGACGTTCCTCAGGTGTTCCTCGGGACCTAGCACTGCTAGTTGAGACACGATCCTCTTCTAATCTTCTTTGACGTTTCTCTGATACTTCTTGGGCTCTAGAATTGCTTGTCGAAATTCGGTCATGTTCCATCCTTCTTTGACGTTCCACAGACGTTTCTTGGGCCCTTCTTCTTCTTTGAGAATCTCTTAATATCTTTCTCTTTGACACAATACAAAGTTTTTTGGAAGGCGGTTCTGCCATGTCAGTAATCGTGATTTTAAGAAGTCAACGAATACTTAAGAACAGCAATTACTATGAAAGCAAATCATGAAACTTCAATATTAAAATCTAAGTGCTTACCTGCAAACTGAAACTTTCTGAAAATAACTAATTACATTTAATAAAAACTGTTAAAATAAAGAATACAAAAACCAAAGAGATCCTTTAAAAACAATTAAATTCCTATTTTATATATTATATAGCTACAACGCTTAAGGAAAAAAAACTAAAATGCTAAATACATAAAAGAACACGAAAACGAATTAATTTTTTATGGTATCAATTTCTATTTCAATATAATTTTTTATGGCATCAATTTCTATTTCTATATCGCTACAAAAATTATCGTCTTCGCTTAAGAAAAAAAAAAAAAAAATAGAGCGTGGAAAGAAGAAGAAAAACTTACTATAACAATTATGAACAGCGACAAATATATCAAAGCGAAGTGTTCTATTTAGGTATCGAATATGTTGCCTCATTTTTAATACAAAAGTTAAACTTTTCTCCACTTTGACAAATGTAAACTAATGCGAACCTTACAATTAAATTATTAATTCCTTCTTATATTATTGGTTTAAGTTGTCGAAAATTAATATTTCAATTGTAAGGTTCGCATTAGCATACATTTATAAGAGTGGAGAAAAGTATATGCATTTTTTAATAGTTTTTTGAATACGAAAAAACATAGATTTTCTTACAAAATGACTGATAACTAAAAAACTAATCCAAATTTTTGAAAAAGAAAAAAAAAAACTTCTTCATTATGTAAAAACACAATTATGTGACGAGTTTCGTGCCTGGGCGAGGCTTCTGGGGCGATATATTGTGATTACAGACAGACAGACAAACAGACACACACACAGCCGCGTTTATTATTATGTATAGATTAGTATTTGGATTTTTAATGTTTTTTTCAGGTTTGTATTATTATTTGCCTATGTTGACTGAACGTTAATTTACATAAAATAAAATATAAAACTAAATCTAACTCATTTACTGTTCAATAACTAGAAACGTTAAAAAATATTGCATACTAATACAACATAACACAATAACTTTATAAAAGTAATAAGGACTAACACTTTTACAGTTTAAACAGTAAGTATAGTAACATTAGTTGATCAGCGCTTCTTAATAAAAAAAGAATGATACATATTATAAAGGGATTAAAAAGTAATATTGCTGGTAAACACCGTTAAATTAGGGATAAATAAATTATGAAATGGTAAATCTCATTAGAACATTTATTCATTTTATGCTGGTGACAGCCTAAGATATATTATTCTATTATTAATTAATATTATTCTCTATTTATTAATGATCATATCATGTGATTTTTCTATCCAATGAGAATTCAAGAAACGGTAAAACAAGAACTATATATGATATGTAGAGAAATAAATACTGATTCCAAAAAAGTGTTTGTGCCTTTTATTCTGTGATTAAATAAAACCTAAACGAATATTACTCTAAAAATGCGGATCCTTTTCTAACTAATCACTTTTCTTTAATCTCAATCTTCTTTTCAAAATAATTATTACAACATTGCACTAATTTGACGCAAAACAAGGAGGTAATTCAATTAAGTTAATTGATGCAGCACTTGTAATGAACAAATTTGATTAATTTAGGACCGTGAGTAGAAATTTAATTATTACTTAAACACTTTAAAAGCCAGAAATGACATCTAAAAAACAGAATCTCACAATTTTGCCATAAGAATGTTTGGCGACAACTAACGTGCGAAATTCAAGCCGTCTATTAGTTTATTGCAGTGTCACTGACGGAAAACATAGTGAGATATAATTAAAGAAATGAATTAATTCCTTTCATTTTCTTTATTAGATTACATGTCTTTGTAGTTTTAATGATGTTTTGGAGAAATAAGCACGTTTATAGTACTCATTTAACCAATTACTGGGAAGTGAGTAATTGAAAAACGCTAACTGAAAAATTAAATTATTCTAGATGTATTTAGAGTTTTTCGATTAATGAAAAGAATTGAATTTTTCAATTATTGTTATATTGAGATAATGTCAGGCCTTAGAGATCGAAGATAAATAAAAATATCGGTAGAGCTTAATAGAAAATGTGTTAAACAGTGTTTCCAAAAGCACTCAAGTCGTTAAAATCAAATACTTTTGAAAATATTTAAATGAACTGACAAATTGAGAAAAAAGTAAGGCCAAAACTATTAGAATATGGTAAAATTTATTGTGCTTCTGGATATATGGTAACATGGTAACACTAAAAGGCTCGGTAAATTTTAACAAAGCGTTTCGATAATGATTTTGGTAAATTTAAAAATAAAATACGCTTTTGTAATATGTGATAAAATTTGGTAAATGTGGTAAAATTTTGTAAATGCGGTAAAATTTGGTAATTTTTTTACGATATCTTAGCATGGCATACAATCCATTTATTGGGTAAATTTACTTTTCAGTTTTGTATAGTTTTGTTTCAGTTTTTGTTTTTTACTAAATGTGTGCTATTAAGGGTATTAAGGACTTAATTTGGAAAATCAGAATTTCCAGAGAACCGTTAACATATGAAGGGAAAAATTACCAAATGAATAGTTGATACGCAATAATTTTTTTTTATTACCAAAATTATGCTTTTTTAACAGAAATATTATTACATTACATTACAATTATTGCACTTTCTAAAAGACTTTAGTAAAATGTAATAGTTGAATGTACAGAATCGAGTGTTAAATTCCACAGAGGTAAATAATTTGACTTTCTGACTATATTTAGATGTACTAAGACAAAAAGGTTTAAGACAAAAACTCTAATATTTTAAGACGAAGGTTCATTCATTTTTGTTGCTGTAGCTGTGAACAATATAAAAAATAATTATAGAAAGAAGAAAGCCAGAGTAATACTAAAATTTTCAGACCTTACAAAAACATTTTTTAACAAGATTTAGCTACTTGCCATTGTTCAGCAAAAAAGTTGGAAATACTTTACAGAAAACAACATTTTTGTTCGAGAGTGGCTAGGGAACTCTCCGGACATTAATTCCTTAGAGAATCTATGGGGCAAGCAGAGACTCTCAAAAATAAATTACGGAGGAATGAAAAGCAATCTCACTTGCTCATTAATTAAAAAATAGTATCACTTTAAAGAAATTGTCGAAAACTGCGAAAGCCCAATAGAATTGATGTCAAAATAAGTAAAATGATTTTGAAGTCAAATTTTAATTCAGAGCAAAATCAACTAATATTTCTTTAAAACAGCTGCCTTTTAAAGCGTTGGATTCAAGTAATGCACTCGCTTCAGAATGCGCCAAACTGTAAAAATTTTAATTCTAGAATTTCTTTAAAATATGCGGCAGCAGTCTATTCACTCATTTAAATGTTAATTTTAGGGTTAGGAATATTTCTTACATTTACGGTTTGGGAACCATTAACAACTGGTATGATTAAAAAGCCGTAAGAATGAAATTTAACTAGACATAGGAGCCGGGTTCTGCTAGTCTTTTCGTTAGGTAATGAACATAGGAGTTAAGGTGTGTTGGAGACGTGTTTTGCGAAAGGAACCATAATAAGTGGCCTAATTACTTTTTTTGGTGGTGCCATCTGTCGTGGCAATTACGAAATACTAGATTTTTGTGTCTAACAAATCTGTGGTGCTGCCATCTATGCGTGAATGAGTTCAGGTTCATCGATTTGGAAGAACAGGACACTGGACACTCTTCATTCGTCGAAGGTATAGAAGTGGTGTCAAACTGGGATTCGAACTCCCACACAGTCGATTATGACATTAACAGATTAGCTCTCTCGTTTGCAGTAACTACCCAGCTGCAGGAAACTAAGTGACTTCCTATAGTTGGCTACAGTTAGCTAGGATAAAATTCTGGTTGTTTAACCGTATTAGGTGAAAACAATCAATAAACAATTCTCCTAGTTAATTATCCCATCTTTTTTACGGTTGTTCTGTTTTGGTAGAATATTGTAAAAAATAACGATTAAATAAGCTATTATCTAACCATTTATTTCAAGAAATTTTTAGTAGTGTTCAATATAAAACAAGAAAACTGCCCTGAAACACTTAAAAGTATTTTGTTTTTTTTATTTTTGAACGTTTTGACGCATTACTCAATTGAGAAAATTGTACTAAAATTTTGAATTGAGACTAATATAAATAAATATGATGTAACATTTTTTTATAGTGTTTAAATAAATTAAATTTTCGAAATCCTTAACTTATGAGAAAACAGGATTAATATTTTTTGCATAATGTTTTTCGTTATAACTGTTATGCTGTTTTTCTAAATCTGAAAAAAAAATAAGAAAAGCTAAAACTTAATATATAAAAACTTTTCAATACTTTCTTAAAATAGATTTTGTTTAATTCCTTGTCACATTTCATATAAAAAAAAAATACATTATAAAAACTCCCTTTCAATATTTCTAAAAAGGAAAAACTTGATATGCATAAGTCTCTCTAATCTTTAATCATGTTTATAATTTTATTACATTTCATTTTCTTTTTGAAAACTTTTTGTTTCTCACAAGTTTAAAACCAATTTCAGTAATCTTCTTATCTAAAAAAATTCTATCTTTAGAAATACTTTGATGTATAATTTCCTTTCAAAACTTATTTCCTTCATCAAAAGAAGATTTTATGCAAAGGAACGTATAATTTTTTTTCTTAAAAAAAAGGAATGGAGGGAAAGCATTGAATGAATAAAAACAAAAAGTTACACTATTTCTAAGAGTATTTATAATTTCTATAGGAGTTTTGTTTTATAAAATTGATATTTTTAATTAGATTGAGATAACATTAGGGTTATTCTTGAAGCTTTGCATGGATTTAGAAATTGTCACAGTAGATTGAGAAATAATACTGTAGAGAAGTAGTTCTCAAATGGCGTTTCACGGAACCCTAGAGTTCCGTGAAAGAGTTCAATGGGTTCCAAGAGGAAGGAATTTTTGTTATCCAGTAATGATTTTCGAAATCTCTAATTAAATTTATATTCAATTAATAATTCATTACTTATTTACTATTTCCATTATTTTTATGGAATTATGGATATTCATTTATGAAAAATTCCATTAGTATTTCAAATAAAATAAATATAAGCTAATTCAACAATAAAGAAATATTTTTTTTTATACTTTTATTTTCTTCCTCAATGTTTGTTTTTTGCCTTTTTCGTTTTTATTTTAATGTAAAACATATTTTTGAAATTTATTTTCAGTTTATACATGCATTAAAATCAAATTAATAACTCGACTTGATGCAATTCCAGATCTGTGAATTCAACAATCTCACATAAATTTAAATTTTAGGACTAATATTGATGAAACAATCTGAGGAAAAAATCTCATTCTTTCTTCATTCACTAAATATTTTCAAAATAATATAATAGTCTTTGGTTAATTAATGTATTCATAATTTTCTGATGGAATGCATTCATTAAGTCTCGGGGTTCCATCAAAAGAAGCTAGATCATCTAGGGTTCCACAACCGAAAAAAATTGGAAACTGATGCCGCAGAGTGGGACAAGCTATATCATTTACTGATAAAAAAATTTAATAAAGATTGAACAGGGTTCTAAAGCTCTAATGTAAATTGCTTTTGCGACAAAAGCTGTCTATAAAATTATTAATAAAAATATTCTACATTTTGAAAATATTTGAATTTCGAAATATATGGATAGAAAAAACGATTTACATACAAATATTTATGTTGATTGATGAGGGTAAATTATTTCTATAAGTTCACATAGTTTTTAAAACAGGGAAAATTGAGAAAATGAAAACTATTTTGCGAAAGTTAAGAAAGAAATTTGAAACGCTTCTTTTTTTTTTAATACTGAACTCCTTTTTATCAGTAAACAGTAACTACACTTTTTCTGACAAACTGTTAAAAAATATATTTTACGTACTCTTGAAAGTATACTGATAAAATTGTGTGGCAAACTAAGTTTGGCTCCTGATTTTAGTTGATGACAGACTTAAGAGCTATACCACGGGAGAAATATTTCATCGCAAATTCTGTTTCACCACTATAAGCAAATTAAAATTTACAGAATAGAAAAATTGAGTTTAGTCAAACCTTCATGAAGTTCATCTTGAAGTTTCAAATACTGAAATGAAATTTTAAAAATATCGAAGCAAATTTATGGGAGGATAACTTAGGTTTACTCAATGCAGAAGTTTAACTCCACTCATTTGTTTGCACTTTTATATTTTGAAAACATTTTTTTCAGTATGTGAAACTTCATGGCTTACTCTGGGGTTGCTTGAACTCACTTTTTCTATGCTGTAAATTTTGGTCTTCGCTTAAGTTGCTTTGATAGTGGTCGTGTCAAAAAAATATCCGACCATAACTTATAGAATCTAGATATATTACGTCTTAACTTTGAATTAATGTCTTTGATTATACTATGAAGTTCATGCACGTTCCAGTGTGATCAGATTGTTTTTAATTGGTCAAGAGGTTGGTCAGTTTACACGAGATTAAACGCTCAGTTGTTTCCTATCGTTGGGAGAATAAGGATAGACATTATCCAACTAACACTTGACTAAACTCAAACCATTTTCACGATACTCATAGTTCTGAAAATGGTGCGAGTCTTGAAACGATTCATTTTCATGCTGCTAAGTAGCGCACAGTGGATTACCGTAAAGTTTTGAGTAAAATTTGACAAGTACATAGCAAACACGACATAGCATAATAACGAAGCCTAAATTGATAATTATTTTTCCGATCTGTAAGTCTATCGGTGACATCCAGGAAGAAAAGATACGCGGCATAGTAATTAAAAAAATACTTTTATTTGTTCCATAACTCATATTTGCCGTTTTTTCGGTGGCATTCAGGAAGAAAAGATACGCGGCATAGTAATTAAAAAAATACTTTTATTTGTTCCATAACTCATATTTGCCGTTTTTTCGGTGGCATTCAGGAAGAAAAGATACGCGGCATAGTAATTAAAAAAATACTTTTATTTGTTCCATAACTCATACTTGCCATTTTTCGGTGGCATTCAGGAAGAAAAGATACGCGGCATAGTAATTCAAAAAATACTTTTATTTGTTTCATAACTCATATTTGCCATTTTTCGGTGGCATTCAGGAAGAAAAGATACGCGGCATAGTAATTCAAAAAATACTTTTATTTGTTCCATAACTCATATTTGCCATTTATCGGTGGCATTCAGGAAGAAAAGATACGCGGCATAGTAATTCAAAAAATACTTTTATTTGTTCCATAACTCATATTTGCCATTTTTCGGTGGCATTCAGGAAGAAAAGATACACAGCATAGTGGTTCGGAAATTACTTAAATTATTTGTTCCATTACTCATATTTGCCATTTTGAATAATTCAGAATTGTCGTTTATGACATAAAAAATTCATAAAATTTTTTGAATAAATTTTTTTACAATGCTTTGTGTTTGAAATTATGAAAATCATCAGGATTTTGTAACTTTTCTTTAGTTCATTAATTAAAACTTAATGACACTTTTTCACAAAAATTAGCCTTTTAAGAAGTGTTTTAAAATTTTCTGTTGAGTTCAGAACTCAGAGTAAAATTATGAAAATTGGTAAACAACGAATTTTTTGAATGCAATGCATGAACTCAGTTATTATGAAAAAAATGTTTTCTTTTTTATTTTCTTGTGTTTTATGAAAGAATGAAACCATTGTTATTTTCAAAAGACAATGAAATGTTAGCTTTATTTAACTGCATTGGTTTACGCAGCTACAATGAAAATAAAAATGGAATATTATAATGTGTGATATTTTACCATTTACGATTATAGCAATACATTATTGCAATAAGTTATTAAAGCAATTCAATATTTTTCCTGTGATGATACAATATAGATACTTATTACGTTCTTATATTGCATTATATAATTATTTTAAGAATTAATATTGGATAATTTAGATAAATTGTGTCATGAAACAAAAATTTTTTTGAATTTTAATTAATATTTTGGATGTTAAAAAAATATGAGGATTAAAGAGCTAAAAAACTGATATTTTTTAATTTATATCATTAATATTTTTATAATAACAATAATATTATTTTTTTAAATTTATATTTCTCTATTTTGACTATTATTTTTTTAAAATTAGACAATTCCTGTGTTTTTTTAATTTTCACTGCTTAGTTTATAGAAGAAATAATTGACATATTGCAAACCTTTTTAGCTTTAGAATGAAAAATATGTTTTGTTCTTTAAAAAATGCCGCCCTCTTTAAAAGAACTATTAGTAGGTGACATATACTAAAAGAGCATTTAAATTTTTTCATTATCGTCTAATAAATAGTTTTACTTAAAAGCCTGATAATTACTTTCGTTCGTGTTTTTCTCTCGTCATTTTGACAGTGGAAAAATTTATTATCCAGAACATTAAAAATAAAAATATGATTGATTTTAAGTTTTTCAGCCCTGTCAAAATTTTTTTTCTGCATGCGAGTTGCATATATACACAAAAAATGATGGGTTTTAAAGAATAATTAACATGTTTTTAGTGAATGGAAGAAAAGAATGTATAAAGATATTTGTTAAGATTGTCTCAGCTTAGAATATTGAACTTTCTATTTAAAATTATAATACCATTGTACGTATAAAGTTATAAGGTCAATAATCTTCTAATTTTATAATGAATCAAATTACTTTTATTTTTTAAAACTAATTCACTTCAATTAAAATTACCGAGCTTTTTGGTGTTTCGACAGAGCCCGACGCATGGTAAATTTTACCGTATTCTGGTATATGAGAGATTACTTTTAATTAAATATTTGTGCATTATAGCGACATTCGATATTTTTAATTATACGCAGAGAAAAAATTCTGTTAAAATTACCGTACTGTATGGTAATGGCATTTCAAGTGAAAATAAACAACATAATTCTGATTAATAAAACCAAAATATACGGTTATTAAAATTATTTACTTGGTAAATTTTCGTTCATATTGAAACGGTTTATTGGAGATTCCAGTTTTCAAAATTGTAGTTCCTATTGTTACCACACATTTAGTAAAAAATACAAAGCTAAGAACTAAATTCAAATAGTTCTGAATAAATAGTTCTTAGATCAGGCTCTATAGTAGTATTATGATAAACTAACAAATTTTACTCTATTTACCAAATTTTATCACATATTATAGAACTATATTTTGCTATTTATTTTGTCAAATTTATTGCTAAAGGACTTCGGTAAAATTTAACGAGATTTTTTGTATTCCCATATAGCCCGAAACACGGTACATTTTGATATATTCTGGTAGATGAAAGATTACTTTTATTTAAATATTGTGCATTGTAGCTACATTCAATATCTTTAGTTATACCCCGAGGAAAACTTCTGTTGAAATTACACTACTGTATGGGTAAATTTTACGACTTTTTTCTGGTGGTTTTCACCAGTGGTTAGAAAAACTATATTTTCTTCGTATTTAACTACAACTATTTTGACACAATTGTAGTTAACTACAATTACAACTACTTTTTTTAAATGTAGACACTACAAACTACTTTCGAAATATAGTTACTACTTCACTGCTTTTAGAAGAGATGCATACTTAACTGAAGAACATAATTCACAACAATGTTCAAAATGATTTTGAATAAAAAAATTGCCTTAGTTAAGCATAATAAGCTATTAATAAATGTTAATTCATATTTACATGAGATAGTTTTTCATTCTAATGCACATTTTACGAATTTATTTTTTCAACCTTCAAACTCTATGCTCTTCTTGAAAGTTAATATTTAATCTAAGAAATGATAAGAAATTATCAAATATTTGGAATTTGAGTGCTTAATTCTTTATATCCTGCAAGAAATATAGTGAGCAAAAAAAAAAATAAAAAAAAGAAAAGAAACGGAACATCCTAAATAACTATATATCTAATGATCAGATCTTCACGTTCTAGGACACAATCTTAATGGTTCCATTTCCAATGATTCCTTTGTTTACAAGATTTCCAATGATAATGAACGAAATAACTTAAGAACATGAAAGAAATAACTGCTGCCAACCAAAATGAAAAATAAAGCTTGCTGTTCTGGAGCATCAATAGAAATTTTTTTTGCGTTTGAATTTTGTTTCTTTACTAAACTTTAAAAGTAGTTGCCAAAAATCGCTACAAACTATTGTTTTCTTTTTGTATCGCACTACACGCTTCACCACAAACTACAAAAAAAGTAGCGACTACAGTAGTTTTGCTACGTTCGACCAATGGTGAAATGATTTCCAATTAAAATGAACGAAATAATTTAAGAACATGAAAGAAATAACTGCTGCCAACCAAAATGAAATATAAAACTTGCTGTTCTGGAGAATCAAAATAAAATTTTTTTTGCGTTTTACTTTTGTTGCTTTACTAAACTTTAAAAGTAGTTGCCAAAAATCGCTACAAACTATTGTTTTCTTTTTGTATCGCACTACACGCTTTACCACAAACTACAAAAAAAGTAGCGACTACAGTAGTTTTGCTACGTTCGACCAATGGTGAAATGATTTCCAATTAAAATGAACGAAATAATTTAAGAACATGAAAGAAATAACTGCTGCCAACCAAAATGAAATATAAAACTTACTGCTCTGGAAAATCAAAATAAAATTTTTTTGGATTTTACTTTTGTTGCTTTACTAAACTTTAAAAGTAGTTGCCAGAAGTCGCTACAAACTATTGTTTTCTTTTTGTACCGCACTACACGCTTCACCACAAACTACAAAAAAAGTAGCGACTACAGTAGTTTTGCTACGTTCGACCAATGGTGAAATGATTTCCAATTAAAATGAACGAAATAACTTAAGAACATGAAAGAAATAACTGCTGCCAACCAAAATAAAATATAAAACTTGCTGTTCTGGAGCATCAAACTAAAATTGTTTTGCGTTTTACTTTTGTTGCTTTACTAAACTTTAAAAGTAGTTGCCAGAAATCGCTACAAACTATTATTTTCTTTTTGTATCGCACTACACGCTTCACCCCAAACTACAAAAAAAGTAGCGACTACAGTAGTTTTGCTACGTTCGACCAATGGTTTTGGCTATACTTTTTTTCAATGGTTACATAACTGCCATCTTTTAATTAGTGATATAAAGGCATAGTTATATACTTACTTATTCTAGCCAATCAAATTTTAATATTTCTTATATTTGTACAGTAAATTAATGGATAAGCTATTAAAACAAAGTCTTAAACGTGTATATAATATTTCGAAAAGGAAGGATTTTTAAGGTTAGATTTTAAAGGAAGGATTTTTAAAAGGATAATTTTTAAGTATAAAGGTTATCAACAATGACAGGGTAATTAAAATATCCCAAAAACTGTTTATGCGAAAAGAAGTTTTTTTCTTTCTTTTTAATGAAAAGAATGGAGATTTAGAAAAATTGACTGAGTTTAAAGTTTAACATTTCTAGCGGATATCAATTTAAAATGTCTATACACATTAGGTTTAATGAGGTAGCGTTGAACAAAATATAAAAATGAAAAGGTAAGTTTGTAATGAACTTCAGAGCCCAGTTTCAGAAAGTAGCTATCAAGCACACACTTTACTTTTTTTTAAATTTTAAAATGCACGAAAATAAATTAGCTGAAGCTCTTACACTATCTCAAAACTAGCCGTATTAGACATGTAATTTTATTTATTTATTTCAGTATTTTTAAGAAGAGACAAAAGGCTATTTTTAATAGTTTCATGTAAAAATTTAATTTTCAAAGGGAGTAACGGACACAATAATAATTAACACAATTCTCGAAGACTTTCAAATGACTAATAATTTCGTTATTGAATTTTTGCTAATACGAGTAACTATACTGTAAAAAATTCTAGATCAACTTAAGGCAACAAGTTCCGGTATACTGGATGCGTCATCCGCAAGATCAATTTTACCATAAAATTTGTTTTCGCCATTAATACCGCATATTTTACAGTAAAAATTATTTAGCTACAGTTATTCAGTGCTTTTGAAATAGATATCACTGCAAAAATTACGGTTTATCAGATATTTGTTCTGTAATAAAATTTTAAGGTAAAAATTGACTTTATTTATCGTCGGTCGTTCCATTTTACCGTCACTTGGTTTGGAATTTGCAAAGGTTTAAAAGTTTAGGTTGTGTGATTTTGAAGTTACAGTTAAATGTATCTTTAAATTTTTTTAAATAATTTTTTTTTTACCTTAATTTAGCTAATTCTGAATTATATTGATATTTATTGTTATTTTGCACTAAATATTCACTACTTATTCAACACGCTTTATCTATTTAAATGAAACGAGTATTATAATATTTTAATTCATCGAATTTAAGGCTATCAGATGATCTTAAACAAAATATTTATGATAAAATAATCAACGTTCTGTATGTAAAGTGCGCAAAAGCATAAACGGAACACTCTGAATAACTTTTGAATTAATAATTGGATTTTCACGTTTTAAAACTCTATCTTAATGGTTCAAGGGTGGGACCTCAAATATGCTAATTAATTAGTGCAGCTGATATTTTAAGTTACAAAATCACACATAAATGCGTACTTTTTCTGAATAAACATACCTTTTTTTCGATGAATTCGGATTTCTAACCCCCCGAATATAGGGAGTAGCCGCAATCTGGGGAATATAGTCCCCTTATTTTGCTTAGGAGAGCGGTCCAAGTTTTGGTTCCCTCACTGTTAATTTTATTTTTTGTTTTCTAGTTTTTGCAACTAAAAATTTAAAATAATCTAAATATTGCAATGAACTATTCACGTTTTGAATATGATTCATTCCTATAACTTAAAAAAAAGCTAGTAATAGTGTTTTAATGGAGTGTAAATTATAATAGTCGAGTAATTTCGAAATGCTGTCACTTTCTAATTACACGAGTCAGATAAACAGCTGTCTCTTTAGAATGTTGAAAATATTACGCCATTGTGTGTTTGAATTTTCTATGACTGACAAACAACTGTATAATTTCTTTCCTGCTTCGGAATAGTCTGTATTAAAATGTTGTTTTATTTCATAACATAAGACACTTAAAATGACAAAAGTCGATATTTTTTATTTTTCATATGACTAAAGCAGTTAAAAGTCAAATTGAAAAATACATTTTTTTTTTGTCAAGCATGTACTGTGTTCTATGTTTTGGTCATTCCTTTATTATTTCTTATTATTTCTGTTCATTATTTATTCTTATTTTTACCACAAAAGAATTTTATTTAATAAAATAATTTCAAATTTAAAAATATTTAGGTTTTTCTATTTCTCTCTTTTATGTTAGTAGAGTTCTTAATATTTTTGATCTTATAATTTTTATTTTTTGACAAAACATTTTGATTAATAAAATTAATCTATTGGTACTCTATTTCTAATTCTCTTATCATATTAGGGCTTTTATTATTTTTATTTTTCCAAGAAATTTCTTTTTATATAATAGTTTAAAATCTATAGGTCAAAAAGTTCTTTATTTTTTACTTTATTTGCTTATTTCAAGATTTTTCGTTAAAATTTTCTGTTAAGTTGTATACATCTTTGGAAAAAACGGAATTAATATCACTTAAAATATTCTATACATGAAATTGTTAAAATTATAAAATACTTTTAGACCTATACATTGATAAAGAAAGTCAAAATGTAATTTAGACATAGTTTACAGAGACAGATGCAGTAAGTATCATTGAGTTGAATTGTACAGTGCGCAAAATAAAAACGAATCACTTTGAATAACTTTTGATCTAGTTATCGGATCTTCACGTTCTAGGACTCAATTTTAATGGTTTAGAGGGTGAATTCAAATATGCTAATAAATTAGTTCACATGATATTTCAAGTAACGAAATCAGATACAAAAACGTATTTTCTCTGAAAAAACATATATTTTTTTTAACGGATTTGGATTTCTGATCCCTAAAATATAAGAGGAAGGCTCAACCTGGAAAACATGGTTCCCATAATTTGGTCTGAGAAAAGGTTCAAAGTTTGAACCCCTTAATATTTACTTTAGTTTTTGAGAATTTTATCATATTTCGAAAACATTTTAAGCTAATTGAAATATTTTGTACATACAATGATAAAATTCGTTTACCCAAATATAATTCTATGTAAAAAAGGATTAATAAATATTTATTATCTTTGATTATTTTATTTTATAATAATCGTCTGTACTTATTAATTAGCCTATTTAAGGTCATCCCCTCGAATCATTAAGATTGAATTAAAGATCAAATCATCATAACCAAAAGCTATTCAACGTGGCCCATTTTTTTATCTTATGCACTGTACACGTAAAAGGCTTTTCACTTTTACAAAAAATATCTTTAAAAGCACCTCAGAGATGTTATTAAGGCCTGAGATTGGATTGAATAAATAAATTTTAATAGAGAAAAAAAAAAAAAAACAATATTTTCTCTTCACTAAACTTAAACAACAATATTTATTCAAAATTGCATATATAGATGGTGTTGTAAACTAAAAATTGGCAAAAAATTCTAACAAAATAATAAAAATAAAAACACCAATTATGGCAATCATTGTAAAAATTATATAATCTATACATATTTTTAGCATTCATGTCAAAAATAATATCATACTTGTTTCAAAATTATATAACTATAACTGAAAATAATAAAACAATATAAAAACTTAATAAATCATAAAATGGGTAGACCTGATATAAAAAAAAAAAAAACACTTATTAAATTGTTGGAGGAAACTGCACTGTTAAATATGGATACACACATATTACGAATATTTCTTAGTATTTGACGAAATTGTTTCCTGATATATGATCCGAATGAAAAATTTGGTCAAAGTGACGAAATAACTACAGTCACTTCTTAGAGGAAACGGATTTTGTCAAAATTAAAGAAATATTCCGTCAATCTATTCCTTCCTTCGAAGAGCATTACGTACTTACATTTTGAAATAACCATTTTGTCATAAGCATTATATAGGCGGTATTATAGCAAGAATAAATAGAACAGAGATTTAAATTACTCCCATGCCCGAAGCAGGTTTCGAACCTCAGTTCTTCAGGTCACGAGGCCAACTCCTTGACCACCATATAGTCGATCGGCTTGCTTTCATTTAATTTATTTTCACTTTATTTTCGATTACCTAGTCTTTAGCCTAGTTTCATCATTCTAGTTAAAAATCTTCCACAATGCATAACGATGAGGTTTCGTGTTGAGGAAACATTTTCATCATATATTTGAGAGTTCGCGTTTCGTCACGTATCACGTGATTTTGTGACGAAATGATTCTCAAAATTAACGAAAAACTGCTGAAGAATAGCTAAAATAGTCAAAAGCAAGAGTTTCTTATCTGAGAGTGTGCAAGGCGAGAATTAGAGCCATATTTAAATTTTATTGGGCATTTGAATTTTTAACATCAAATAATTTGTTTGATTTTGATAATATTTTAAATTTAAATATTAGTTTCCGACATTTATTAAAATCCTGGATGGAATAGCTATACACAGTTTAAACACGAATGAGTAGAAACAGTTTTTAAATACTGATAGAACCTGTAAAGGCGTAATTAAAAGAAAGTTGTTTATAAAGTGTGAAACGATTGAAAGATATGACGTGATTCAACGTAAATTTCTTAAGAATTTTCTTTCATGTTATATGCTTTCTTTACTCATGACACTCGTAAAATTTATTTGAAAAAAATCTGTTTGCAGAAAAAAACTGACAGCTAGTGTGTCACTTATAAAATGGTTTGTTTCATAGATTAATACTGTTATTTAAAAATGGGCGCCTGATTTTTATGCAGATAAGTGCTGTTATTTCACCAAATTAACTCTGTTATTTTAACAAAAATATTCTATAAAATAACATTATCAGCACTGTAGTCGGTGCGAGACGAAAGCAGAATTCGTATGACCAGTTATTCGAACCCGGGTATTCGAACTCGGGTGACCTCATTGGGAGGTGAGCGGTCTTTTCCCTGAGCTACGACAGCTTTAGTAGTTAGATCATGAAAAAAAATCTTGTTTTTCTTTATTTCAAAAGTCTTATTTATTGAAGTCGTATTTATGAGTAAATATGTTTAAAATTACAGTAGCCCACCCTGATTAAAACGGCTGCCAATTTTACATACGAAACATCGCATCTAAAGACAGATAATAATCAGGTAGAGTATCGATTCCTCAATGAATCGCAATTTTGAATCGCAATTGAATCGCAATTTTATTTATATGATGTTTAAAACCACAAAATGTTTTTTAATTAAGTAAGAGCAATTAAAGAAAGTAATAATAAAATGATTCGAAAAAAAAAATATTTAAGTTTTCTGACGATGAAGCAAAACTGCATGGCAAAAACTCAAATTTGAATTGACAGTTTTAATCCGTTTAGGATTAGGGTATTTAAAAAAAAGAACTGTTTTGTAAAATACAGCGTCAAATATACGATAAAAAATGGAATTTTTTGCAACGCACTGGTAACGATCGAAAACAAAAATTTTTTTTATTTATCTCTAACCTTTTTTTTTGTAAAAAATATACTTTTCTTTGCAGAACTTTCAGTTATTTTTATAGTGTAACTAAAAATAAAAAAATATGCACACATTTTTGATAGTTATTTAAGCAAAACGCTTATGTAAAAAAAAAAAAAAATAAATTTCTTCAATAGTAGAAAGAAGAATGATAATGATTTAGAATAAACTTTAGATAAAAATTAAGTAAACAGTTTCTTTGCTATAAACTAACCCTTAATTAGACTAAGTATGAAGATTTAACTAAAAGGAAACGGTCATGGCAGCCACTTACAGGTACAATTGCAAAAGTTAAGAAGAAAACAATGTGCTCATCAGACTGTTCTTTCCACATTTCAATTAAATTAAATGTTTTTTATTACTCTTATTGAAAGTTCAAGTTTTTAAGCGACTTAAATCGCATGACTTACTTAATTTGTTTTAAATGAAAGATTATCACTGATTTTAATTGTCTGCCACATCATTGGAACAAAAGAAACTTGTTTTGAACAACCTAAAGTTTAAATGAATTAAAAATATATTATTTACGAGTTTTTAGTAAATCAGTTATTTGAAACATAAAACAGTAATGCATTTAAAATAATTGATAAAATCCTAGAATAAAAAATCTCTTGACGCCTTTTTAATAATTCGCGAAGTTTATTACTGAGTCGCGATTATTGTGGCTCAACGTTGATCCCAGTAATATTGAGTCACGATAATTACTGGGATCAACGTTGCTTATTGATTATTAAAAATGAAATAATATCGGTAATAAATGAAATAACGTTTAAAAAATGAGATAATAACGCTGATTCTAACAGCACGAGATCAAAAGCATAAAAGGCGAACAAATAAACCCTTTTACATCTTTTCTAACGAAATCCAACTATCGTGTAGGTAGGTATACATATCAAATAATCAAGCAGGTTTAAGAATTCCGAAAACCTAGTTTGGCGTGATTTCAAAAACTAGCTTGGCGAGATTTAATGAAATTGGCCACATGGTGGGCTATTCTAGGATCCACTGAAATAATTTCACTGGAAATAGAGGCGGTAACAGCTATAACTACTTTCATTTCTACGTAAGTAACTTATTCAAATTTATATTTAATAATTGGGTACATATTTTCACTTTTGTTTTCACAACTCTTGTAAGAAACTAATTCATAGTTGAACCAAAGTGAAATTTCTTGAACGCACAAACTGTAGGGTCATCGGTCATTTCAATGGATGGGGACCCTGTAGGGTCATCTCGATCAACACTATGGGACACACATCAAACGGTTTCAGAGAGGCATGTGACGAACTCGAGCCAACATCAGCATTCCCTCAGCGACGAAGTACAGGTAGTAAGGGGGGAAAATCGTCCTTCCTTCCTTCAGCGCTCTTTTCACCGCCGATGAAGCAATTTTTTTCCCCCGTTGGGTAATGGGATGAGGAAATCCAATGCCACAGCCAGCCTCCGTTAAGCTTAGTTTCTAAGAGATAAAAACGCGTAAGTTTCCTCAGCAAGCAACAATCCTGGCGTCTTAAAATATCGGGGCAACATCCCTGATATCATGGGTGTATTCAGCTTGAATAAATCAGTCGTAAGCCATAATATTCTCTATAAAGGTTTATTGAAATGAAGGCTGGTGGTTATAACAGTTCACATCCCCACTCAACAAGGGAGAGAGTGTGGACAAAAGTCTTGATGGTTCCGGCATATCTTACATGGAACACATCATGTTGAAAGAGACATGCGAAAACCATTGCTCTCGCATTTTATACTAACACAGAGATAGGTGAAAAGGCTCAGTCTTTGCATTCTTCGTATTCATACACATTGAGGAAAATCATTTAATGCTTCCTAATATGGAAGTGAAAGAGGGAAAGATTCTAAAAATAACTCCTCTTCTGAAATATAAATCTAATTATAATTCAATGGTCTGTTTTCAGCCTTGAATTCCAAAAATAGAATATCTCTACGCTTATTCTTTAACAAAGACATTTTATGAAAACGAAAGAGTTTTGATTCTTTTATTAATACAAAAGTATTTATAATTTTTGTATTACATATATATATATTTATATATATATATAAGTTAGAGAAAACATTGAAAAAGATTTAAGGATTTTTTTTTTGAGGGAAAAGAAAAAATATTAAAAACTTTGAAAAAAACTGGAAAACAAAATAAGTAAAAGATATAATCTCATACACTCACTCGATTATATCAGAAAAAATGGTTTCCAGCAATGCTATAAGCAAAAATTTATATACAATACAAACTATCACAAGTAGTTTTAAATTATTAACAATTGAACAAATAATGCTCTAAAGTAAGTCTAAAGTATACAAAAGCTGAATAAAAATATTACAGAAAGCTTAAGGTAGTAAATTCTTTTATGAAAAAAATCTAAGAAATCTTTCCGGTTCTAAAATTTAAAACAAAATTGCTATAACATCTTTTACGGAAATGTATTTCCTTCCAAAAATTTGTTTTATTTTCTGTTCAGAATTCTATAGAGTTAAAGTTTAATGCAGATAATAGAAAATGCATATGTCATATAAATATTAAAGAAGAAAAATGAATATAAGTATTAAAGAAGTTGAAAAGTATTTCTTCACGACAATTTTTAAAACAAACTATTAATTTAGTGATAGATTTTCGTAATCGTCTTCACGTTTAAAGTTATTAAACTTTTTTTATAGAATAAAAAATGAATTACAAATAAATCTACAGATATTGAATTCGTTTTATTTCATGTCTAGACATGTTTTATGGTGTTTAAGTTTTATGCACACAACAGAAAATGCTAATTTTATTATTATATACGAAATATAAATATTAAGAAAAATAGAAAACATTTCCCCAAATCATTTTTAAAAGTAAGGATTAAAAAAAATAATTTTTAAAGCCAACGATTCCTTTAGTGGTGGATTTTCATAATCGTTTTCGAAAGTTAACTTTTTTATGGAATTAAATAAGAAGTTATTGATAGGTTTACATATATAGTTTGTTAGTTGTTCAAAATTTGAACTCTCACTTCAAAATATTTTCTTTAGAGAAATACAAATGCTGAGTTTTTCTATACTTTTAATGGGAGGCAGCAGTTTTAAAATACGATACATCTTTTAAATAATTTCATTACCTAATATAACACTACTATTGTTTCTTCTTGAAAAATTTCAAGATTTAAAAGCGAACATATTGCATTTCTATTACTAATCCTGTTAGAATAATATTTTGTTTGGGAACATATATATCTACTAATAAAACTTTCATTTCATTTATGTAAGTCATTTCAAATATTCTGTTTGAACATCTAGTATTGGAATTAAAGTATGTAGTATTTGTATTTTACAATTAAATTTAAGCTTCTGAGGTGTTATTATTGAGAGCGCTTATTGAATCATTTGCTTTTACATGTGAATTTGAATTTTTTTTATTATATAAAATTAGTTTAAAAGTGGGAAAAAACAACAAACCTGCATCTAAATACTTTCATTTTGATAGTAAAGTTTTTTAAGTATTAGGTGCTGTTTTACATTTAAAAGAATATGCTTTGTTGCTTGGTAACCATTTTGCTTAGTTTAATAGAATTCAGTAGATAAAATAATTTTCAGCATTTCAATATCTAGAGTGTTGTTTCAAAACCATTTTTGTTTGAACATCTAATATAGAAAATAAAGGATATCTTTGTATTTCACAATTAAATTAAAGCTACTGATGTCATATTATGGAGAGCGAATTTTGAAATATTTGCTTTTATATAAGAATTTGAATGTTATTATTTCTACTATATGAAACTATATTTAAAGTGGCAAAAAATAAAAAACCCGCGTGCCAAAAAGTGCGAAACCCGCACCCAAGCATTTTTATTTGGATTGTAATAATTGTTAAGTATTTTTAAGTGCTGTTCTATATTTAAAAGGATACGCTTTGTTGCTAGACAACCGTTTCGCTTAGTTTAATATAATTCAAAAGTTTAATAAAATTCAAATTTAAAATAATTAATAAAATAATAAAGTTAAAAGGATTAAATATCAAGAGTGATTAAAAATAATTATTAATGTGTTTACTAAACTCGTAAAATATTTGAGTGGCAACGTTTTTTGTTGAGTAGCGTGTGTGTCGCAATGTCGTAAAAACAAATGTCGTAAAAATTGTTGGGTAGATCCTAGAATAGCTCACCCCGAGGCGATATTTTTAAATCTCGCCTTACTAGATTTACGGAAGATATTTCGGGGAGATTATTTTGAATGTCTGATCACACCACCAAAATGCTGAAACCTGATTAAATATTATTTGATATGTAGGGGAGAGTGGAGTCAATTGTAACAGGGTACGATTGTAACAGAGCAAAAATTTCGAGTGTCGGGTTCTAGATTTGGTTCCTAGGGGGCGCACAAGGTGTATTTAATAAATCTACATGAACACCCCTGCTGGCAACCATTTTTATGTACTTTTGAAAGAGTTACATCACAAAAGATGTTTTCACGCTGCGTAAGTACTTTTTTTTGGTATTAGAATATTATATTGTAACAAAGTAATTTTGTTTAAACAAATAAAAATTATTAACCGAATATGTAAGTTGACACCTTAATTAACATTTAAAAAAAAAGATTAGTTTTGTTAATTAACTAGTATTGTTTTTAACAAATGAAGCTGAAATGGCACCTTGGGGACGATTGTAACAATAAGTAAAGGGACGAATGTAACAACTGAAAATAAAAAATCTTATGTTTACAAACCATTACTTAACTCTTTAAGAACCACCAATAGTTTCCTTTATCATTTATATTATGTTGCATGTGCATTTTTTTATTTGTCGCCTTTCACTGCATAAATTAAAATTTTTAACCCCTTAAAGTTAAAAGTTTAACCCTTTTGGTCTCTGCTCATTATTATTTTTACTCCTAAAATATCACTACTATTTTGATCAATAAAAAATATATAGCAACTATGATAATTAACTATGTTTTAGTTGAATTTATGAACTGTTACAATTGACCCCGTAAGTGGGGACATTTGTAACAAGTGCACGACTGTCAATAATTGTTAATAACTAATATAATAACATTTAAAATAAGGTATTTTTTTTCTAGTAAAGGATGGTCTACTTTACTCGTCTGTCAATTAATACTAATAATATATTGGATTTTTTGTTAGTTAAAAATAGTTAAGTAAAAAATGTTACAACTGACCCCACTCTCCCCTATACCTACGGAAAAGTTGGATTTCGTTAGAAAAAAGGTAAAAGTTTTTTTTTTTTTTTTGCCATTTATGCTTCTGATCTCTTGCTGTTAGAATCATCGTTATTATTTTATTTTTTTAACCGTCATTTCATTTATTTCCGTCATTATTTCCTTTTCTTAAAATTTAATAATTTCTACTAACAAATATTTTAATAAGTTTGTTATAATTTAATTTTATTTAATAGTCAAGAAGCATCATTGATCCCTGTAATAATCGCCAACTTGGTGAGATTTTAAAAAGTCGCCAAGAGGTGGGCTATTCTGTGATTTAATCAAATTGTTCGACAAAAAGTGAAAAGTAATACCTCAATAAGTAAAATTAAAAATCATTTCTGTGTATGTTTATATGTATATTTTGTGTTGTATTAAATGTGTTTTCCTTGTCAATGAATCTATAAATAGTTTGTCCTTAAACTACTGTTCCAAACTGGTCATGGACGCCAGAAAGTAGAGACAGATTAATAGTTTCATAATATTGAAGATTAATAAGTCAAAGAAAAAAAATATGATGCTGGATACTGGTGGTTTAATTAATATTGAGAAGTTGAAAGGTCAGAATAGTTTTGCATTATGGAAGTTTCAAATAAAAATTTACTTAAAAGAAAATTCTTTGTACGATATCGTAACTAGTAAACAAAATGGCGCAGAAGCATCGGATGCCAAAACTACGTGGAAGAAAAATGATGCTCTAAAGCACTACAGATCATAGTTAGTACAATAGATAAAAAGGCGATGATGCATATTTTAATTCGTAATAGTGCTTATGATATGTTTACAAAATTATGTAGTGTTTCTGAAAGAGATTCGGAACAACTAAAGTGTCTTCATCTACAAAAATTTCTTTATTAATAGATTCAAAAATAAAGTCTTCGACATCGCCACTAATATAAGCAAATTAGAACAGATCACATTTACTTTAAACGCATTGGAAAAACAAATCGATGATGAAATGGTTATATCTAAATTTTTTTCTGTTCTTCCAGAACAATAAAATAATTTTAGAGGTTCATGGAAACCTACTGAGAAAAAAAAAAACTTTAACAAATTTAACAGCAAGGTTATTGAATTAAGAATAAATATAAAATTAGTTGAAAATGGAGATTCATTTGCTTTTTAAACGCAGATTAAGAGATGTTTCAATATTACAGATCATTTATCTAAATCATGCAAATTTAAAAGTCAAATAAACTAGTTTAAAGAAAAAAATGTTTCGATTCATCACATTTAGCAAAAGATTGCAAGAGTTCAACATATAAATGTAATATATGTGAGAAGAATAATCACCTTAATAAAGATTATTATTTTCTTAAAATCAATAAGAAAAAGGATCAAGCTATAACGCTTTTACTTTAAATCAGTATTCTAATTGAAATAGTTAATTCTGGATCTTTTCATATGGTAAACAGTAATAGTGTTTTAAAAAACCCTAAAACTAAAGAAAAAGAAGTAGAAAGTAGTTTAGCGAAGAAATCTGAAGTCGTGAAAGCTGATTTTATATTTTTATATTTTATAACCGTCGTTGAACAGCCGACATGGTTTTATGGGTTTACGACTACTAATGTCCAACTCCGTAGCCTTGTAATTTTGAACTCAATTCAGAAAACAAGGACCTTAGATCGAGTATTGGGAGAAATATGCCTTCGTGGAGAACTTTTTTATGGAAATAACCCGCATTTGCATTACATGGAAGGGAAGAACACGAGATCCTCCCACGGTTAGCCTGACGGCAAGGGGACTCTAACCCATGATCCGTCTACCACTGAGGATATTTCACGTCAGCACAGTGGTCGGTGCAAGCCGGATTTCCTATCGACTGGGATTCAAACCCGTTTCGCCTCATTGGAAGGCGAACGGGCCATCGCGGCTCCTGAAAGCTGATTGTAAAAAAACTATTGCATCTGAAAAGTGCATTTTGAAAAATATGCTGTATGTTCCAGATTTGTGCAAAAATTTTTTGTCGGTTAATGCCTTAAAAAATGTAGTAAAACTTGTTAAAGATAAAGTGGAAATTTATAATGAAAGAAAGGTTATTTTAGAAGGTAAGAAGAATAATTCTGGGATGTATGAAGTTAAATTATATGCACAAAAAGACACACTCGTAACCAGTGAAGAAAATAATGCAAATTCATGGTATAGACAACTTGGGAGTTTAAACTCCGATGGCATGAAGCGATTAATAAGTCATTCAATTGGGAAACTGAGGAAATGAAAAATATTTTTCATTCTCGTGAAGTATGTGTAAAAGCAAAACAAACTGAACGTTCATTTTCAATTGAGCGTACTAGAGCAACTGACCCATCAGAGTTAATACACACGGATGTTTGTGAACCAATAGAACATAACAGTTGAGATATGAAGAAATATTTTGTACTATTTTTAGAAGATTTCACTCATTTTGTGATGGTTTATCCCATTAAAAATAAATTTGAGGTGAGAAGAAATTTGAAAAACTATATTAAGGAAGTGGAAGCAAAATGGATGTTGAGTGTTTTAAAACTTCGCTGTGATGATAAAGGGGAACATATTTCAAATGAATTTAAAAACTGGAGCAAATCATGGGAAAATATTCTAGATTACACCATTCCATATTCTCCTAAATTATAAAGCAAGGATAAACTCTTGAATCGCAGCTTATTAGATAAGACAAGGGCGATATTATTTGACTTCAGTCTCAAAGATGAAATGTGGGGTGAAGTTCTATTGACTGCGGCATATTTGTTAAATCTAAGTCCCTCAAATACAGTAAATACAACTCCAGCTGAAATGAGATTTAAGAAAAAGCCAGGTTTATCAAGACTGAAAATATTTGGTATTAAAGTCATTGTAAAGAATCTTGGTAAGTTAAAGAAACTTGAGAGCCAAATTACCTAACTCATATTTGTTGGTTATGCAACAAATGGTTATAAATTATGGCATAAAGAAAACAGAAGAACAAGAATTTTAGGAGATGTGGTATTTAGCGAATTTGAACACATAGGTAATTCAAAAATAGAAAAAAATAAATCTGATGATGATACAGAAATTGTGAAAATAGTTGCTGAAAAAGCTAAAGCAGAATGTGTGGAAGATCAAGAATCTGTAAGGGATGAATTTAATTCTGAAGAAATAGGAAGAAGAAAAAGATGGAAAGATAGAGAAGAATAAGAGATCAAAACGTACTACTCGTTAATGTTGCTTACGTAAAAAATATAATTATAAAATTATAAATCTCAAGCTAACTCAAATAAATAAAACCAATAATTTTCTAATTATCTCCGAAAGCGACTCCTCTAACTAAAAATTTTTTTTGGCAGGATTATTTGCTTGAAACTTAGAACAAAACTTAATACTTGATAATGTTGTTTACGTAAGGAACAAAGTGCCAAAATTATAAATCATTGTTCGCCATTGTGTGCATGTTTTCTTTTGAACTAGATGTTAATGTATGAAAACTATTTGTTCTTACTGGAAACTTACCCTAACTGCATCCCTGATTTAAAAGTAAGTCGATTACATTATTTTCAAAGCTAACTTCAAAATGCGAGACTCCTTTTCATTAAAATTAAATTTACTTTCTGGGTACTCTTTGTTTCTGATATTCTCACGTAATTTTATATTCTTTTATGTTTGTTTGAAATTTTTGTCTCTATTCAACTAACTGAGAGAAACTGGATCCTTGCCCAGTTGCAAGTATTACTTTAAGATTGTGATCGTCTTGGCTACATGAGATCGAATTGCTTGATCTAATTTACAGTTTCGGATTCTATTTCATTGTAGACAAAGAGAAAGTTTCTGCAGAAAGACATTTTATGCGAACTGAAATTCTTTACGCTTAAGTTATCTCTAAACACAGTACACAATCTAGTTTAAAATTAGTTTTTTTTCCTCTTCTAAATTTAATGCAAATAAATTCGTTTAAATGAAAAACTTTTACAAATTATAGAAGAGTTTTTCATTTATGTGTAGATGATCTGACGTAATAAAAAATGTGATAAATAAAATTAATAAATTTTTCTATGATTTTTAAATTTTAAATGGGATACCTGCAAGCGACGCAATGTGGGTATCTCGATCCTTATTGGTTGTTGAAACGTGAAATTTGTTTAAGTTAGAAACTGTTCTTTCCATTCCATTTCTAGTAATAAAGCTTCAATTTTCTTAAGTGACACATTTTATAGTCTTACACAAAGATTCTTTCACAAGGATTTCAATTCTTTCACTATATATCTCTTACTTAACACAAATACAGGTATAAAGCCACGTAGAACATAAACAAACTAATAATACTTCGAAGTTGCCAGGTACACAAAACAAAAATATATCTCGGTTAAAAAAAAAAAAAACATAAACAAGTAATAAATCTAAGTTAAGCAAAGGATGCAGACGAGAAAGAATTATATTTAAGCAAATTCGATGTGGATACGACGATCTATTTAATTCACTTAATATTAATTAACATTCTAACTTACGATGAGAAACTTAATTTGATTTTAACAAGTCATTTTGCTGATAAACGATAAGCTGGGACTGTTGTCATAGGTCACATGTGTGGGTATGAGTGATTTGTTTCTTGAAGTGCCACAAACCCAATCAATCAATTCATTTTAAAATGCTGCTTTTGACGAGGCGATATATCATGCTCCGGTGTTGGAATAAAATGCGTATAGCCCGATAATGTAATAATGCATATTAATATTGCGGGTACAGTATTCAATGTGGTCGAAAGACTATTCAGCATCTATCCTATAAACAACATGCAAACAGTACAGGAAGTCTTGCTACCCGCCTCTGACGTCATAGCAAAACGTGATTATTACTTTTTTCATAGTTTTTCCTCCTTAATGCATCACTCTATTGAATTCGAATTGATGGGTATTTAGGAAATTTAAGTATTTTAGTTTCAGATAACAAATTATTGCTTCTATGCATAATACACCCAAAGACTGTCGACACTTGCAAAAGAATTTTTTCCATCGAAGACTAGCAGTTATTATATTGAAAAATAACTTGAAAGGTGATGTAAATAATAAATAAATAGAAATTGATCGGAGAGAATCTTCTACCTGAAGTTAGGAAATGGACCGGTCAAGAATTAAGTCAAAAGAGAACATTGGGTCATGATGACTCAGGGGATAGAGCGTTCGCCTTCCAGTGAGGTGAACCGGGTTCGAATCCCAGTGATAGCTGATTGATTCGAATTTTACTCCCGGCTCGCCTCGACCATAGTGCTGATGTAAAATATCTTCAGTAGTTGACGGATCACGGATTAGAATCCCCCTGTCGTCGGGCTAATCGTTGGAGATTTTCGCGGTTTTCCTCTCTATGTAACGCAAATACTGATTAATTCCTTCCAAAATGCATGATCCATTAGTTTGCATGATATATTGTCCCAATGTATGATCCATTAGTTTCTTTGTTTTCAGTATGGGTTCAAAATGGTATGGCTACGGAATTGAACATTGAAAGTCGTAAACTCAGAATTGAGTCGGCTGTTGAATGTCAGTTATAAAATAAAAACAAAATTGAGAATATTAAATGAAAAGCTGAAAATATAATTCCAGGTGATATTTCTGAAAGGTTAATCTTTTCAGGATAATTTTCTACAGACAGCATTAACTATAGATATATATATTGTCAACTATAATGACGCATTTTATAAACAGCTTTTTTCTGTTCCATTATTTTCTAATATCTCTAAAATGCCACTTAGCATCTTTTTTCAATAAATGATCTCATTGATATTTTGCTAGCCAGAGATATTGTCCCATGACATGATCCGCTCACGAAATTCAGTTTCGTGACATTATCCGCACACGATATTCTGTCCTGGGATGTTTCGTGAACAGCAGATTCTGCCCCGTGATATTTTTTGCATACTAGATTTTATCAAGCGATATTATGTGCTCACCATTTTCTTCTGTGTGATAAATACTTCCTGCAATATTTTGTCCATTTGAGAAAAAGTTTCGCGATATTTTGTTCACTTGAGATTCGTTCCTGTATTAGTTTGTGTATACGAGATTTTTTCCGTAAGAAATTCTGTACTGTGATATTTTGCTCTTGGTCCTCAATTCAGTTTTCTACGCAGTCAAATCTACTTTATGATGTTTTATATCGCGATATTTTGTCAGTATGAAAGTTAGTATTTCAACAGGAAATATTTCATACCATATTAGATTATATCTTTTAACATATACGCGTGAGATTCAGCCTCGTTACATTCCCCCGCACTCGAGATTTTATTTTTTGTACTGCAGATTCTGTCGGGCGATGTTTTGTTCACACTAAATTTTGCTGCGTGTTATATTTTCCTTACGAGAATTTGTCCGTTTGAGATTAACCATGATATTTGACACGAGATATACTTTATATTACACGAGATTCGGTTTTGTGATATTTTGCGTCCTTTTTCCGTAAGAAATTCTGCACCATGATACTTTGCTCGAGGTTCAAAATTTGGGTTATCTACGCAGGCATATTTTGTCCATGAGTTTTTTTATCAAGATTTTTCTCAGTATGAGAATTAGTCTTTTAACTAGAAATATTGCGTACATTTTTAGACATTGAATAGGGTAAACTAACCAGTGAAGGAACACTTAAGCTTCGCTTGCCTTTTAAAAAATCATATTAATTTCAAAATTCGTAATTTTAGTTAAATGACAGTGTCAACATATTTGTTACTAATTGCAAATTATGTAAAAAAATTGTAGAGAAGTTACATAATATTGTTTTAAAGTTTTGGAGGTTCAAATAACAAGTAGTAAGAAGACCAAGTGAAGGAACAGCTCTTACCAGTGAATGAACACCCAGTGAAGGAACACTTAATTTTGGTTATTTTTTAATGCTGTTTATGAATTTATAAGACATACAAATATTTAAAAACAAGTCTATTCTTGAAATTATAACATATAAATACTTGGAAAATGTTACAATTTTTTTTGTAATTATGAATTGAAAATTAAAGTGTCAACATATTAACACATACTGTTCATTCACGGGGAAATCTATGCCCAGTAAAGGAACATGCCTATTCCCTCACTGGTTAGAAGTTGTTTTTTGTATTTTTAAAATACTTTTGATGCAGAACATCACTAAAAGTATAAGAAAATTAAATTTTATCTTTTATTTTCATTAACTTATAAATAAACCCAGTAAAGGAACACTTGTTCCTTCACTTGTTTTTCATCGTTTGGTGATCCAGTGAATAAACACCCCCTTATCTCAGTACTTTATTATGCTATGATGATTGAAAAAAAATAAAACGTAACTTCAATAACTATATTTTGAATTCTCTTTTTCATAGTGAGAAAAATAATACTATTACATGCAATTAATTCCACTTCAAACATATAACTACAAACACTCATCTTATAATTTTTTCAAAGAAACAAGGTGTTGCAGAGATAATAACAAATTCAAAAATTTTTCCAGAGAATTCTATTTGACCAGATAATCTAAAACATTGCTAGATGACTTCCTATTGTTTGGGAGTAAGCTTTTGTTACCAATCAATCTAAAGAAAAACTTTCAAATTCTTATTTTTAATCAATATATGTGAAATGTTCCTTCACTGGGTAGTGTTCCTTCACTGGTTGGTTTACCCTACATTCTTGAAACTTTAAACGTAAAAAAAATAAGTTATCCTAGCGCTTAAAATTATGGATCGTTCTATTTCATGTTTGCTCAGAAGCCTTTATTGCCTTAAAAATTGGAGTACTTAGAAACTTTTGAAACTATTTATATATTTTGTCATAACTATGAAATAATTTCCGCTGTATGTGTTTGATTTTCGGTTTATTCAAAGTCTAACTTAATAACAAAACTTCTTAAACTTTTAATTTTCAGTAATTTAAATCCAGTAAAAAAATTAACAATAAAAATTGGTTAAATATGATATTGTAAATATAAAATTGTTTATTATTGGCAAAAAACACGAGTATTTAAAAGTTTTCTTGTATATTTATAATAGGGTTACATTTTGTCATAACTATGAAATAATTTCTGCGGTATGTGTTTGAGTTTCGGCTTATTCGAACTTAATAACAAAACTTCTTTAACGTTTAATTTTCAGTAATTTAAACCCAGTAATGGTTTTCTGCAAAATAAATTAACAATAAAAATTGGTTAAATATGATATTGCAAATGTAAAAATGTTTATTATTGGCAAAAAACACGATTTATTCGAAGGTTTTTTGGTATATTTATAATTTAAACAAGTTAAAAAAATCAACCATTAGCAATCATATAAAATAACGGAAAGGTATTATGCTAAGTAAAACAATTCAAATTTAAAATAATATTTTAAATTGTAGTAGTATATTCAAAATAAATGATATTTAATAACTTTCATACAAAATGTAAATGTTATTATCTGAATTTTAAATTGCGAAATGCACTAAAAGACTACGTGTTCATAAAATGAAAGGAGATTACACAAAATGCAATATGAAATTAAGTCTTAGAAATAATAGAATAAACTTAATGCAGTTTTATTAAAAAAAATATTTTATGATTTGCTTTATGTTTTTAAAGGGATATATGATAAATTATGTTCTAATCATCCATAGACTATCCATTTCTTCTTGTCATTTTATTTGGATAAAAATAATGGATATTTCTGAAAATGAAAAGAAAAATGGTGGAAAATATATTATTTTTAGAAAGTTAATATATATGATAAAAAAGAATAAGGGACTAAAACTGACGAGACGGAATTTATCATATGAAATTATTAAGAAAATAAAAAATAATGTTGGAATAAAAGCTAAAGAAATGAGAAAAAAGAAAAATGTGCGAAAAAATAAATGTTTTTTTTTTTTTTTTATTTTTTTTTTTATTATCTAAAATAAATTTTCAAGAGTTTTTGAAAGGGGCAATTTTTCTTCTATTTAAATTTAAGAAAAATATTAAAATATTAGTCATAGGTATGAATTTTAAGGAAAATATATACTGAATCGAATACTTTAATAATTTTCAGAAAGCATTAACATGTATACATACTAATACCATAAAAAATAATATTTTTTATTAAAGATTGTAAAGGAAAGCATATTAATGTATAAGGGAGCGTGTTATACGTTAAACTAATTTCAACTTATTATTTTTGCTCACGGAAAATACCATATGGTTTTGAAGAGAGCGCAAAAATATAAACGGATCACCTTGAATAACTTTTGACCTTATGATCGGATCTTCGTGTTCTCGTACTTAATCCCAGTACTTCGTGGTCTAGTACTTAATGGTTCCAGGGGTGATTTCAAATAAGCCAATTAATTATGGTGGACGATATTTTATGACACGAAGTCAGACACAAAAACATACTTTCTCTGAATAAACATACTATTTTTTCAACGGATTTTTTACTCCCAAAATCTAGGGGGTTAGCCGCAATTTGGGAAATACGGTCCCCATAGTTTGACCAGGAGAGCAATCCAAAGTTTGGACACCTCAATGCTAATTTTAGTTTTTGAGTATTTCGCCATATCTCGACAAGTTTTTAAGTAAATTGATAAAAATTTTTAAACACAGTTATAAAATTCACTTAACTAAAGATAATTCCAAGCAAAATATAACATTTAGTAAATATTTATTATTCTTTTTATTTCATTTAATGGTCGAAAACATTTTGAATTGTAAGGTTTAAAGTTTTTTTACATAATTTAAAAGTACGTAATGTTTCATAGCAAAATACAAAATTTGAGCAAAATCAGTCGAATTGTTCCTGAGAAATCAAATTTTAAATATAGGTTTATTTTACGCAAAATACGAGGGTTGCTATCTATATTTCTGGCCTTGGCAACAGTAAGTGTTGCTAGGCGACCGCAAACGATTTTAATCGAAAGTTTGATATTTTTAAACATAAATTCAGCAGACGTTTTACCATTATAGCTTCATTTGTGTTGTTGACAGTAAATTGAAAAGTTCTTCTCTTTCAAAAATTGGAATTGAATCGTGAACATTTTCGTGCCATTATTTTTCATAACTTTCGACGTGGATTGTCAAAACAAGAGTGCTTCGATGAACTTAATTCTTTATTCAGCGATAAAGCGCCATCCTACAGCACTGTAAGAAATTGGTATAACGGATTTAATCGTGGTCGATGTTCGATCCAGGACGAATCCTGTGCAGGTCGTCCAAAATCCGTTGTTGTGCCAGAAAAGATCGATAATGTGCGTGAACTGATAAAGCAAGATCATCATGTGACATACCGTGCGATAGAGGAATCTTTGGACATTAGTATGACTAGCATCAATAAAATATTGTATGAACATTTGAGCGTAAAAAAAATTTGTTCGCGTTGGATCCCGCATAATAAGAGAAACGCTCAAAAAAAAAAAAGATTCGTGTCGATTGGTGCAAGGAAATGTTGGAAAAATACGTTCAAGGTACATCAAAGGCTGTGTATAACATCTACACAGGTGACGAATCATGGATCTATGCATATGAGCCGGAACAAAACAGCAATCAACTGTATGGGTCTTCCAAGACGAGGCAAAACCAACAAAAGTTGTTCGAGGAAGAAGCACATCGAAACAAATGATTGCCTGTTTCTTCGGCATTAACGGTCATGTGGCAACAGTGGCGTTAGAGCAACGCAGGACGGTCAATTCTGAATGGTACACGACCATTTGTTTGCCAGAAGTCATCGGAGAAATTCGAAAAAAGCAGAAGACCAGGCGAATCATTCTTCATCATGACAATGCGAGCTCTCACACATCGACTCAAACAAAGGCATTTCTGACGGAGCGAAAGATCGAACTGATGGGTCATCCGCCGTACAGCCCTGATTTGGCACCCAATGACTTCTTCTTATTCCCACACATCAAAAATAAATTACGTGGACAACGATTTTCGACCCCCGAAGAAGCGGTTGATGCATTCAAAACGCATGTTTTGGAGTTACCTCAATCGGACGGGAAAAAGTGCTTTGAAAATTGGTTCAAACGCATGCAAAAGTGTATTGATCATCATGGAGAATATTTTGAAAAACAATAAAACCAATTTCGATCCTACATATTTGTTTTTTCATTATTAGGAAATATAAATAGCAACCCTCGTAATAAGCACAAAGTAAAATTGGCATTAAGGGATTCAAACTTTGAGTCGCTCTCCTGACCAAAGGTATGGGGACTATATTTTCATGATAGCGGTTGCTATCTATATTTTGGAGGTCTCAGAAGCCGTCCAAAAAACAATATGTTTATTCAGAAAAAGTACGTTTTTGTGTGTGATTTCATAAGTTAAAATATTATGGGCATTAATTAATTAGCATATATTTGCCCCTCGAACCATTAAGATTGAGTCCTAGAATGGGAAGTTTGGATTCATAGATAAAAAGTTATTCTGGGTGGTTCATTTTATCCGCAAAGTACCTTTAAAAAAACGTTGTGTCAAGGATTGATGGATAGATCATTACGATGGTTATGTAAATACTTTTTTTTCTAAATTCGCTAGTAGATTGAGTTTGGATATTCATGCGATTGAAACTTATAATTCAAGTAATCTGAATAACCATATATGAAGATTGCTGATTAAAAACATGATTAAAAACTTATGCGATTACCTGATTAAAAACTTTGTGTCAGAAATATTTAAGTTAGAAAGAATCGTTGACATGTTTTAAGCGCACGAAATTAAGCGACGTTTTTCAAGACTTGCCAGACGTGAATGCGAAGACACAAAAGTGATTTAAAATATAAAATGTTCGTTCGTTTAACATTGTGTACTACCCTATTAGATATTTTAAGCAATAAGTACTTTTCAAAAAGTATTGCTTTTCTAATAACAATGCAGCAAGCGGCGCATATTTATCTCAAACTGTGTTTTTTTACGTTCAAAATGTTTCTGTTAGTTAGTGGACACCTTGTATGATACACTTAAGTGGCAGTGAAGTTATTTTTACGTTATAACATAACGTGGGAATTAATTAGTAACTTTTGCATCACTATAATGTTTCTTAAAATAAAATTAGTTTGTTAATCAAACATGCCGGCAGCACAATGAGAACATTTTTAAGAATTCAAAATTAGGCTTTACAGCAGAGAATCAAAGTTAAATGCTATAAAATTACTTTTTACCATACACAGATTTATGTAAATCTTCTTGCGCGTACATAAATATCTTTATTTTACAAATAAAATCATATATGCCCGATTATAATAGCTAAATTGATCAGCTTGTCAAATGAATTTGACAAAAAGACCTTCGGTCTGTTGCCAGTTTCAAATGGAGTAAATGAATCTATGGTGTAAAGCTTATCAATTATTGGTGTTTAGATTTAACTATTTTCTTGAAAGTGTGCAAGAATGCTCGATTTGATATGAAATTGAAATATCAAATTGGAAACTAGTAAATATTAGTAAATCGTATATAATATTAAATTAAAATGACATCCAATTTTTAGTGATTTTAAACATCAAATTCGGATAGATATTACGCACCATGGTTTTAATAGTGTAGGGGTTGGTTAGCGAATCGTGGAGGGTTGAGATATTCCCATAAAATTCTAACTAAAAACTTCTTCTAATGACACATATTATTAAAAATATGTATTTAGATTCATTTAACGAAAATAGAATTTCTTAAAGCATGCAGTGCACAAAATAAAAAAAGCGGACTAGCCTTAATAACCTTCGATCTAATGATTGGATCCTCAAGTTCTAGGACTCAATCTTAGTTGCTCGAGGGGCTAATTCATAAGCGCAGACGATATTTTAAGTTACGAAATCAAACACAAAAACGTGATTTCTCTAAATAAACATAAATTTTTTTTAATATCGGATTTGGATTTCGTACCCCCAGATATAGGGGGTGGCCGCAATCTGGAAAATATGGTCTCCATAGTTTAATCAGGAGAGCGATTCAAAGCTTGGATCTCTTAAAGTTAATTCTACTTTTTGTGTATTTCGTTATATTTCGAGAGCTTTTTGAACGAATTGTAAAGCTTTTGCACACAGTTATAAAATGCGTTTATTGAAAGATAATTCAATGCATAAAATAAATTTGTGTAAATATTGATCATTGTTTTATTATTCTGTTAAGTAATAGTTACAAAAATATTTTGAATTGTAAGGTATACAATTATTTTACAGAATTTTAAAGTGTGTAAAATTTACATGGCAAAATACAAAATTTAAGCGAAATTGGTTTAATAGTTCCTGTGAAATAGAATTTTTTTAAATATTTTGTGCTTGGAATTATCCTTAGATAAATGAATTTCCTAATTGTGCGCAAAAATGTTTTCATTCACTTAAAAAGTTCTCTGGATATAACAAAATTCGCTTAAAATAAAATTAACACTAGGGGTCCAAAGTTGGGAGCCCTCTCCTGACCAAACTATTGGGGTCATATTTTCCAGATTGGTGCTACCCCTATATTTTGGGGGGTCAAAAATCCGAATTAGTCAAAAAAAGTTATGTTTGTTCAGAGATAGTACAGTTTTGAGTCTGATTTCGTAACTTAAAATACTCTCTGCACAAATTAAGTAGCATATGTGAGGTCACCTCCTCAAACCATTAAGATAGGGTCATAGAGCGTGAAGATCCGATCATTCGATTAAAAGTTATATAGGTAGTCTGTTTTTTTCCCTTCTGTACATACATAACTTTTTCAGCATATCATATTGTATAATTGTTTTTCTTTCATATCATGTAAATAAAATTCATAAGCAATTGACAACGATAAGTTTATGAAAAAAAAATTATGCATTAAAATAACATAAATTGCGAAAATAGAATATTTTATTCCGAGCTATTTGTTGGAATAAATTCTAAAACTTTTAAACAAACATTTTCTAGTATGAAGCTAGAATTTTTTCTAAACTATTAATGGCAATATTTGTTGTTTGAAAGCATGGTTAGACATTTTAAGATCAAACGTTGGAATAAGAAGGCTTTCTAGTTTAAATTTAAATGAGTTTCTTTGTTAAAGTTTTCAGAACAGATGTTTATTTTCGAAAACTACTGAACTGGAGTACCAAGAAAATCAAAATATTATTTTTTGTTATACGGTTGTTGTTATGTTTTTGAAACTCATTAAAAATCTAATTAACTTTTTCTAGCACACAAGCTTTAAATAGAATTTACGATTTAAAAATATTTCGGGATAAATAGTTGAATATATAATTAACGGAAACTCAGATTTGAATATAAGATAATTTTAATTTCAAGATATACATGACTCTAAAATTGAGTTTATGTGAAACTTAGAAAAATCTTAAAGTGAATTAAAGAAAATTTACTAACATTTTGAAAACAAATCTTTCGAAGTATATGTTACCGAATTAGGAATTTTAATGACTAAAATAACAAGTAGTTTTAGTTCATGATAATGTGAGCTTTTTTGTGTTAAAGAGCTGAAATCTTAATTTTAGTTCCAATAAAATAAGCATTCATTCGAGTTTAACATCTAAAGTTAAAGCACCAGTTTAACATCTAAATCTAATATCTAAATAAAATATCTATTAATATATAATGTTAAATATCTAAATAAAATTTGCTAGAGCATACATTTATTTAAATAGTACTAAAAATTTTGAAATATTTTGAATAAATAGTGAAATAAAATGTCTTAATTGAATATTTTCCTTTTAACTTGATGTTTAATTTAAAATGCTTTTAGATTAAGATGTTTTGTAAGAACTCTTGAAGATATATTCAAAAAATTTACTTTCGGATATACCTTTAATTCTAATATTTATTAAATTTACTTTTGGATATAACTTTAATTCTAATATTTATTAAACAAATTTACTTTCGGATATAACTTTAATTCTAATATTTATTAAACAAATTTACTTTCGGATATAACTTTAATTCTAATATTCTACAAATTTACTTCCGGATACATATTTGCTATAAAAAAAGTAGAAAAAAGTTGTTTTAGAGGGTTGATTTGATTTTTTTTATTCATTCTCTATATCAAAAATTTACAATAACAGCACAATAATAGTGGGAAAATAATACGTTTAACGGAAATTAAAGGCATAAAATCAAGTTAAAAATAAAGTCATTAAACGAATTCGTGAAAATTATATAAGTAACTTTCTATAAAAAGTATATTAAAAATGTATCGTCCCTGAAAAAGTCATAGATCATATCATTTATAGATCGTATCATATATAGATCATATCATTTATATATCATAGCAAACATACATCGCATAATTGATATATCAAAAAATTTATAAATCTTATCATTCATATACGATATTATTCATAGGTCGTGTCTATCATAGATCCTATTTTTAGGTCAATTCTATCACAGATCATATCATTTATATATAATATCAATCATAGATCACATGATTGATATATCACACCATAATATCCTTCATATATAATATCATTCATATCTAATATCATTCATACATCATATCATTCATATATCATATCATTCATAGATCATATCATTTCTTGATATCATCATTCATACATCATATCATTCATATATCATATCATTCATAGATCATATCATTTCTTGATATCATCATTCATACATCATTCGTAACAGGAATACTAGATGGGTTTAAGTACTTATAAAAATGTAAAAAAAAATCTTTTATTAATCATTCATCAATTATTCATTATTCTAGTGTTTGAAAAAAATTGTTTTCGAATGATCTTTAAATTTTTTTCAGATATATACTATTGAGTTTTAAAGCAGATAAGGATTTGTTGTACTTTTCGAATCTTTATTATGTTAACCACAATGATTCCCTATAGAGAAGAACTAAATACTATGTCAGAGAATTTTTTTTTCATGGAACTGAAAAAAAACCCCCAAAAATAAACGGATTGAGAAAATGTTTCCATAAATTACCAAATGAAAAAAGAAAAAATAAACAAAAAAGGAAAATGATAATTTGGAATATCTAAGCTGCCTTTTAAAACCCAATTAAATTAAAAATATATTGATATTTATTCCATTACTCAATTGATTTTTTCACAATACTTGTTTTTTTTAAATATATGTTTCGAAAATGCAGATAAAAGTTTGCGAAACCTTCTTTAATATCGCTGAAAGTTTTATCAGGTACAAATTTTTTTTATTTCGTTATGACACAAAATGTCAGGGGAAAAAAAAGAAATAAAATGAATTCATAAATTTTTTTTTATTTCGACAAAAGCGAAACTTTTCGCTAATGATAGTTTCATAGGTTATACAATTGAATTATTTTCCCAGCTGTTCATGTAGAAATCACGGCAAAAAAAAAATAATATAAGTAGAGAGCGTGTTATGAATAACAGTATCTATAAAAAGAGGCAATAGTTTTTCCTAGAAAATGGGAAGAAAATACTTCTACAAAAAATCTCGCAGAAAATGAACATAACCATAAAAATCGATAAATTTAATGAACCGGTGGAATATAAAGAGACAAGAATATTTTTAATACAAACCTTTTTATGATGCATGAAGACTATTTTTTTTCTTCATGGCTGCATAGGAAAACCACACAAAATTGAATTATTTTCAACCGAAAAAACGTATGAACAAAACTAAATATCTAGAAACATTTTTATGCATCAAAAAATATTAAAACTATGCTTTCGAAAAATTTATTTTTCAAATTATAATTCACTTTATATACAGTCAAAATACGAAATATAATTTATTAACATAATATGAAAGATTTGATTATTTTCCATTAAAATTATTTTCCATTAAATGTATCAAGCAAAAAGTACAAAAATTTAAAAAATAATAATTATTATTTTTTTTAAAATATCCCTGAAGCATTGTATCTAAAAAGTGAAATGAATGTCAGGTATTTTCTATAATTATTTCAAAGATAGATAACAAGCAAAATATGAAACGTAATTTATTAATATTAGAAATATGAAAGGTACATAATAATTTTTAATACAATTTTTACATCATTTAAAAAAAACTTTTTTTATGGTTTGTAATAATTTTATTGTATTTTAGAAGTTAATTAAATAATACTTTTATTTCCAATATTTTATATACTTCTAAATTTGCATTTAGGTAATGTATAATTACAAAGCAAGACAATCTTATCGTTAGTTCTTTAATTAAAATTGTTGCGACATTTTTGGGTGCTTTAAGAGCTGTGCACTAAAGCAACACATTAAATAATGCAATCAACTTTCATGCTTGTTTGGACGCGTACTTGGATCACTACGTAACATAAAGAAAGTTTGAAACTTCGATAGTAGATGATTAAAGTTGGTTTTACCGCTTCACCCTGTACATATGCGGTTATGTTTGACAAGATTTAAGCTTTCACCAATTTGCAATTTTTACATTTTACAATTACATTTTTTCACGTTTCATTAATCGTAGTTTTATGTGTTTGTCTTTTAAAATCTGCGAAGAAAAAAACTGATCTCATAAATAAATAATGGTTTTTAAAAGCAACAGCTATATCAAATGCAAGTGTAAAGGAACACTTCATTTCAGGTTAACACTAAATCGAACTTTCATATGCAATTTAAAGTGTGTGATTTAAATCCGAAAACTAAAATTGGAATAAACTTACACCAAACTCTCACGCATTCACACAATACAAGAATTATTTTCTCTTCCGAAAATATCAAAGTTGGCATGAAATGTACTGGCGCTATACAAACGAATATTGCTAATAGTTTGTTTGCAATCCAAAGTGAGCTGGCGTGGGGTTTCTTGTGTTCTATGCTGCAATACATCAACAAGAATAAAAGCTCGCCGTTTAAACATGTATGTTCTTAGTTGCGTAATAAGGATGATTATATTTTAATTTTTATTTTTATCTTTATTTTTTATTTATATTTTAATCTTTGTGAACTGTATGAAATGGTTTCATAAGGCATAATTTATATCCGTTTTTATTCTGTTAGGCCTAGTTCGAAATCGTTTTAATATTCTCACTGTGCCATGCGTATATTTACTTTGCAAACAAACTTTAAGAATTAGTGCATCTATGCATTTTAAGTCAATGATTCTTACTTTATAATGTATTGCAAAAATTACAAACTATTTTTGTCTCTTATGTGTATTTTATCTTACTGCAATAATAAATTTTAATGCTACTGAAAAACAAAAATGGTGGTGGCTACTTTACACCAAGTAGTGCAAAGAACATTCTTGGTATTTTACTACTCCATGATTTCTTCTTGGTTCTGTACCATTTCTATTTTTGAGATGCACAAAATTTTTTACAGTGTATTTTACTCCATTTTCCCAAATTTTACCGTGTATTTTACAAAATTCTGCAAATTTGTTACTCCATTTTTTTACAGTGAGCGACAGCAAATACGAAATGTTATCAAACAGCATGCTTTACATTTTCTACGTGTAATCATTGATAAACAATTGGCGTTCCAATACATTTTCTTCAGTGATTGATTTATTTACATTAAATATTTTACCTGTAATCACTGTGAAATAATTGGCGTTCTAAAAACAAAGCATTTTTCGTCTCCTTTTTCTTCTACAAATTGACGTAAAAATAGTTTTCATTTTCATTTTCTTTTTTTTTTCCGATTTACTAACATTGAAAATTTCACAGGTAATCAGTGAAATCCTTAGAAAACAAATTGGTGTTTCAAAAAATTTCAACTCCATTTTTTTCACTAAATTCTTCAGTTACAATAAACATTTTACGTGTCAGTTTTGGATAACAAATTGGTGTTTCCAAGGCAATGCATCTTCGATCTTAAAATTTTATATATTTTTTATTTACTTACTTAACAATTATATATTTTTTAATCATATATCTATGTTTCTCTTGAATTTTTTAAAAGATACACAGAAGCAATTCTCATTAATTAGGAAGGTCATATACTCATAAATATTGGCTTTCACTTTCATTAATAGAAAAGATTCCTTTTAAGCCACTAAATCAATTTCCCAGTTTCTGAACGACACACTTCAGGAAAAAATGTACGTTTGTTTAAAGGGAAAGCACTCATTAGTTTTTACAAAATTAATTACCAAAATGTCCAAAACTCATTAACAGTGCCGTCAAAATCTAAAAGTTGTTCGCACCATTATGGTTATAAATGGTTAAGCAAACTCTCATTGTCGAATGTTAATGAGGTCTTACGATGGAGGACTTTACATGTCATTTACAAGCGCAGAAGCATTTAATGACATAATTTTATGAGTTTTGCAATTTCGAACAAAATATAGCTTGCAACAAAATGGGGTAATTTAAATATTTTAGTCACGTTTCACGACTTTAATTATTTTAAATGTATGTTTTAACGGGATGGCATGTGTATTGACGGAACTGAGTTTCAGTCAGAATTCCTATAAGATATCCCAAACGAAAATTCTGAACTCTAAAAATTCCTATCGGGTGTTCGAAGATGACCAATGATTTAGAAATCAGTAGTTTTTGAAAACTTTATATTTTTCGCTTACAGCTCAGTATTTATCTCTCTGAATTAGATTACACGATGCTGTAGAACATTTAAAATTATTTAAGGTCAAGTATTTTATGAACATTCTAGAACATTAAGTAGTTTAGAACATTGAGTGCGACATTAAAGTATCTGTAAGAGTCAAACAGAATTGCATATTCGAAATTTTTGATTTTGTTGAAATTTAAGGATACGTTCTTTATGTAAAACTATCAGACGCTTGTTATTTCACGTTTTGCGCATTTGTTTGCGCACTCAAGGTTTTTTGAACTGAAGATTCTTTAGAGAGAAAACAAATCTATTTAGATGCGGTACTACTTGTGAAATTTAAATTATTTTGTGTTATACTACTTTCACACCAAGTATTAAGGCTTAATTAGTTTTAGCAGATTTTTGTATCGAAGGTCAAAGTTCATTCAATAATCTTCACAATAAGGCTATTTTTTATGCTTAGACCGTCAAAACATAATTGCACTTTTATTGTGGTTAATGTCCATTTTTATTTAATAATATCAAAATACTATATTTCCAAGCATGCATAGATCTTCAAAGCATCCCATTTCTTCAGATATTAAAATGTATGATTTATTTTTGGGAGGCAATGTTACAAAAAAAGTTTATGAAAATAACCTCGATTTTGCCATTGGATTAGAAAGCATCGATATCCGGACGCTTGGATTAGAAATCATCAATATCCAGACACTTGGATTAGAAAGCATTGATATCCGGACACTTGGATTAGAAAGCATCGATATCCGGACACTTTTATTAGAAAGCATCGATATCCGGACGCTTGGATTAGAAATCATCAATATCCAGACACTTGGATTAGAAAGCATTGATATCCGGACACTTGGATTAGAAAGCATCGATATCCGGACTCCTGGATTAGAAAGCATCGATATCCGGACACTTTTATTAGAAAGCATCGATATCCGGACGCTTGGATTAGAAATCATCAATATCCAGACACTTGGATTAGAAAGCATTGATATCCGGACACTTGGATTAGAAAGCATCGATATCCGGACTCCTGGATTATAAAGCATCGATATCCGGACACTTTTATTAGAAAGCATCGATATCCGGATATTTAGCGAATCATTTGCGTTCCATGATAGCCTTTGATGGCAGGCATAATGAACATGACAAACTAAAGGTTAATAACTGCTGTTACTTTTAAAATGTAAATAAAATTTTGAAACTCAGTTTTTTAAAATCTTTATGTTTTTCACGTTAATAATTGTCCTATATTACATAATATTGTAGAACATTGAAAAGTATTTAACTTAAAGTATTTATAAAACATTAACATTATAAAACATTACTCATAACATTATTATTATTATAAAACAGTATTTATAAAATATTAACATTATAGAACATTATTTATAACATTTTAACTATTATTATAAAATAGTATTTATAAAACAGTAACATTATAAAACATTAAGTACTTTGCGACATTTAATTATCCGACTGTTGACGACTCAATTTCTTTTTTAAAAAGGGCACAATCAAAATTTTAATATTTTGCTAGGCAAGTAGTGATCTTATTATTCTAAATTGAAAATAAAGTTGAAAAATTCATAAAATAGTACTAAAAATAAGGCCAAATTTAAGCTTAAAATCTACAAATTTTTCATGTCACTGTAACAACTAGATAAATTTCAATATGAATTTTTTTTCCTGATCAATAATGTGAACTAAAATCTGAAATAAATTTTAAAAAAACTATGAAATAAAGTTAAACACATTGTTTAATAATAAATTTTTTAAGAAAAATTCTAAATATTTTTACTTTGATTGATAAAAATAAGAAATTCTCACTTAGTTCCAAACATCGCTTACATGATATAAAAAATGCATTAAAAATTTTAAAGAATTCTAGAATAAACTTTTTTTTGTAATGTGTGCTAGCGTAAAGAAATTTTCTCAAATTCAACGTTTTTCGGAAATGCATTTTAAATTCAAGAAAATTCTGAAATTCAAGAAAATCCTTACAACAAAAACATTAATAATTCGAAAATCAATTTCGGAAAATGATTTTTATTTGTCTAAAAAATTAATTTATTCTAATAAATCTAATAAATAAGGGTTGAAATACATAAAGCAAAAAATAAGTAAATAAATAAATAAAAATAATAATAATTTCGTTTTCGTGAGTTTACTTCCGATTTCGGCTTGATCAGTCAACATTCGAAAAACAACTAACTTCATTACTAAAAACCGGAGATAAAAACTTTAAAGAGTTTTGGCACCCTGATGAATCAAAATTCTGATACAGACTATTAAAATAAAAGAAAACGCAGCAAAATTGCCGATTTTCACTGAGTCGGGTCATTTAAATGTTGTTGTTGTTGTCATACGCCAAAGTCAATGCTAACAAGCCAATTTTTAAAGTAGAGGGAAGCGTTTTTTCTTGTTTTCTAGGGGCGTTATCTATGGCTAAGAATTTAACTTCTGCCACACACGTACGTCACAGCCCGTTTTACAGAGAGAACACATTCACACACCATCCATCGACACGCCGATCTTAATTTTGACCTGTACGATCAATCTCCGATCCAGTACTCCCAGATGTATTGATTTGTTAAGGGAACTTGGAGGAATTTGTGACCCCGGCAGATTTAGCGTGCACCAGTCAACATTTACTACACGGGAAGTCTTTGGCCGGTAGGGATCGAACTCCTTACCTCTTAAACCACATGGGCCCAACTCCACCCAGGGGAGACCTTAAATAAAAATATTAAATAAAAATGAGTATAATATTAAATAAAAATGATCTTAAGTGAAAATGAGTGTCATGTGATATTGAGTGTTATGGAACAGTTGTATTAAATATGTTTTTAATTATGTATTGAAATAGATGATGTAATTATATGTTTTGGTTTCGGATATGAAACAATTGCTATTTCATTCTTTCTAAATAGCTTTACTTAATAGAAATTATTCCTTACACAAGACCAAAATATCTAAATTTATCGAAATAAAAAACAAAATTAAATATTTTGAATCTGAATCAAGAACAAGAGGCTTTAAATGAAGTTACTTAAAAAAGAATATTAATTATCCCAAATGATAAATATACCAGTATAACAATAAGGCAATCAATGGTTATTATTACGTTCTCATTAACACACTTCTTTTCGCTAGTCTTTATTATTTGCCAAATAAAATTAACAGAAAACTTTTTATGTTATAAAAAGAATAAAGAAAGAAAAGACCCGATTAAGAAAGGAAATATTTTTTTTTTCGAAAAAGGAACTACTTTTTGGATTAGAGCCAAGAAAAACTTTTAAGTAAAGTTTTTATTAATACTCTAAAACGTAAAGTTGTTTCTTTATGTTTCTTTCGTAAGCTCCTGATTTTAAAATTCTCGCTCTTAAACAGTGTTATTTATGTGTCTAGAAATTTATAAAGAAAAGCGATACCATTAATAATCTCTTATGATTGATTATATTTTGTAACATTGCCAACTTTTAAGCTCGAATTTAAGAACAACAGTTAAGGCATCGCTGCTTAAAATGCAATATTTCAAAACTGAAAAGAAACTATTCACCAAAATACGCCTAATTATTAAGTTGTTTTAAGGATTTAAGAAATAAACTACTTTATTTTACTACGTGTATTGCTTAATACAGTTTCAATACTTGATTTATACAGATTCAATACTTATAATTTGAAAGGATTCATTCACATTGTTATATTCACTATTTTAGCGTTTAAAAAATGTGATTACTTTATTTTACAATGATTGCAACTTCGTATGATTTCAATATTATCTGATATTATTCAAAATTGTTTCTCCTCTTTTAATGGATTGTAATTAAATGAAATACGATATTTTGCAATTTAAAATTAATATTATCATATTCATTACTTTAAGGTTTAAAAAATGTGACTACTTTATGTAACTTCATATGGTTATAATAATCCCCGATACTATTTTCATAGTATCTAGCCACAGAATAATTTTAAAGTTTTAAATAAATTTGCAGTTTTGTCTAATCTTTTTTTATATTTTGTTAATCTAGAAAATGTGTTCAAGTAAGATTATCTACTTTTGATTTAGAGCACGAAGTGTGAAAAGAAAGTAACGAGACTGATGTTTTGAATATTTTTTTTATTCGAAACGAATTGGAATTTAATATTATCTTCCTCGAAATAATTCCTTTGGAAAGTATGAGTGGTAGTTGATTCTTATTCTCCTCATAAAAGTGCATGAACTTAGATACAGGAAAAGCTTTTATCTTTTTGGTGACAGCCTTTTAAGTGCTTTCCTAAGTTCAAAGATGACGTTCTTTAAGATGAAATTTCTCCCCCGGGAAGAAAAAAAAGGGCAAAATGGTTACAGTTAGGTGAATAAGAAAGGTAAATAAGTCACAGGAATGTGTTTTATGACCAAAAACACGTTGCAGTATGACAAGACGTTATTGCCGTGAATGGAGGAGTACAGTAAGGTGAATAAGGAGGTAAAGAAGTCACAGTAATGTGTTTTATGACTAAAAACACGTTGCAGTATGACAAGACGTTATTGCTGTGATGGAGAATTTAATTACTTTCGATGTTTTGTCTCACTTTTTAACTTTAACTTCGATTCATTATTCAAACCCTGATGAAGGATGGCGTGATTGAAATGCAACTGTTTTCCGATCATTCTGACCGTCGATCGACGATCTGATTCCGATCTCTGCTGACAATTTCATTGGTTCGTGCAGTTAATATTCCATTGACTTTCTTCCTTTTAAAAATTCCTCAAACAACCAAAAAGAAAATGGTTTTTTAAAAAACACTGTGTCCACTGGAAAAAACACTGGAGTTTTCAAAAAGTTTCCATTGCTATGTGCTCAAGTCTGAAGCAAATTTAGCCATCATACTGTTGTTCTCTGTTAATGTTATTCATTTTTAGAACACACTACAAAAACTGATTTCACAAAAGAGGTAAATTGGGACAACTGCCTTAAACTACCGAGTACAGACCTGTATTGAACGTGTATGAGATGTTCCCTTACCGAACCTTTAAGTTTGGTGGGGTTAAGGGTTGCCATATCGAGTCTAACATCTTTAGTCTCACTACTTGAGTTTAAGACCTCAAATGATCTAATTCCAAATAACTAGAAATAAAAGAGATTAATTACATATATTTAATAACGGCTTTTGTTTTCAGTTTTAGAGCCAATGTATTTATGAATAAGACAACGCCAGTTTATTTATTTATTTATGTTTTTAAATTTTTAATAACTGTCGCTAAACAGATGACCCAATTTTCGGGTTTACGACTACTAATGTTCAACTCCGTAGGCTTGTAATTTTTTACCCAATCTAGAAGACAAGGGAACTCCTGAATCAAGTATTGGGAGAAATTTGCCTTCGTGGAGGACTTTTTGACGGAACCAACTCGCATTTGCGTTACAAGAAGAGGAAGACTACGAGAACCTGCCAAGGTTAGGGAACTCTAACCCATGATCCGTCCACCGCTGAGTATATTTCACGTCAGCACTGTGGTCGGTACAAGTCGGATGTAGAATTCTTATCGATCTGGGATCGAACCCGGATCACCCCATTGGAAGGCGAACGCTCTATCCCCTGAGCCATCGCAGCTCAACGCCATTTTAAATTTAAATTATTATTTGGAAACAAACGAAACTATTACATGAAACTTAAATTTGAAATTAATGTAATTTAACTAGGACTACAAAACGCTCTTGAACAATGCTACCATTTAAGATAAGACCAACGCCAAAGTACCAGTTTGCATCAAATGAGACCATTAACGGAACTAAAATACGAAATGAAACTTAAAAATTTTTAAATTATAAAAGCAAGTCTCCTTCAACTGATTCTGTGAAACAAATTTGTTCAACCTTGAAATCTTATATTGTCACCTTGCATTAATAAATCAGTGGAAAGTTGCTACAATTTTAATAAGGTGTTAAACAATGTTTTTGCTCAAGTTGAACAATATTATTGCAAAGTTGCAACAATTTTGCATGACAACACGTTTAAATTTTCCACTAGTGTTTATCAAGCTAAGCTAGGTATCGATAAATCGTGAAAAATCAATCATTTTTTTTTAAAAGAGCCATATTTAAATTTTAAATCATATATTTATATGATTTATCGTAAATACCATGTCAGGCCATAAATATGATATGCATGATAATTATCAACCACGATTAATTTGGAAGTTAACCATGAGGTTACCAGGGAAGAGAGTGTTCACCTCCACATGAGGCTCCTCAGGTTCGAATCCCAGCGATGGCTGATCCATGCGAATTCCGCACCCTGCTTGCACCGACCACATTGCTGTTGTAAAATATCCTCAGTAGTAGATCGATCAAGGTAACCCTTGATTCCCCTTGCCAGTTAATCATGGGAAGTTTTCGTGGTTTTAATCTCCGTGTAACACATATGTGGTTTATTTGAGTCAAACAGTCCTCCATGGAGGTGAATTTCTTCCAATACTGGATTCAGGAGTTTCCTTGTCTTCTAAATCGAGTTAAAAATTACAAGGCTACGGTTTTGAACATTAGTTGTCGTAAACACATAATTGGGCCGTTGTGGCTTAGGGAATTGAATGTTTGTATCTCAATAAGGTGAACCAAGTTCAAGTCCCAACGATGGCTGGTTGATACGAATTCTGTTCCCGGCTCTCACTGATCACAGTGCTGACGTGAAATATCCTCTGTGGTAGATGGATCATGGATTAGAAACTTTTTGCCGTCGGGATAACTGTGGGGTTGATTCGCGGTTTTCTTCTCTGTGTAACGCAAATTGTGGGTTAGTTCCACCACAAAGGCTTGTTTGTCCAATGCTTGATCCGCGAGTTCTCTTGTCTTATGGGTTGGTCTCAAAACTAAAAAGCTACGAAGTTGAGCATTGGTAGTTGTAAGCGCATAATTGGGACGGCTGTTTAACGCCGGTTATAAAATTACATAATGATATGATAATTATCGAATAAGATGTTATCACAAGTATAAATAAAGATAATTATTTAATAAGGTATTATCGTGTAGATAAATTAAGTTTCAATACTATATTATTGAGAGTGTTGTTAAATTTTATTTGGATAAAGAAAATATGTACCATAAAATACATTGGTTAAATTGAAAAAAAAAAAAAAAACATCACGATACATTGTGGAAAATGCATATTTTTTGATGATATATCACGATTTTAAATTTCTGATAAGATCTAGCAATAATTATTAATCTTCAGAAAATAACAGCTAATAAAAATATACAATGAAGAATAAGTGTTCAACAATGTAAAAATTAAATTACTACTATTATAATTACTATGTTATTAATATTACTTATATTATTATTAATATTACTACTATTATTATTAATATCAATACTATATTGATAATATATTTACTACTATATTATTATTAATATTAAAAATATTTTTAACGAACTTGACACGTTTAAAAAATATATTAAAAAATATATTAATGATTAACTTTTATTAACTTTGAAGTTTCAGTGAAAATCTGTAAATCTATTTTTATCTATGTTCCATCTTCTTCAAACACGATGAATAGATTACTTTTTTTTGACAATTCTAATAATTGAAGCTGCTAAAAAATAAAGATTGTTATGCGTATCTTAAAATATTTTTCTCATTATAGAGTTTTAAATATTATAAACATGAAGTTTGGATACTATTAAAAAAATCTCATTATTTCTATGCCAATAACACAAATCCAATCTCCCCATCTATAATGGAAATTCTTCATTAATTCTTACTATATGTATGTATGTTTTTAATAATTACAATTCTACGTAATTATGCTATCGAATTTAAGCATTGTGTGTCTTATTTTTATATTCGGTTCAACAAACGTAGTTATTAACTTTAAAACTAATAAATATTCATGCATTAATTTAGATCCTTGGCTTAAATTTCTACTCTCAAGCTTCATAATATTAAAAAAAATATATGTTTTCTGCGTAAGTAATTTGAAACGAGGTTCACACTCGCAAAAAAAGGAATCTAATTAAATTTTATGTAAAAATGCATAAATTACTATATATTTGTTGTTATTTTATTTATTTAAAAATATATCATAATTATATTTTTCACGCATAAAAAAATTGTCTTTTCGTAGTTATTCCCATTGACTATAATTTTAAAAACTTATGTGTTTTTAAATTTTCAGTAACCTTAACCAAGTGTTTATTTGAATCAATGATCGTACTTATTATACTTTAGTACATTATACTATTGTTAAACTTTAACTGAAACATGGTTAAACTTATCAAATTTTTGCGATTGCAACAAATCTGCACGATATTATGGTTAAAAGTACTCATCTAAACTTATAAGGCTTTTTTTTTGAGAGTGCAAATAGGTTTAATTGGATACCTGCACTCGCGTAACGCGCTGGTCAGCCAATCAAGCTGGACCCACATCCATGACGTCGCTTGCAGTTATCCAATTAAATCTGACTGGAAAATTGATTCAGTATGAAAATAAACCTAAGCCTTAAAGCTGAAACGTTGAAACGCCATGCACTATCACCTGATTAGAAACAACCACATGACTATTTGTTAGTATAAAATTACAGTTTCTTAACGTGATAATGAAAGATTTTCTCTGTTACAAATTATACATAAGACTTATATACATAATATACATGCAATTTCATGTGCATAAGACTGTAGAGTGTCGGGTACCCCCGCCCAATGTCAATTTCATTGTATAGAATATTTTTTCAAGTCAATGGGCCATCGGACATTAATTGTTATATTAAAAAAATATTATTTTCGAAGTTTCAAGTATTTATGCAGCTGGTAACATGGTAAACAATAGTTTAGGAAATATGCTGAATACAGTATTAAAATTTTTTAAATTTATATTTTTTTAAGTTAAACTATTCTTTTTGTGGATTATTCTTTTTGCATTATTTATTTAGATGATAAAACAATAGAAACATACAAAAATATTGATTATTACTCAATATTTTACAGAAATATAAGCAATACTCCTTAAGTGGGCTGGGCTACCCGACTCTCCCCTAAGTCTAGTAAAATAATTTTAAATAAGATGTTTTTTGAAATATTAGAATACTTTAACTGTTCTACATTTTACTTTTCTGGATAGTTGTCAAAAGTAAAAATTGTATAAATAAACACAATTTCATCAGAAACAATAGTGTATTTAATGCAATCTCCTTTACTTAATTTACCGACGGCAAAATCAAGAAAAATGTCTTCGATTTCAACTCAACTCCACGACCCTGGCTTTGAAAGCGCATGAACCTCCAGTTATTAACGGGAAGACACTCCCAGTTGCTTATGATGATATTATTTAACAAAGGCTACTGTGCAATTCTGAATTCTTATGATGTGTCCTAACTCTAAGTTGGTAACCTCTAAGGTCCAACCTTAGAGTCGCTGTGGCTCAGGGGATGGAGCGCTCGCCTCCTATAGAGGTTACTCAGGTTCAAATCAAAACGATGGCAGATCGATATGAATTCCGCACCTGGCTCGCACAGACTGCAGAGATGACGTAAAATATCCACAGTGGTAGGTGGCCCCTTGCCGTCAGGCTAACTGGAGGTGGTTTTTGTGGTTTTCCTCTCCATGTAACACTAAAACGAAGGCATAAAAATGTCCTCTACGAGGGTACATTTCTCCCAATACTTGATACAGAAGTTCCCTTGTCTTCTGGGGTGGATTCAAAAATTTCAGTGCTCTAGAGTTAAAAAATTTTTTGACGCTGAATATAAAATATAAAGCAGAATAAGTAAGTTATAAGCTAGGAGTAGGGTACATCAAGATTTTAACTACTCCTATTTTGTAATACAAATGTTTTGTTCATTTGAAGTGTTCAAACAGTTATTGTTTATTTATTTCTTTACATAAATCTTCAATCGAATAACTGATTTACCCAATACTCTGTCACTTCAATAATTTACGACTTGGAAAACAACGCTTATAACATACACAAGAGAGTTAAACGATAAAATTTTCAGAAATGAAACTGCCATTGTATTCGTTTCGTTCAACAACGTACATTTAAAGCACTTTATTCTCAAATGTTTGGTAAAATAATGAAATTTATAACGTCAATAAAAAGTATCTTTAAAAAGTAAAAACTGTAATTTAAGGAAATAAATGACATTAAACGCAGCATACTAAAAATAATTGCTTAAATGTTTATTTATAGCCTTTCAAATTTTATGAAATACATTGTATCATTTATAAAATACTGCTAGTGTTTCTATAACATCTGTAAATCTTCCATTTCAATTTTCGTATAATTAATGCTTTTTTGTTGTTGTAATATTTCAAAGAATGTTTCTTAACTAAACTAATTAATATTCTTTTCACTTCTTCTTCAAAATACTTTATTTCTAAAAGATCTTTTTCGAACGATTTTGTGTTAAGAATTATAAATTTTATTTTCCTTTATTTCATTACTTCTAATTATTTATTGATCTTTTTTTGGCAAACTCATTCCTCCTATCATCGTTTAAGAGATTTTAGAAAAGTAATAAAACGTGCCTTTACATAAGATTTTTAAAAGAAATCATAAATCAAATAACTGTTATAACGAAAAATAAAATGCTATGTAATTTATATTTCAGTTGATTTTATATCTTTGGAATGATTGTTAAGCGCTTTAGTCTTTGAAGAAAGAGAAAAATCTTTTTTTTTTTTCTTAAATAAAGACTTATTAAGTTTCACCTTTAATTAAAGTAAGAAAATATAAAAATGGTTTTTCTCGAACAAAAATTTTTCAAAAATTTTTCTCCATAACTTCTTCAGACTAGGAAAATCTGAATCATTAAAGAGGCGTAAGAAAATTTAAAGCGGCATAAATTGATAAATATGACGTTTTTGATATAAATTTTACCAAAATTTTTAGCTAAAACCTTATTGACATTTCCTGTGTGTTTTTTAATGATATGTACGTATTATTAGTTCTGCTGTTCAAAAAGTTATTTTATAAAATTGTTAAATAATATATTTAATTGATTATGTCATTATTTGGACGAAAAAAAAAGGTTGACAGAAATAAGTAAATAAATTAAAGCTAGATATTTTAATCCCCATCCAAAGTTTCACTTTTATTTTTATGTTAAGTATGGATCTCTGCATATATCCAAATACAGTGACCTCTCACATATGCACCACCCCTTTTATGCACCTTTTTCATTTATACGACGATTTTTATAGGTCCCAGAACATTAGGTAGGAAAATAATGATAAACATACTTCGTTTATGCGCCGCTCTAAAAATAAAATTTTCAATTAATGTGCCGAAATTTTAGGCTAACATTTTAATTATTTTATCCTTTAAATATTTTTTTCTTTTTCTGAAAATTTTTTTTTTTCAATTAAAAATGAAGCAAATAAGCAATCCTTGTTACAGATAAACAAATATATATGTTGTTAGATCCCATTGAATTATCTTCTCCCTGTGACTTTTTCATTTTTGTTGTTTCTGGAAAGACATTCTTTCTAAAATTTTGAATGGCTTGTCTTATCTGTTGCACCAACAACAATGAAAGCCCATTCATCTTTAAGAAAATGACCATTCCTTTCGTCCAGAGGTTAGTTTTACTCCCATGCTGCTTTCGAGGAAAAAAAATAGACACCTGGAATACGAAAGATGAAAGAGACCGCGATCACTTACTATCAGTCAGATGGACATCATGAGTAAATAAAAGGAGGTGGTCTGTTTAGTGACAGTAGTAATCGAACAACTTAATGTGCAGCATATTATGACGTCAAGTACTTTTCTTAGATATTTATCATGTGATGTTTCACCCCCTCCCGTAAAACTCAATTTTTTTTTTTGAAAAACTGTTCATTTATATCTAACTAAAACTTGTGGACGATAAGAACGTGGTGGATGATATGAGATACCTAAAATTCTCAATAAAAAATGGAATTGAAAATAGTGAAAAATGCTCTTCAAAACTTAAAACATTGAGCTTAAAGTAACAAAATGGAAATTTAAAAAGTTTCAAAATCAAAAACGTTCCCTGGTACTAAGTTAAAGTCACTAAGCTGCCATTGTAAAGGACTAGGGTTCGATCCCTAGGGGCGTTTTGAGCCCCACTTCGTTTCGGATCGATGTGTGTCAACTTTTCCGGGTAGTTAATTAAAGTGGCTTGTATGCAATGCCGTCACCTTTACCACGGTTTTGCTATTGATAGAAGAACTGTTGAACCTTAACCACCTTGCCTACTTTGACCTACAAGGGGTTCTTGAGAAAATGTTTCATTTTTTCAAAACCCTCACTAAAAATAACCATAAAAATAGTAAAAAATATCTTTAAAAGTATATAAAAAGGCATTTAAAAAGAAAACAGTTCCTCTGGAGCTAAATAGGAACTTCAACATGGAGCAGTTGTTTTTTCTTATGATTTCATATAACACATTAAATATTATTGAATTAAAACAACTATATCGGGAGATGGCGAAAAGATTCTTGATAAACTGCTCATTAGCTTGGTAATGTGCATATTAACTGCTTTTGAGTTTTAACGTTTGCACATTTGACAAAAACTGACGAACTTGCTGCCATTTTTGCAATTAAAATAATTCTCAAAAATCTCAATAATACGCTAAAATGAAACAACAACTACTACATCTCCCTGGAATAACAGTCCATGTTGGAACATGGTCTCACTAACAATTTTTCTCCAAAGTTGTCTGTCTCTAGCTCTTTGTTTCCTGTTTCGGACCTTTAGAATCTTAAAGTCTTTCTCCACGTCTTCTAACCATCTCTTGGCCGGCCTTCCCTCTTTCCTTTGGCCCTGGCACTGCCCATTGGATATCTTCTGAGTGCCACTGTTTTCCTCCATTCTCTCAAGATGTCCCAGCCATTGAATTCTCCTTGCTTTTACATAATTGATTATATCTTTTTCTTTAAATAGTCTTGAAATTTCGAAATTGTATCACATTATCTCTTTGACAGGTCCAGAAATAGTTCTAAGAATTTTTCTTTCCCAGGTAATCAGCATTTTTTCTTGTTTCTGGGTTGGAGTCCATGTCTCTGATCCATAGATAACGGTGGGTCTGATTATAGTTTTATGAACCTGAAGCTTTGTTTTCCTCGCTAAAATGAAAAATATACCCGAAAATCTCGAAAAAGCTCTAAAATGAGATAAAATATCCAAAAAACATCCAAAAGTACCATGAAAGAGCATACGAAAAGATGAAAAAAAAAATGTCTTGAAATCCTTGGTCTTATTATTTAGAAATGTCAATTATTTAAAGTATTATTAAATTAATGTTTATTTAATTATTGATCATTAATAATTAATTATTAATGTCATAGAAAATTCAAGGTGAAAAGCCTTGCAGTAAATGTTGTCCCAAAGAGAAAAAAAACTTAAAATATCTATGAATTTTAGAAAGTTTCATAGTGAAAATGTTCTGACAGACGACAAAAACATCTTTGTTCTTCTATTTACATTACTATTATTATAAGTTTTTTCTTAGGGATTTCATATAACATATTAAATATTACTGTACTAAAACAGGTGTATCAATAGATGGTAAGGTGATTAGAGTTTTAAATGATTTTTTGAGCTTGTAAAAGCAACAAGAGATTGAAGAAGAAAGTAAAATAGTTTTTTTTTAAATATAAACTAACGCTTATATCTATATTTCAAACATTGGATTTTGTGAAATTACACGAAGTCAGAATTGCATTAGATTATTAAATGCTCTTTGATATTTTCAAATATAGGAGAATTTTTCTCCGAGAAAAATTATTAACGTAGATGTGTCTCTTAACATCTACATGAATTATTGTGGTATAAGTATAAAAATGAATAAGTTATTCTACAGCTCTGTATCTGCTGATTAGATAAAGAATCCGCAGATACAAAATTAAGCAAAATCCATTTAAGTTCGAAAAAAATTGTTTTATTTCGAAAATTACCTTCGTATTCTGCAAACTACATGGATAAGCTGCAGACTGCCTACCAAGCACTCGTTATAAAGTGCAAATGACTATGGGTAACCAAGATCTTTGGAGCTTAAAACTACTTGTTGTTTATTATTTTTTTTCTAACAAATCAAGTAACTACAATCAAACAATCTACACATTAGTTGATAGAAGTCATCAATCACTTTTAAAAACGACAGTTCAGAGACTGTTACGTTTACGTTTGTTACGTTTAAAGTAATAAAATATGAATATTATTAATAATAACAACGTTTTTTGTTAAATGTGATAACACTAAATTCATATTAACCGGTGATTATTAATATTTCTCACCAAAGTTTGGCCAGTGTGTTAAATTAGGCATATTTTGTTGAAACTTTAATTCCAATTCAATTTTTATGTGTCTTGTGCTGAGTAATTTCATTCGCGTTTTGAATTAAAATAATAGCTGTGCAATAGCTGTAATAGCAAATAATAATCTATTTGTAATTTTTAAGTATCCTATCTATTAATAACTGATAATTTTCGAACACTTGAGTTAATAAATTTTAATATCGTCTCACAAAGACTGATAAATAAATTGTATAAAACTCGAAACACGTCATAGATTGATTTCAATGCATTTACTTGAGTAAATTATATTTCGTATCAGTAACAGATAAAGTAATATATCTGGTTATTATAAATAAAAACCGGTCATTATTAATAACGACAGTGACGAATGCGTTGCAAATTATTACGTCGACGAAACTTGATTGGTAGCTATTAACAATAATCGGTAAATGTGATAAATTCTGATAGATTATTCACACAAGCCAATTTGATTATCATTAAAAATAACCTCTTGTAAATAATGTTAACCATTTAATTACATTAACCGTAACATATGCGAGCTTTGTTGCAGTTAAATAAATTAAGATAACGTCATTGTTTTTAAATTTTTCAATATCTAAAGAATCAAGTCGAATAATGCAATCAAGTAATTAATACATTAGTTGATAGAAAGAGAGAAACATATTTTTGAACTTAAATGATAGGAAATGCAAATTTACTATGTAATGCCATATTACAGGGGTGGCCAAGCTTCTTGATAGTCGAGCCATTTTTTAAAACTTGAAATTTTTCTTGAATGCGTATTTAAAATGTATGCAAACTTGAAATGCGTATTTAAAATGTATGCAAAAAAGGTATTAAAAGTTTTTTTACATAAATTATATTTATTGAGAACATATAAATAAAAGTACAAAATATGTTTATTAAATTTAAATATTAAAAACTAAACACATTTATTTTACTTCTCTTGATAATTCTTAAAAATTTGGTGGCAGCACTTCTCAGTAATTCTTTGAGATGCTGGCTAGTTAATACTGATCGGTTTTTGGATTTCGTGAATTTAAAGTGGAATAAAATGATTCAAATAAATACGTTGTTCCGAATATTGAAATAATTCTACAATCAGCCTTTTTTAATTCAGGATACTTCGATTCTGGTACAAATTTCCAAAATTCAGTAATCGACGTCGACTTATATTTTAATTGTAGAGCTTGATCTTCTAGCATCTGTATTAATTCTAATTCTCCAGATGCTTTTTGTGTCATAATTATATTGGAAATAGAAAACTCACCTTGAATCGAACAACGTTGCACTTAGTCTTTCATATTTGTTGTCAGTAATTTAAAAGACATTTTGAAGCACATACGGAACGATAACAATTTTTTAAAATAAAATAGCACAAAAATTAAAAGAGAACTCGGGTACATTTATCAAGAGCCACAAATAATCCTTCAAAGAGCCGCATGTGGCTTGCGAGCCACAGGTTGGCCACCTCTGCCATATTAGCTGTTCTCCAGCTTTAATAGTTAATTACATATTTTACACAAATTATATTTACATTAATTAGTTAAGTACTAATTAATTAATTAGCAATTAGTCGATTTAACAGTTAATTACATACTAAAACGAATATTTAACAAAAACTGACTGATTTACGGACATTTTTCCTTTAAAAAAAATATCCGAAATCTCAAAAATGCCCTAAACTGAATAGATTCCTAAAAATGTCAAAAGTACCGTGAGGGAGCATAAGAATTCAAAAATGCATTCATTTCTGATTTTTAATGATTAGAAATGATATGATAATGAGCCGCGATTAAGGCACTGAACTGACAATGTGATAAACTGGGGTTCAATCCTCAGCGACGGCTTAAAGCCCAATCAGCTTCTAATCGATGGGTACCATCTTGTAGGGTAAGTAAAATCAGCTTGTACGTAATGCCGATCAAATTGTTACGATTATGACGTTGGTCATGAAAATATAAAGTCTTAACCTTCATGGCTTCCCTGGCCCACTACGGGCTATGGCGGAAGTGTTTTACTTTTTTTGTTGTTGACGTGATTGTAAACTGGGTGGAAACTTTTAACTTTGAAATGAATTTTAACTTAGAAATAAATTACGCAATTCTAAATAAATTAAGTATTTCAAAATTTATATTAAAAATTATATAAAGCTTAATAAAAATATATATGAGAGATATAACCTTTTATTTACATTCTGTTGCTTCTCCTTGGTACTAAAACTGGAAGAAATGTTTCTGGAATGCGTTTCAATATCCTTTGATACTTGATTCCTGGAAAGAAAAAAGGAACAACTCGAAATATATCTCAGTCAAAAAAAAGTAAAAATCCCATGGGATCGTATTTTATTGAACTAGAAAGAAATGTACTTCATTTGCGACACGCTTAGAACTATGATTTTATTTTATTCTTTTTTTGTGTTGCTATTTGCTCAGATAACACGTGACGACCAAATTCCAGAATAGTTTCCAAGTTTATATTCTTATACTATGAAAATATAGACTGGCAAACAAAAATAAATACTTCTAAAAGTATAGAACTTTTTACGCTGACATTTTTGTTATACATGTTCATCACAAATTATAAGAAAGTGTCTATATGGTAGTTATAAGTTTGATTTTGATTTAAAGTAAAGGAGAAGCAATCATTTCACATCTTAATTATGGGATGAATAAAAAAAAATCCTGAATAGTTTTTAAAAACATTTATGTAATTAACATTTATGTAAAAATATTTATGTAATTAATTATTAATTATGTAAAACATTTCGGTATTTCTTAGTTTGAAAATAAAATAGTTAAACAACTTAATGGCTTTACATTCAGTGATCTGATTTTCCCCTTTTAAGGGACCCATAAGATTACATATTTTATCGCCAAAGGGCAGAATTCTATAGATCATCCAGTGATCAGATCTTCACGTATACAGGGACCCATAAGCTTACATATTTTACAGCCAAAGTGCAGAAATCAATTATTCTACAGATCATCCAGTGATCAGGTCTTCGCGTATTAAGGGACCTATAAACACATTTTTATCGCCAAAGTTTAGGAATCAGTTATTCTGCAGATCATCCAGTGATTAGGTTTTCTCGGATTAAAAGACCTGTAAACTTATATATTTTACCCAAGTGTAGAAATAAGTTACTCTGCAGATTATAAGGTTATGTGTAGACTAATTAGGATGATCCGTTAAACTGCAAAAAGTTTTTTTTTTTCATTTGATAAAAAATAACCTAGGTAGCTTGCAACTGTTCACATAATCTTCACATTTTCTACTAGAGATCCGTTAAAGAGAAAGAAAGATCTTCGCTGGAAAGGCAGCAACGTTAGTTTTGCGAGTTTAAACTAACATTATGTTAGTTAGTTTTAATTATCAGAAGCAAAATCAAGTTACTAAAATCAAACAATTAACACCTTCGTTTATTAAATCAGTCTTCAATCCTTTAAAAAATGATATAGAGAGAATCAAAAGGTTTAAATGTTATTATAATGAAGGAATGGAACATTAGGAAAAAAAATGCGTGGAGTCCCACCGCGAGGAAGAAGTGAAACTTCGTAATGTGGAAATGAATATAGGAAGGGGTGGGAATCGATTTTTAGTGAAATCATATTGTTTCTTTAAGACAAACTTTATTAACATTGCTTAGAAGCACCTATCTACAAAACTTTATTTTAAAATGTAGCGCAGAATTACATTACAATAATAATAATAAACTTCGTAATGTGGAAATGAAAATAGGAAGGGATAGAAATTGATTTTTAGTGAAATCATATTGTTTCTTTAAGACAAACTTTATTAACATTGCTTAGAAGCACCTATCTACATAACTTTATTTTAAAATGTAGAGCAGAATTACATTACAATAATAATAATAAACTTCGTAATGTGGAAATGAAAATAGGAAGGGATAGAAATTGATTTTTAGTGAAATCATATTGTTTCTTTAAGACAAACTTTATTAACATTGCTTAGAAGCACCTATCTACATAACTTTATTTTAAAATGTAGCGCAGAATTACATTACAATAATAATAATAAACTTCGTAATGTGGAAATGAAAATAGGAAGGGATAGAAATTGATTTTTAGTGAAATCATATTGTTTCTTTAAGACAAACTTTATTAACATTGCTTAGAAGCACCTATCTACATAACTTTATTTTAAAATGTAGCGCAGAATTACATTACAATAATAATAATAAACTTCGTAATGTGGAAATGAAAATAGGAAGGGATAGAAATTGATTTTTAGTGAAATCATATTGTTTCTTTAAGACAAACTTTATTAACATTGCTTAGAAGCACCTATCTACATAACTTTATTTTAAAATGTAGAGCAGAATTACATTACAATAATAATAATAAACTTCGTAATGTGGAAATGAAAATAGGAAGGGATAGAAATTGATTTTTAGTGAAATCATATTGTTTCTTTAAGACAAACTTTATTAACATTGCTTAGAAGCACCTATCTACATAACTTTATTTTAAAATGTAGAGCAGAATTACATTACAATAATAATAATAAACTTCGTAATGTGGAAATGAAAATAGGAAGGGATAGAAATTGATTTTTAGTGAAATCATATTGTTTCTTTAAGACAAACTTTATTAACATTGCTTAGAAGCACCTATCTACATAACTTTATTTTAAAATGTAGCGCAGAATTACATTACAATAATAATAATAAACTTCGTAATGTGGAAATGAAAATAGGAAGGGATAGAAATTGATTTTTAGTGAAATCATATTGTTTCTTTAAGACAAACTTTATTAACATTGCTTAGAAGCACCTATCTACATAACTTTATTTTAAAATGTAGAGCAGAATTACATTACAATAATAATAATAAACTTCGTAATGTGGAAATGAAAATAGGAAGGGATAGAAATTGATTTTTAGTGAAATCATATTGTTTCTTTAAGACAAACTTTATTAACATTGCTTAGAAGCACCCATCTACATAACTTTATTTTAAAATGTAGAGCAGAATTACATTACAATAATAATAATAAACTTCGTAATGTGGAAATGAAAATAGGAAGGGATAGAAATTGATTTTTAGTGAAATCATATTGTTTCTTTAAGACAAACTTTATTAACATTGCTTAGAAGCACCTATCTACATAACTTTATTTTAAAATGTAGAGCAGAATTACATTACAATAATAATAATAAACTTCGTAATGTGGAAATGAAAATAGGAAGGGATAGAAATTGATTTTTAGTGAAATCATATTGTTTCTTTAAGACAAACTTTATTAACATTGCTTAGAAGCACCTATCTACATAACTTTATTTTAAAATGTAGAGCAGAATTACATTACAATAATAATAATAAACTTCGTAATGTGGAAATGAAAATAGGAAGGGATAGAAATTGATTTTTAGTGAAATCATATTGTTTCTTTAAGACAAACTTTATTAACATTGCTTAGAAGCACCTATCTACATAACTTTATTTTAAAATGTAGCGCAGAATTACATTACAATAATAATAATAAACTTCGTAATGTGGAAATGAAAATAGGAAGGGATAGAAATTGATTTTTAGTGAAATCATATTGTTTCTTTAAGACAAACTTTATTAACATTGCTTAGAAGCACCTATCTACATAACTTTATTTTAAAATGTAGAGCAGAATTACATTACAATAATAATAATAAACTTCGTAATGTGGAAATGAAAATAGGAAGGGATAGAAATTGATTTTTAGTGAAATCATATTGTTTCTTTAAGACAAACTTTATTAACATTGCTTAGAAGCACCTATCTACATAACTTTATTTTAAAATGTAGAGCAGAATTACATTACAATAATAATAATAAACTTCGTAATGTGGAAATGAAAATAGGAAGGGATAGAAATTGATTTTTAGTGAAATCATATTGTTTCTTTAAGACAAACTTTATTAACATTGCTTAGAAGCACCTATCTACATAACTTTATTTTAAAATGTAGAGCAGAATTACATTACAATAATAATAATAAACTTCGTAATGTGGAAATGAAAATAGGAAGGGATAGAAATTGATTTTTAGTGAAATCATATTGTTTCTTTAAGACAAACTTTATTAACATTGCTTAGAAGCACCTATCTACATAACTTTATTTTAAAATGTAGAGCAGAATTACATTACAATAATAATAATAAACTTCGTAATGTGGAAATGAAAATAGGAAGGGATAGAAATTGATTTTTAGTGAAATCATATTGTTTCTTTAAGACAAACTTTATTAACATTGCTTAGAAGCACCTATCTACATAACTTTATTTTAAAATGTAGAGCAGAATTACATTACAATAATAATAATAAACTTCGTAATGTGGAAATGAAAATAGGAAGGGATAGAAATTGATTTTTAGTGAAATCATATTGTTTCATTAAGACAAACTTTATTAACATTGCTTAGAAGCACCTATCTACATAACTTTATTTTAAAATGTAGAGCAGAATTACATTACAATAATAATAATAAACTTCGTAATGTGGAAATGAAAATAGGAAGGGATAGAAATTGATTTTTAGTGAAATCATATTGTTTCTTTAAGACAAACTTTATTAACATTGCTTAGAAGCACCTATCTACATAACTTTATTTTAAAATGTAGCGCAGAATTACATTACAATAATAATAATAAACTTCGTAATGTGGAAATGAAAATAGGAAGGGATAGAAATTGATTTTTAGTGAAATCATATTGTTTCTTTAAGACAAACTTTATTAACATTGCTTAGAAGCACCTATCTACATAACTTTATTTTAAAATGTAGAGCAGAATTACATTACAATAATAATAATAAACTTCGTAATGTGGAAATGAAAATAGGAAGGGATAGAAATTGATTTTTAGTGAAGTCATATTGTTTCTTTAAGACAAACTTTATTAACATTGCTTAGAAGCACCTATCTACATAACTTTATTTTAAAATGTAGAGCAGAATTACATTACAATAATAATAATAAACTTCGTAATGTGGAAATGAAAATAGGAAGGGATAGAAATTGATTTTTAGTGAAATCATATTGTTTCTTTAAGACAAACTTTATTAACATTGCTTAGAAGCACCTATCTACATAACTTTATTTTAAAATGTAGAGCAGAATTACATTACAATAATAATAATAAACTTCGTAATGTGGAAATGAAAATAGGAAGGGATAGAAATTGATTTTTAGTGAAATCATATTGTTTCTTTAAGACAAACTTTATTAACATTGCTTAGAAGCACCTATCTACATAACTTTATTTTAAAATGTAGAGCAGAATTACATTACAATAATGATAATAAACTTCGTAATGTGGAAATGAAAATAGGAAGGGATAGAAATTGATTTTTAGTGAAATCATATTGTTTCTTTAAGACAAACTTTATTAACATTGCATTAACATCTACATAACTTTATTTCAAAATGTAGCGCAGAATTACATTACAATAATAATAATAAAAAAGTAGTAAAAAAACTATTATCTTAGTTTTAAACTCTTGAATTAAAAGCGTAATAATGGCGGTACAGGAAAAAACATTAAATTAGGGATGCAAAAATATTTATACAAAAACAACTTTTATTAATTTTATGCTAGTGAGAACTAAAACAATATGGAAATGAATGAGGGAATACAGGATCCTACCACGTGATTTTCCGGCCAATAAAAATGTAGCGTTAAACGTTTAACGCAACCTTGTTGGAAGTCGCATTAGAAGTTACACTTCAATTAACATTTTCAATATCTGAAAATCAAATTGATAAATGCAATGTAGCAATCAACATATTAGTTCATAGAATGAAAGAAACATACTTTTCAACTATAGCTATTAAGAAACAGTTAATGCGGACATTATCTACATAAATCGTAGAAAACACATAATTCTGAACCTAAACGGATCATCCTAGTTAACCTGCAGATTAACTAGGATAACCTGAGGATTAACTAGGATGTATCCTTAGTGAATGCTTTCTAGCTTCAACGGTAACACATATTTGATGAAAACTGATTAACTAAATGACACTTTTTCAATTGAAAAATACCTAAAAATGACATAAAATGAATGTCTTGATAAAATCAGTTACCAATCGCTTTAAAAACTGCAATATGACGCAATAAACTGCAGTAAAACGAATTTTAAAAAGTTATTAACAATTTATCATTTTTATAAATTTAACCATTTTTATTAACGATCGGCCTTGTGAAACTGCAGATCAACTATAGCTATTAGTTGATCTGCAGTTTCCATATAGTTAACTTTTCAACTATAGCTATTAAGAAACAGTTAATGCGGACATTATCTACATAAATCGTAGAAAACACATAATTCTGAACCTAAACGGATCATCCTAGTTAACCTGCAGATTAACTAGGATAACCTGAGGATTAACTAGGATGTATCCTTAGTGAATGCTTTCTAGCTTCAACGGTAACACATATTTGATGAAAACTGATTAACTAAATGACACTTTTTCAATTGAAAAATACCTAAAAATGACATAAAATGAATGTCTTGATAAAATCAGTTACCAATCGCTTTAAAAACTGCAATATGACGCAATAAACTGCAGTAAAACGAATTTTAAAAAGTTATTAACAATTTATCATTTTTATAAATTTAACCATTTTTATTAACGATCGGCCTTGTGAAACTGCAGATTAATTTGGCAATGTGCATAGTAACAGCTTTCGAGCTTTAACGTCAACATATTTTGACGAAAACTGAAGTACTTACTGACACTTTTTCAATTAAAGTAATACCCAAAAATTTCAGTAACACCCAAAATGAAAAAAATTCCCGAAAATCTCCAAAAATGCCCTCAAATGAAAAAAAAAAATATATATATACCCCCAAAACCTCAAAAAGTAACCTGAAAGAGAGAAAAAAAAAGGCAAATGCCTTGAAAATCCGGGCCTTAATGATTAGATGTGTTAATAAGTTTAAGTATTATTAAATTAAAGTTAATTAATATTATAGAAAATTCAAGATGGAAAACCTCTCAGTAAACGTTGTCCCAAAGAGAAAGAAACTTTAAAATATTAATGAATTTTAAGAAAGTTTAATAGTGTGTACGTTCTAAAACATGAGAAATACTTTTTTGATATCTTATCTACATTACTATTATTTATTGCAAAATAAGTTTATACCTGTTTAAAAGCAATTTATAGGGCTTTACCTATTTTGGAATAATAAAAGTCAGCAATACTTTCGAAAAAAGAAAAAAAAACTTTTTAGAAGGATAAATGCTTAAAGTTTTCTAAATTATCAAAAACCAAACAACCACATTGTAAGTTACCAAAGAAACAAAAAATAATAATGAAATACATATATATCTACGTAATAGCTGTAATAAAGAAAGACAGAAAAACAGTTTGGAAATCAAGTTAAAACCTATGGAGAAGAGATTCACCATCTTTTTTCCATCATCATTTAAAAGATAATGTTACTGCAGTTCGTAAAATATTCTTAAAAAAAAAAAAAAAAAAAAAAAAAAAACAGTTTAGCAAAATATTGTTTCCCTCTTTTCAAAAAATGCGTTTTCGACTAAATATGCTTGAAAAATAACAAAGTAAATACTTTTCTGTGTAATATATATTCATAAATATGTGTATTAGTTAAAAAAAATTGTTTATTTTTATTGCATATTGTTCTTACTTTGAGCAGTTTCTTCATTTATTGCTGTTTATTTTGTCTCATTAAAGTAAAGTTTGTAATTTAAAATCTGAAAGAAGAGAGCAAATGTGCACAAAGAAACATTTATTTCCTAAAATTTCAACATAAATATGATTCGAAAAGCTTATACTCTTAATTTAGGCATATCCATAAGACACTAATTCTTGTTAGTAATCTTTACAGTATTTTTTCTCCAAAATACTAGCAATATAGACTTTTTTAAGTAAGTAGGATTAGCTGTTAATTACAATAGACTAACTGTTCATTATATGCACCATTGTTTTATTATAATAGTTTAAATTCATATTTTTATCTTCACTGAACTATATACATACTTAGCTGTTAAAATGTATAAGTTTGAGTTACACTTAGAGTAAAATTTTCAGCATGTGAATTTTTTTTAAAAATCAGGAATTTCTTTTTTTTTATTCAGCGAAATAAAGTGAAGAAATATGAAACATTTGCTGTCTCATAAGCTTATTTTGGTGTTTCTAGTGCGAAAATTAAAAGCTGATTGTTGCTGGTTTAACCATATAAAATCTGTTTATCTCTCTTTAGGAAATCTATTAAATTCAATTTTGATATATTTTCCTGTATTGTCTGCCCTTCTAAAATTTTCATTTTCAGAGGTTTTCTCAGATTCTATTAAAATTGTTTTGAAAGTATTAAAGATACTGTAATGACTAAAAACTATTTTCATCACCTTAACTTTAAAAGTTTCATAGAAATCTTCAATATCTATATCTATCTATATATATATATATATATATATATATATATATATATATATATATATATATATATATATGTTACGGCCAAAGTCCGAAATTGTTCTTGATTTCGGGAATTGGCCGCCCAAATCGCGAATTGGAATGGGAACATCAGCTAAAGTTGAAAGAAAAAATCATTATACCGGGCAAACCGGGTAAATGTATACCGGGCAGGGGCACTTGACCTTAAAGAAACATCAGTGTAGGATATGCCGGGCAAATATTTACCGGGCAGTGGCACTGAACCTTAAAAAAACATTAGTGTAGGATATACCGGGCAAATGTATACCGGGCAATGGCACTTAACTAGACCTAGTATGACTAGACCTTTGGTGTATGTATGACTAGTATGACTCGACAATTAAATGGACAATTTAATAATGATTATTAAATTAATGATTATTAAATAGACATTTTAAAAACTTCTATTTTTTATATTTTTTAAATTAGAAGATTTATAAGAATTATTTATATAATTATAGAAGGCCGCCAAAGTAAAATATTCACTGATCGTGTAAATTAATTCGGACTTTGGCCAACCATCCTCGGCCACTTCGTGTTCTGGCCGGCCAGATCGCAAATTAGCCGAATTTCGGGCTTTTGCCGTAACACACACATATATATATATATATATATATATATATAATGCAATGTGTTGAAGGCATTGAACACTTGCCTTTTTTTTCAGACAGACTCGATGGACTTTTAAGTCATTATAGGCGATAGAATCCTGATCTTTTTTTTTTAGAGATGACGAATCTTTTGTGATTCGATTTATTGATCATGAATTTGCCACTTGTTATATTTCTTTTTCAAAATATTAACACAGTTAGCTATTAACACAGTACCTACGGGAAAGAGTTCCAAAATCATAATCGATAATTTGCAAAAGTAATTTCACTCTTCTTGTCGGATTGATATGATAAACTGATCAAGTAAACTGTCATAAAAATATATGTATTTTTTTAGTTGCTTATTAAAGATATTTCTTTCTTCAAGACGCTTTAATAAAATCTGTCGAAGGTATAAAATAATTAATAATATTTATCACTTATTAAATTTGGTTTTGTTAAGCCTAGTTCGAATTCATATTAATATTCTCTCTATGCTGTGTCTAGGCTTGATTAACAAACAAATTTTATTTTAAGAATAATTGTATAAGTTAATCCTCAGTTAATGATTCTTACTTTATTTTCTATCGTAACAATAACCTTACTGACTCTAATGTGCGTCATATCGTGAGTAATTACAAATTAGTGTTACTGAATAAATAAAAAAAATGGTGGCTGTTACTTTACATTGAGTAGTGAAAAACAACATTTTTGATGCTTCACTACACCAGGTTTTATTCGTTGGTTTTGGTGTAGTGAAACACTTAGACCATAGATTTTATACCTTTTTAACCATGCCACCTCCCCAACAAGAAGAAAAAAATTCAACGCCCGGTTTTGTGAAAATCCAGTTATTTAGAGCATGGGGAAGGAGGAGGTGCGCTGAATTATAAGATGCATAACTTTTAGCAATTTTCTTACGCATTAAATTTGCTTGAACTTTTTTTGAAAAAAATAATGTGCACGTTAACTCGATACTTTTCTATCGGTTGGTAATCGCAGCCTATTTGTTATGATCAAAATAAATATGGTAATGAAAAAAAGTACAACAAAGAAACCTCTGGTTAAAAAAAGTCATTTATTCTTAATTAGGTAATTAAATGCCCCAAAATAATTTTTCTACTCTAAAAAGTTGTATCAACGAAACAATCAAATAACTATGTCAGAAGGATGATTGTGCTTGATGGTTCAGGGCATGTTTCTTAACGTTCGGTTCAATATTTTTAGTGAACTGAAGACGCGAGTCCCGCGTTTTCTTTTTTTTTTTGTGACTAGATCCGTCACAGCACTGAATCTTTGTTTAACAAGGTAAGAGGAAGGGAAGGTTATTGACCCCAGTCCAGGGTAGAGGTGACTATAATGTCACTTTGAAGCCAAACTTCTGTGAGAGGATCACTATTTCAAATTTTCATTGGTTGCAAATTCGACCAATTTCTCCCGAATCTAAACCTCTGCTGTTTCAATATTCACAAAAGGATTCATAACCCATTGAGGGACTTCCAGGGACAAAACATTGTTAAAACGGTCAGAAAAAAGTCCGTGTCTAAAGACTCAAGGTGTTGACAATATTTCTGTGTATCATCAGAAGGAATTTCACCATTCATTTTAATATCCGATAAGATTGGAAATTGGCAGAAGTCGTTCCGACCAAAATTATGCTTCTTCAAAATGAATTTTTTAGAAGGACAGAAATTACTGATTTTGTAGTGATTGAATTGTAAATTAGCATCATTAAAGTTTGCAAATAAATCAATTATGTAAGCAACGCCCCTCTTAAATTCTAGCAATCTGTCTCATAGAGCTACATCTCTGTCTTCGTGGAACTCAAGCACAAAAAAGATTCTAAAACCTATTGAGACAGGTCCCTTTGGAAAGCCAATGAATCTTGGTGTGTAGTAGCAAGCCATTGAATTCTTCATCGTTTTTCTTACACATCTTTCTGAATAATCGATCGTTGAGAGCATTGCTCTGAATTTTGTACATGGCAGAGATCGACATATTCCAATGACAGGTCACTGAGATTTTTCCAACTAAATGCTGTCTGTGATTCATGCAATGATCATCTAAAATGGATGGAACCTCCCTCTTCAAATGGGCGATAAACCCACCATTGATGAAACTTCATTAGAGGCAACAGATATAATATCCGCAAGAGAAATGTTCTTTTTTTAAAAGTAATCTTTGGCAGTATTAAAAATCGATTCACTTTTGGAATCTACAATCAAGCTTCTTGAAAAAGCATATTTTGAATAATTTTTCCTTCCTTAGCAAACCGTCAACAGTAAAGCCTCATTACTTGGCAAGATTGACTCATAAACTTGAAGGGAAAATACGTTGGATATCAAAGCATAAGGAAACTTCAGCGTTTTCAGCCATCTCATCAATTCGTCGTCGCACTGTATCGATGCTTAATGTGATATTTTTGATTTCATAGCATTCGGCTGGATGATATAAAACTTCCTCCAGCCATCTTTGTGAAACTTGTCCTTAATGTTAGCGGAAAATGGTAAATCTTTATTTTGTTTGTCAGGACGAATTTTTTTCAAATGTTTCGGAAACATGTGTAAATAAGGGAAGGTTTCCTTGCCTCATTAGATAAAATTTTGTTACAAGGTCAAATCTAACATTCATACTGAAAGAACAGGCATTTCAAATTTCGCCAAATGACTTGGATAAGTCAGAGGCAAAAACCTGACACATGCACTGCGCTGGTTCAAATTGGAGAATATGTGTCACATAAGTTCGTTATAATAACAAATGGTGAATCTGATAATATTGATTTAGTTCATTAATTTAATCTTTCTTCCTTCAATATCAATTTTAGATTAATTTTATTTATCAAATTAATTTTAAATTAATAATTTTATTTGGGAATTTTAAAATTAAGTTTGAATGAGAAAATATGTTCATACTCGCATAATATACCCAAAAAACAACAGAGGAAATGTGATATTTGTGAATAGTGAATAAACAAAACAAGTTCAAGCATTTTCAAATAGCTCTCAGTAACAGGTTTAAAAATAAATTTTCTAGACGCTTGAATTATACAAACTATTTTTTTAAACAGTGATTTTGGAATAAATATTTCATTTTAAACAATTTAAAATTATTTTTATCTTTGAAAACGCTACGAATAGCATGATGTTGAATCTGTATTTGTTCCAATTCAATATTTTTTTTTAATACATTACTTGACATATAAATTTAAGCAAATTCAAAACATCTGTACGTTTTCTATGCGTCTTCGTGAATAATATGCACTTAATTCAATATGCACCTTAATTAAAACTTTATTTATTGAATATTTTGAAAAATAAGTTTGAGTATTTTTTCTAGAAATTCGAAAAAAATAAAATTTTCAAAAGTTCCGTTTCAAAGCAAATATTTTTAAAGATTAAAAAAACATTCGAAAATAGATTCGTATTTAAATAAACAAAACCTATAAAAGTATTTTTTAAAAGACAAACATCAAAGAACGAGTTATAAATAGTATTTGTATGTATTTTTTTATCAGATCTTTTACCAATTCATTCGTGAAGTGTAAAAGTTACACAAAACTACACAGTTTACGTTTCTTAGAAAGATAAACAAACAGATTCTTGATTTTTTGAAAATTCTATTCAAGTTTATACAATTTAAACCAGCTCAGTTTTTATAAGTTTAAATGCTTATAACATTGATCTTTATCGAGTCCTTAACTCGTATTTCTAAAGTTTTTAAACTTTGCACAATAATTCAAACATAGAAATCAAACGTTCCTTTTAACCCTTTGACGCAGATGGGAAAGCGGTGTTCATTTTATATATTTTTTTACACTCTAATTACCAGTAAAAATATATTTTGCTAATTTTTAATTATAAAAAGTAGTCTAACAGTTACTAAAAAAATTTGTAGCAAAATGTAAAATCAGAGAAAAGTATTTTCAAAATTTTTTTTTCATTCATATTCTAAATTAATAATTCAATAATTGATTTTGTAAATTTAAAAAAAAATTCAATGATGAATATTTCTTTCTCTTAGATCAAATAACTGCGAATAAGTGCAAATTTGGAAAATTATTGCCTAGAAATGAGCCGCATTTGAAAGATGTTACCATTAAAGCAGAAAAAAAGACACATGTGTTTCATGCTGTATTTCAAACCCAAAAAATATTAAATCGCAAATAAATATAATGGTTTTCACTTAAGGCTGTTTATCGAAGGCTCTGTAGTGGTATGAAATAATGCTTTTTTTGTTGCGAATTATATGCTATTTTCATACCTTTTTTACAACAGTTACTCATGACCTTCAGGTCAAGTTTTGCCTATCTTTAGTCAGCGCCCTCTGTGTTTATTCTAAAAATGGCGCAAAACGTCAATATGGAGGGAAAGTTATAGTTTTGAGAAAAGGAAAAGCGTTTTTGGTCTAATTTTTAATATTTCGAAACATACTCCAATGCTGCTATATCAGGTCTCATAAAAATATGCAAAAAATAGAAATGACTGAAAAATGGAATTGTAATTATCGAAAATTAGTGAAATATTTGATGTGAAGTTAAACTTTTTCTCGTTACTTTAGTTTAAGTACTTGCGCGTTAATAAAGTTTTTTTTTATTTTTTTTTTATTTCCAATTGTAGATTAAAAGACAACTATCAACAGCAAAATGAACAATAAAATTAAAACAGAAAACAGAGATAACTGTAACAAAACTGAAACTACAGTAAGTCTATAAATCTTTCCTCCTGAGCCGGGCTTTCCAGTATTTCTCTATCAAGTGTCCAGTGCAGGGCAATGAAGTAGCAACAGATTTGTCCCTTCAAGTTATTAAGTACTTGAACGTTACTTTTTAAAATGTACACCCATGTATGTTAATAATCATAGTACTATTGCAGTTTATAAATTCTCATAAAAATTTATTCAATATATACTTCGGAACGGGGAAAAATGCAGCCTTTGTTTTCAAGTGATTTACATTTGATATTAATATGACATATGATATAATTCTCATTTCTACATTTTTCAAAAATCCTTAAAACTAAATGTTTTTGCACTTAAAAGTATTGCAATAATGATTGTGCCCCTTATACACATAGGTTAAGACACTGACCTGTCATTGTGTAGGACCGGAGTTTTATTCCCTGTAATGTCATTAAATTTACAAATCTTCTGATTGATGGGTACAAACTTGATTGGGAAGTAAAAGCGACTGGTGCGCAATGGTCACAACACTGAACCGTCATGCCGTCTCGATATTGTAGAGTCTATGTTCCTCTTGGCCAACAATTAGTTCTTGAGCTTTCGTTTAAGATGTAATTTAAATGAGATGTTATTTAAATTATATTCAAAGTAAATAAATTTATAATGACATGAATTTTTTTTAAAATATTAAAATTCTGGAAATTTGTTGCATTTTATGATTAAGTTTGTCAATCAACGTATTACGTATTATAATTTTTTTAAAAAGTAAGACAAATATAGTAATAAAAAAATTCTTTGTGGTCGAGAATTATAAAATGATCTTTTAACTCGTTGAGTGTTGGTAAAAGAAATAAAAAAAAAAAAAAAAAAAAAAAAAAAAAAAATGGAAAAAAAGTTACACCGTGGAATCTAATACCTTTTTGGTTGAATTTCCTTTCTTTTTTCGCCATTTTTCCTTTGTAAGTAAAACTATCGTTCAAGTGTCATATTACACGGAAACTTCTTTGGTTTTCGCAATTTCTATCTCTCATTATTTTTTTTTTATGAAAAAGTAGGTAATAAGATTTTCTAATAAAACCAAAAACGTTGTGGCGGAAACTGAAAATAAAGACACGAATACTTTTTCTATTCATACTTACGAAATCTTTATGACCTTTAAATAACAAAAAGAAATACTTTAAAATCACTGATTCGCAAAATTTCGCATTTGATCTCCTTGTGGTGGTAGAAATTTTACTATACATGAGCGATATTCTGATCGGAATTAATATTCCGTGAAAGAATGTTAATGATGTGCAAGGTATGTAAATGTTTAACATAATGTATTAGATGATGAAAGAAAAGCAAAACTTATCAATTCAAGAGAAATAAAAGTGCTTAGTTACACTTAAACACATCATATAAAATATTAGTAACAAAATTATATTTTCAAAATTATTGACTTACAAAGGATCCTTATAAAATACATTTATATTTTTTATAATGTGAAATACTAATTGTCTCCCAAAATGAATAATGATTTAATGATTTATTTGTCAATTATCATCGCCATTTGTTGACTAACTTAATAAGTAATTTTGAAAGTTAGCAATCCATAGATTTTTTTTATCTCTTCTACTTCAATTGCCATTGTGAATCGGTAATCATTTTTGGAAATCTTTCTGACCCAATTAAAAAAGTTATGAAGAAATCGAAAGCTTTTTCTATTATAAGGGTGTTTTTCTGCTGGCTTAAATTGCGATACATTTATTTAAAACTAGATGAAGTGAATTTGATTGAAAAAATTTAAGTCTGAATAAAAATTGAAATATCACAAGAATTATTTATAATTGCATTTTCATTCTGGGAATAACTATAAAATCTATTGGGAAGTATCAAGCAGTTACTGTTGAAAAATGATTTCCCAGGCATATTATAAAAATTGATAATCTCTAAAAAATGACAATATTGTTTCTTTTTTCTCTGATACATAACTAGGAAATTATATATATATATATATATATATATATATATATATATATATATATATATATATATATATATATATATATATATATATATATATATATATATATATATATATATATATATATATTATAATAGTTATGCTAGAGCCGTGGTGGCTTAGTGGATAAAGCGCCCGCCTCCTAATGAGGTGAACCAGGATCGAATTCCAGCGTCGGTGGGTCGATTCGAATTCCTGTCCGTAAAATATTCTCAGTATACGGATCATGGGTTAGAGTACCCTTGCCGCCTGACTAATCGTGGGAGGTTTTCCACTCCACTTAATGCAAATGCGGGTTAGATCTATTAGAAATCCCCCACGAAGACACATTTCTCCCAATACTTGATTCAGGAGTTTCCTTGTTTTATTGTATAGGGTTCAAAACTACAAGGCTACGGAGTTGAACATTGATAACTCATAACTGGGTCGGCTGTTCAATAATGGTTATAAAGTAAAATATTTATTGTGGTAATGAAACAATAATTAAGTAAGGAAACATTTTTATAAAGTTACGTCAACCATTAAGTCTTTTATACACATATCAAATCTTTTATACACATAATCGAATTACCTGTAATCAAAGTTTTTTTTAAGTCAAGTGTTGATGCATAATATCTGCTACCACCATATATATGTATTTTGGGAAAACTTTCTGACTAAAAATGAAAATATTTATCATACTATTATTGAGGCCAATAATGTTTGATTAATTTGGTAATAAGTACCAATTTAAATAAAAAATAATTTATGCACCAAAAGCAAAATTAATGGAGAAAAGGTACTTAATCCTTTAGGGGGACTGTAAAAAATCACTATACTCTTATTGAAGCCAGTGATGCTTACTTAGGATTGCTTAGTTATTTTTTATAAATGTTACAAGTTAAAGTGAAAAAAATAAAAACTACGCACTAAAAAACATATTTAATTGAGAAATGTTATTATTCAACAACTACACAGCAACAAAGCAAAAATAAATTAAAATACCCGTAATGGGTATTATATAAACCTTGAATACAAACAAGAACTATTCTAAGAAAACCCAACTCAATCTCCACCGTTTTAAAATTTATCTTTTTCTTTTTTCTTGATCTAGTTATATGTTTTTTTTAAAATCATGCTTGGGTTAGAAAGACATTTTCAGAACTGTATAATGGTAATGAGTTATGGTTAAAAATTAAATTTTTTTTAATTTAAAACTTATATTAACTCATAAAATTTGCGTGCTCCAAAGAAAAATTAATTTTTTTGAAAATAAATAAATAATAATACTCAAAGTTTGATTTTTACGTAGCTAAAACTAAAAGATTATACGAAATAATTACACCAACTGAACTTAACAGAACGCTTTTGGTAAAATTAAAGCTACCACCAGCTGTAAATATTATCCTCTGTTTCGAAGTCAAAAATTTCGAGAGCAAATTTCCCAATTTGGGTGTTTGTTTTGAAGAGATTAAACTGAAAGATAAGTCTTTAGCCTTTTCACGCACAAGCCTGTCTTGATGCTCTATTCTACCCGCAAAATAAATAATCACAAAGAACAACAGACTCTGAATAAGAGAAGTTGAGAAATTTTCGATTATATATATCACTTCCTCGTGCAATTTATAGCCGAGAAGTTCTGCAAAAGTGTTGAAGAGCACAAAAAAGTGAGAACCAATCAGGAAAAATACTTGAAATGAAATTGCTGATTCCGTTTCCATAAACAGTCTGTGTATCCCTCGATACTGATGGACGAATACCGAAATGGCTTTTTCGGTATTCGTACTCGAAATCAAGCACAGTCTTTTCCCACATTCGGCTATCTGAAGACTTAGCACAAAGCACCAATTTATATACACGACACTTAAGAGAGAAGGTACGATTGAGTTAAAAATCCTGGAAGAAATGTAGTAAACAACCGATGTTACGACTTTTATGGGTTCATTTGCCGTAATATTAAGTCTGAAAGACAGTGACTTAAACCAGAAGTCGCCAACTGTGTAATCGGTTAAAAATAAATTGATTACAAATATAAAGAACGCCAAACTCATAAGCACGTACAGCAAAACTAGGAAGTTGACTGTTTTAAAGTACTTTTTCAGTAAAATTTCGTTTGACCACTCAACAGTTATGAATGTCTGGGCAATGTTTTCAACTTTCTTTCGTTTGAAATAGAATGTTACCCAGTTTGCAAAAGCGAAAATTCGCCATAACATTAAACACAGGTAAGCTTTTCTGCACTTTAAATCTATGCAGTGAAGCTGGATATCCGAGATACATATCAATATTGAATAAATTCCGGCTATTGGCAAAAGAAACGAAAATATGCTATGCAAAATAATTTGAAACGTATTTTTCTTGTTCGTTTGGACACCTTTTGTGCCAAGTAGATACAAAATGTTTAACAGGAAATTGGATCTTCTAAATAACTGACTGAGAAAAATATTCATTTTGGACAGTTTTTAGTGCTCAGAAGACAAATGTGTAAGTATAACATGCAAATCACTAACACATAATGTTTTAAAAACTGCTATTTCTGCTGAACGATTTCCTGTGAATTTGCAAAAAAATTCTTATGTGTTTTGCGATTGAATGAAAAAAGAAAAATTTCTTTTCTGGAAATTCATTGAAGTGAGTTTGTAATCTATAGTCTATGTAGTTCTAATATGCAGATACTGGTTTTCTGAGGGGAAATTCTTTGAAATAAGGCCATAGTCAATAGTTAATATTGTTCTCATACTGGTTTCCTGAGAAGATTTTCACCAAACTAAGTTCGTAGCTAAAAGTTTCTAATATGCCGATACCTGTATTTTGAGTGGAAATTCATTAAAGTTCGTAACCAACGGTTTCTAATATGTCAATACTTGTTTTCTGAGTGGGAGTCCATCAAATAAAGTTCATAACCAACCTTTTCTAATGTGCCAATGCTAGTTGAATAAGTGGAAATTCTTTAACAGATTTCATAGGATCACATTCAACAGTTTCTAATGCGCCGATACTGGTTTTGCTTAGAAAATTTCACTTAACCTAAGTCGTTGCCAACAGTTTCTAATACGTCGAAACTTGTTTTCTGGGTGAATACTCAGCAAATAAAGTTCGTAAGCAACAGTTTCTAATGTGTCGATGTCTGTTGGCTGGAAGGAAATTCATTAAATAGCGATGATATTCAGTATTTTCTAATGTGCATATACTGGTTTTCTGAGAAAAAATTATTTACTTTACTTAAGTCGCAGTCAACAGTTTCCAATATGTCGTACTTTCTCTTCTGAGTGGAAATTTACCAAATAAAGCTCGTAACCAACAGTTTCTAATATGTCGATGCATGTAGGCTGAGAGGAAATTCGCTAAATAGAGATCATAGTCAACAGTTTCTAATATGCCGATATTTGTTTGCTGAAAATAATTCACTTATCCAACGTCGTTGTCAACATTTATAATAAGTCGATACTGATTTACAAAGTGGCAATGCAGTAAGAAATTTCTATTATGCAAAAGAAGAACTTTCTTTTTTTATTTTAGTCTCAAATGCGTCGTAGTAAGGAAACATAGCTAATTCGGAAAAAGAAAACATAGTTTGCCTGTGATTTCTCTCAAAGAAATGGAAATGTAACATATTCAATAGAGATAACGAATAAGATACGACTACAGCTAATTATAGCATACTTATTCCTTACCTTCTTTTAAGAAAGCGATAAAAGCACTTGTTAAGGTAACTAACCGTAAACATAAATATTTATCATAGTTTTAAGTAAGCAATTCGTATTTGAATAAATATTATCTGAAGGACATAAATATTTTTGGCTAGAGAATGTTTGCATAGCAATCGATCTCGTATTTAGGAATAATTCAGTTACAATCTATTCGCAAAGCACGAACACATATAAAACGCGATTATCAAACAATTACCATTATAACGAGCGAAAAACAGCAATGCGTGAGTAAGTATTATAAATTTTCACGAATTGCTTAGCATTTGTTACAGAACAATGCTTTTTTCAAACATTGGCATTTATTCCGTTTAAAATTCTGTTCGGTGATCGAAATCATATATCAGTAAAACTGACTTAAGTTTTCTTCGCCTATAGGAAATTCAATCGATCATAAGTAGTAATGTTTCATTTTGATGTAAAAAAATTATCATTTCCAATTACTGGCGTGTAACATTTGATAATGTTACAAGTTACGAAATGGGACGAAATTAGCTGTTATGAAATTATGAAATAGATTTTTAAAGTGTTAGAAAAACATAATAGAATAAGCTGATTGGGATTATATAGGCAATAAGGAATAGAGGTAGCTCAAAGGATAGCGCATTTGCCTCCCAATCAGGTGACAACGTTCGAATGTCAGCGATGGCTGGCCGATACGAATTCCGCACCCGACTCGCACCGACCATAGCTCTGACGCAAAATATCCTCTGTGGTAGATGGATTATAGTATAGTGTCCTCTTTTGCTGTTAGACTTTCTTTCTATGAGACACAAATGCCGTTAGTTCCATCAAAAAGTCCTCTACGAAGGCAAATTTATCCCGATATTTGATCCAGGAGTTCGTTTGTCTTCTAGATAGGGTTCAAAATTACCAAGCTACAGAGTTGAATATTGGTAACTAATTGTTTAACTTTGCATGCCTACTAAAGATGCAACATCAATATCTCTTCTGATTGTTACTGATTTTTCTTTGTAATGTTTGTTTGCATTTGGTCTATTTCTAAGTAGCACTGTTTTCTGGATTTCATATTTAATATTCTACCTATTTGTTAAAACTTTAATTTGAAAATTTTGAATATGTTTGCTATTGTAATTGAACTGTTGCGCGCACTTCGAACTTTCGGAGTGTCCCCGGATGCCACCTTACGGGGGCGGGACGGGATTAAGCTTGTTATTGGTAACTAATTGAATAGAGTTGAACATCGTAAACATAAAATTAGGTCGGTTGTTCAATGAAGACTTTAGAATTAAAATCAAAGCAAATGAGGAGTTTTATAAGTATTGGATATATTTCAACATTGTTTTAAAAGTCATTTACTTAAAAAAAATAATTAAGATCTCTAGTCTTTCAGTTGTACAGGTTAACAAAAAACATTGGAAAAAACGTGTAAAAACATATATTTTGTTTTTCTCATGACAACTTATTTTGAAAGATGTTAAGCTTTCTAGGTTTCATAAACCTTTAACTTAGTGCGCACGTTGTTTCACTTATTGTACCAGCCGAAAGCAAAAGATTAACTTTTTTAGAATTAAAAGGTGGATCTTCTAAGAGGATTATGCACTGAAAATATTAAATAATGCAGTGCACATTTTCTGCATTTTTTACCGCTCATGATTTGCCAAGTTTATTAAATTTGTCTGTTTGGCCAGAGAAAACCTTGCCACTAAACGGGAGAAAACCCCGAACTTTCCAAATTTAAAATTTAAGTGCAGATAATGGGATAATATATCAGTGAGTTGATGTTCATACCTAAGAATTTTGTGACACGTTTATATTTTTGCAGTAAAAAAAAACGGGGTCACTTTGAAAATCCGTAAAAAATGCTACGCATTGTAATATTTTTCATGCTTTATTTAAAACTTTCACAGTGATATTATAATAAGACTAAAAATTGTATTGTTTTTTTTTTCTAAGTTGCTTTCAGTCACTCTTAAAACAAAAAACAAAAAAAAAAAAAAAAAAAAAAAAATGCTTAAGTTTCAGCTTTTACTCGATTACCTCAAAGGGCTCGAAAAACAACACGCCCGTCCTCGGCTGTCAAAAATTTCCTGTGGACAACGAATTTCTCGAATCCGACGTCCGCGTGAACGACATGGTCACGATACATTTTAAATTTTTGTTATCTTACAAGAGTCTAGCTCTTCAGTTCTAAAATGACCCTCTAATCTAGAAAAACAGCAACATACTGTGCATGGTGGAATTGATATTTTCTCGGTCTAGGAGTACTGCAGCGGTTGAAAGGGGCTTTTCAGCAATAAACTTACAAAAAAAAGAAGAAAAAAACATTACGTTCTGGTCTTAAACAATAAGCGTTAAATGCAATTATGAACATCTATCTAAATGGAAAACCCCTTTCAGATTTCTGTGCAGAAACCTCTGTAAATCATAAATCATTGGCTTGATTGTGGAACTGGTAAACGTCATATTTCATTCATTTAAAAAACGCAGTACCCTCAGATAAATTGACATTCCGGATAACTTGACCTTTGTCATTTAAAGTATTTCACAAAAGAAATAAATTATTTCCTAAAAGAAATACTAGATTACTATTAGTAACCTAGTATTTCTTTTATTATTGTATAATGTAATCCTAGTAACTACCAATTCATTGTGAAACTTATATAACTGTTTGTAATAAAGAAGAGAAAATTATATATTTATTTATTTAGAAGTTACGGGTTAGTTTATAAGGAGGACGGGTACAGTGTTGGACAAGCCGTCCTCGGTGACAGGTAAAATTTCTGAGTTTTTTCGAGCCCTGTTACTTAGCAAAAGTTTAATCTGAGCTCGAAAGTGCGTGAAGAATTTTATTTCAATGATCTTATTTCGACATATTTATTTATAGTTTTATGGACGCGTCTTTACGTATGCTAATTATTTAGTGTTAAACTAAACTGAGTACAAGGTCAAAACTACCAAAATGTGGCAAAGTTTATTGGCTCTATGGGAGCTGTTAAACTCTTCCTGTTAAGGAAAAAAAATCTTTTTTGACCACTTCTTGCATTAGATTGAATTGGATTTTAAATCCAAACAATCTGGGAGTAGTTGAATAAAATTACTATAACTTGTAATACTTTCAAAAAGATTACAAGTGTTTTTCGAATGTACAAAATATAGTGTATTCGATGGACAATATGCACAGCTACTATACAATATGTACAGTTCCTATACAATATCTACAATTTCCATACATTATGTACTGTTCCCACACAATATGCCTTGTGTAAGTGAGGAAAGAGAGCAATTCTTAAGCAAATGATTTAATGTGTGTATTTTCTATAAGTCTCTCTCTTTTTAAATTTCTTTTTTAAAAAGCAAAAATTGCTTTTGAATATAATTAATTTAATTGCATTTTTTATTGTATAAAGATAGATTTGAAAGTTTACTGAAGTAAAGCTTTCAGAAGAATTGGAGATTCAATTTTAAATGTTTTAAACCTAAAAAAAGTAAATAAATAAAACTATGGAAATTTAACATGCAATTTTCAATAACATTTAAATCTTACTATGGTTTTATAAAATTTTTCACAAATAAATTATAAAAAATACATAGCCTTTTGCATTTTCCTGCATTTTAAGATTAAATAAACTAAACTAAACTAAGCTCAGTGGCGCGACAGCCCATAGAGAGACAAGGCCTACTGTGCCCATCTCAGTTTTCTTGACCTTAGGGCTCTGGGGTGCAGGAGCAGATGTTCCGGCTAGGTGGTCAGCCAAGCGCGAAACCGCCAGTGTTTAGTTCCCAAGCATGCCCGATACTCATTTATCGACCCTCTGAAGGGGTTTAATATTAAATAGTATCTTTTAAAATAATTCACAACAAACCTTTTGTGCTAATGAAAGTAGCTAGCATATTTTTGATACATAATTATAATAAGTAAATTAAAATTAACTGCGGTAAATTGAGTTATAGATTAAATTAATTTATTACATTTTAGGCCGTTTTAAGCATATTTTTTTATTTCATTGTGACTTAAATTATAAATCATTTTTTTTTTATATCGTCATGAAATCGTTAAAATCGGAAGCATTTAAGTAAGTTTTCGTTCTATTTTTTAATTACCGGTGTTGAAGAGTCGATTCATATCAGATTTGCGGATATCATTATGTTACTCTGATTTTCAAAGGAACAATTCCCGGGAGACAAAGGAGCTCTTAAACAATGAAATTACCTCGCCGTTGTTTAGGACATTTTGAGTAAAACTTAAAACATTTGCATAGCTCTGCAAATAAAACCTCCAAATCACTACGAGTTTGAAAATTAGGCATTAAGAATGAATATGAATCTAATTCATATTCATTCTTAATGCACGAGTTTTAAATTGAATATCTGAATTATATATCAGAATGAATATTCACTCCGATGCATTAATTTTTTGCCATTTCATCGGTAATCGATTGATGAAAAAAACTAGTTAAACTAATAAAATATAGTAAAATTTATCGCGTTAATGGGTCTAAGGGAACGCCAAAAATCTTGGCAATTTTTATCACAGCGCTTTAATAATGATTTTGGTAAAATTAATTATAAAATAAGGTTTTATAACATGTGATAAAATTTGGCAAAGGTGGTCAAATTCGGTAATTTTATCGTACTATCTTAGAGCATGGCATAAAAACTCTTTATTCGATTAAATTTGTTTTTCAATTTTGTTTTTTGAAGTGAAACTTCTTATGCGACTTCCAACAAGCTTGCGTTAAACGTTTAACGCTACATTTTTATTGGCCGGGAAATCACGTGGTAGGATCCAGTTTTCCCTCATTCATTTCCATATTGTTTTGGTTCTCACTAGCATAAAAATAATAAAAGTCATAAAAGTATTGTTTTTCTATAAATATTTTTTTAGTTTGTTTTGATACACTTATAATTTAATAGGGTAGTATTTTTTATTTTCAAATTTAGTGAATAACAATTGTAAAAAATGAGTGAAAACAATCCCACGGACAATGCGACGGATTTAAGGTTATGTCAAGGTACGTTTCTTGTGAATATCAATTGATTGTTAGGTTTTCTCTTTTGAAATTACATTATGAGGCATTCACATACACTATTAATACAAATAAATTTTCCAGGGCGAGACGATGAGGTAACCACAAGCACTTCCACTGGTTCAAGAGGTCCACTAGGGAAATATGCACAATATTACCGTGATTACAGAGCACGGAAGCGAGAGGAAAAAGAGTCGTTGAATAGAACTAGTGATCCTTCTACGACTGCTGATTCTTCTATAATTAACGTCGCAGGTTACGAAGTTTAACTGCTTCCGCGCGGAGGGACTCCACGCACTACCTTTTTACTAAATGTGTGATAGTAAGAACTATAATTTTGAAAACCAGTATTTCGGGTAAGCATATGGACGGAAAAAAAATACCAAATTAATGGTTTAAGTACTTTATATTTTGGTTTTATTAATCAAAATTATTGTTGTTTTTAACAGAAATGTTGTTACCATTTAGTATAATTTTAAAAGAATGTTTTTCGCTGTGCACTATGAGACATGGTACAAGCAAGGACACACTTTGGAATATTTAACTCTTCAGCCTTGTAATCATACTCCCAGTCCAGAAGACAAGGGAGCTTTGAAATCTAGCTTTTAGACCCCCTTACAGCAAATAATACTTTTTATGTATAAGAAGAAGTTCCATTGTTGTCGGTAACGTATACTGAATCACATCCGGTTGTTTGTTTGGATATCTCAATTGCGATTTAAAAAATAAAAATATTTGAGCACAATCTCCTTCAAAAAAAGGCTATCATTAAATTATTATTAGGGCTCGGATTTTCATGTTCTAAAAATTTAAAAAAAAAAGCAAATATGTTGAAAACATCAGAATGACGTTTAAAATCATCAAAGAACCTTCTTATGATTAAAAAAAGGATTATAATCTTCCTTCCTAAATTCGTAACGTATTATTTATTTAAAATATGTATATTAAGAGAAATTGAAATGAATATAATAGGTAAAAGATTTCATCAAATTAACTGATGCAAAGCCAAAACAATAAAAAAATGTAAAGAAATAAAAGCGCATTAAAAAGTTAAAAAAACATGTAAAATTTAAAAAAAATCTTAATTTTTTTTTGAAAAATAGTGTCATCGAAACCTCGTCCTTAATTACTACTTACAAATTTCAATAAAAAAAATTTCGAAAAAAAAGAAAAAGAAGGTACCATCCTAAGTAGTTGTTGATATCGACTGATCAGATCTTCACGCTATAGGACACAATCATACGGGGTAACATACGGGTACATACGGGGCAAACATGCGAATTTTTTAAATTTTCACTTCTCAAGAACTATTTGACCTTTTCTGTTTCTTTCAAATTTTGTATTTTACCATGTAAAATCGCCTCCTTTGAAATGATGTAAAAGAGAGGATACCTAACAATTCAAACAAGTTATTTTGTGAATGGAAGTATCTTTGAATAAATGAACTTTATAATTGTGCCCAAAAACTTTTCAATTCGATTAAAAAGTTCCCAAGATATGGTGATATACACAAAACGTAAAAATATCAGTACGGGGTGCAACTTCTGGACCGTTTTCCTGACCAAACTAATGAGACCATGTTTCTCAGAGTACAGCTACCTCCTATATTTTAGAAATTAGAAATCCAAATCCGCAAAAAAAAAAAAAAAAAAAAAAAAATGCACAGGCAGAGAAAGTACGTTTTTGTGTCGAATTTGTAGTTTGATATATCGTCTGCACTTATTAATTAGTATATTTGAGGTTATCCCCTCGAACCATTAAGATTGAGTCATAGAATCTGTGTCTAAGTCCTAAGATTGAGTCCTAGATCATGTGTTATCAAAAAACTTACGTCATGAGTCCCATCATTAGATCAAAAGTTATTCAGGGTGATCCGTTTAATTTTTTGTTTATTAAATGCTATTTGTTCGTTCGTTATTAAAAGTTATGATCCAAAATTAAACTATTTTATATATGTAAGGCTTGATTTTGAGTTTCTTGCAATGAACTTTCTTTCCCTTTTAGTTGTTATGTAAAAGAAACATAAAAAATGTAATATTTGAATCTTGTCATATTTCTGGAAATAGAAAAATAAAGGAGACCGGATTAGAAATAACAATTCGAACATTCGCAATTCTATATTCTTAAAAACTTCTTGTTTGTTAGCGAACAATAGAACTCTAGAATACAATGATAAAAGATGTTCGTCTGTCGTTTGTTTTTTATATTTCAGCTTTGAATGAAGTTTAAAAGATGTTTACTGGCGACTGAAAGTGACATTTTTATGGATTCTTAAACTGCACTAAGCTATAAAAATAGAATTTATGACTCCAGAAGAGTAAGGAAGACGAAGCATATCAAAGGGATCGAAGAAAAACGTTTTATGGTTAATACTATGTCGTAGTACAGCTTATACATAATGATAGCAGGCATTTGCTTTCTCAAAACTATGAATATATTAGGGAAATTCCTTTTGTTTTGTTGTGTATGTCCGAAAACGTTTAAGTCTAATAGATAGTCTCACAATAATCTTCAGAAATTATCCTAAAATTTGATTTTTATAGTCTTTTATTAGAATAAAAATATAAGTTTTAGGATTTTATGAATAAAATAAATATTTAACTATGCATTCTAGTGCTTTAATAAAGTGTCATTGAATTGGGCAATATTTTAGAAATAATGTAAGATTATGTAAATTTTACGTTTTAATATTTTTTTATTATAAAAAGAAACTTTCTATTTAATTATCTATGCATTATAATTTTAGAGGCAAAATTCATTAAATCACTCATGCAATAATTTTTTTTAAAAAATAAGAGCTGTGAGTTTTTTATTTTTCTGTATGAAATGCTCCTTAAATTAATTATTTAGGCATTATAGAGTTTAAGTGTTCTCTTAGTTAATTATCTCGGCATTTTAGTGTCTCACCTAAGTTTCGTTGAATTTTCAACAATTTATAATATTAAACTATGCAAATTTTACGTATTTTTATTATACAAGGGAACTCTCATTTTAATATCTATGTATTGAAAATTTCGAGGAGAATTTCATTAAATAAATCATGCAACATTTTGTTAAAATGAAAACTACGAATTTTAATGTATTTCAATATCAAATGTTCTTTTAATTAGGACCGTAGGAAAATTTCATTGCATTAAGTAAAATTTTATTCTGTTAAACAATACAAAGTTTATTTTTAAAATTTTTTCATGAAAGAGAACTTTTAACTAAATATTTAGGGATTATAGCTACATTCTCTATTTTTCATTATACACCGAGAAAAAAAAAATCTGGTCAAATTACCGTACTGTATGGTAATGACATGCCTGATAAAAGAAACCCATAATTGTGGTTAATTTTACCAAATAATACGGCAGTAAACTATTTATTTGGCTATTTTTCTATTCAGATAGATATTTTTTATCTGAAATTATAGTTCTTGTTTGAAATTATAGTTCTTATAATTTCACATTTAATAAAAAAGACTAAACTGAAAATGAAATTAAACCGAATAAATGCTTTTTATGCTATGCTACTTTTTATATTGTTTTTTTATGTTAAACCTTTTTTAGCAGTTTTAACAACCCAATCTACTTATAAAACCTCTACACTCCGAGTACTTTAAAATGAAAAGAAATATAAGCACTAAATCATTAGAAATGCATAGTACAGTATTTTTATATAGTTCTTAAAATTATGTGTTTACTAATTATTACAGTAATTTTTAATTTTAGAGTAGGGACTGTTGATGACTTCTCAGAGATTCCATTGGAGAGCAAAGAGTTAATTACTTTGTCAATGATGTTTTCATCTTAATAAGTTATACATGCTCCATAAAATTGACTTGATTTCTACCGAGACTTTGCAGGGATCGGTTGACTGGGTTAAAGCTTAAAAATTGACCTTTAGTGCAGAGAAGACAAATGTGACAAACCATGCAATAAACTAAATAAAGCCGACACCGATTGCATCAAAAACTTCAAACAGTTAAATTATTTGGGCGTAGCCTTAGATCCCCGCTTATTTTTTATTTCATTTTATAACCGTCGTTAAACAACCCATCTAAATTTTGGGTTTACGACTACTAATGTTCAACTTCGTAGCCTTGTAATTTGGAACCCAATCTAGAAGACAAGGAAAATCCTGGATCAAGTATTTGGAGAAATTTGCTTTCCTGGAGGACTTTTTGATGAAACTAAACAGCATTTGCGCTACATGGAGAGGAAACCCACCAGAACATCCCACGGTTAGCCTGACGGCATAGGTACTGTAACTCATGATTCGTCTACCATTGAGAATATTTTAGACAGCACTGTGGTCGTTGCTAGCCGGACGCGGAATTCGTCTCGACCAGCCATCGCCGGGATTGATTCGAACCCGGTTCACCGCATTAAACGGCGAACGCTCTACCCCCTGAACCATCGCTGCTCTGGTCCCCCGGTTAAACTGGATGACACATTTCTAATCGTACTTTACACAAATACAGTACTACAAAGAAAACCTAGCTTTTTTTCCAGTTTTTTATTGCATAACGCCTTATTATTTTTGTTCCATTATTATATCTTTTAGTTATTGATAGAGTTCTTATAAAATCCCTTTATTTTAGCTTATTTTGAAGGGAAATATGTTTTCTGTCTAGATGTTTATTGTGATGTTTACTGTCTTAAAAAGGAGGATGGATGTGATTTCTAACACAGCACTTATACGCAATTTTGGTATTATTATTTTTCTTCAAGAATATGGGACTAGGACTCATTGATTTGTCCTTACTACGAGTTAAAAGATACATTTACTTATAAGATGGTATAATTAGTGTTTCTGAACGACGAAGCTGTTTTGAGATAAGCTAAATAAAGTTTGAATGGCTATATCTACTAAAAGCATTAATATCTTAGAAAAGTGCTGGGTCACAAAGGCCATTAGTGAACTTTAATATACAGTAAAAAAATTATTGGGTTGCTGTTTAATCATCAGAGTAGAAAACGCTAAAAACTGAATTTTTCGCTAACTTTGACGGAGGATATCTCTAAAAGCAACAATGCCTCATAGGAACGAGAACATGCTTATAACTGTCTAGGCAGCGATACACTAATAATATGGCAAAACGAAATTTTGGGGGTATCGCTTTCTTTAGGTAAAACCCTTAAAACATACTTATACTTCACTTTTAAAGAGATGAACTTGAACTTTTAAATTTTCTACAGGTTGAGATTTTATCAGGAGCTATAACATACACTGTATTTATTTTTTATAACCTACTTTAATATAAAAAAGCCGGCCAGGTGGCCGAGCTGTCAGCGTGCCCGACAGTGAAGGCAGTGGTTGCGTGTTCGAATCCCGTCCCGTTCAGGGCATGGATGTTTCTCTCTCTTTGTGTTGTTCTCTGTTGTGTGATGTGTGAGGGTGGCCCACCCTATAAACGGGTATCTGTGACAGTGTGACGTGGTAATGTTGCTCGCTTCCGTGACTTATGTTCACAGGTGCCCACTGGGTAACATTAAATGAGCAACACTTCCAGCCTCTTCCAAAGTGAAGAATGAATGTTCAGTGCCTGCCGTAGAAATTTTTTTAAAATATAAAATAAAGGAAACCAATCACAAAGTGTCTAAAGTTTAAAATAATGGCTCTTAAACATCATCTGCATAGTGTCAGCATAAATGGCAACAACGATGGTTAAAATGAAGCAAGAATAATCAAACTTAGAAGTTTTTCAATACTGTAAATTCCAAAAGGTTGTTGGTAAGTGATTTTTATTTAAACCAATCTCATACTAGCAACGCGGTGTTTAGAGAACGTCAATTAAGACTTTTCAGGAGATCTGGGGCTTGAAAATATTGTGGGCAATTTCAAAGTATTAAGCACTTTATTATGGACTACACGAAATTCAGGTGTAATAATTTTATTAAATTTTTTTTTTATAATTTCAATAATTATTTATTCAATAATTATTTATTTTGCGTATCTAATAATTTTGAAACTGAGATTTATAACAGTATTGCATTGTACTGAAATAAAACTTCGTAATAATTATTAAATTAATTAAATTATCATTATACTTAAATATACCATAATATAACAATATGCATATTTTTCCTACTTTAGGCGCAGTTTTACTTTGTTAAGATCTGTTTACCACATATGTGCACCTAAAATTAAATTATGAGCCCCTTGGCAGTATAATTTTCTTGTTGCAAACCTTTATATATATACAGGGCGATTCTAAAAAGATGGGCAAAATTTTAGGAAGTGATAGTACACGCCCAAGCAAACAGTTTTTATCAAAGAATTCATGGTCAAAAACAAAACCCAAAGGTGCTGGCGCATTTGGAAAGTTGTTTGATGCAAACGATGCATTTAGTTCCAAGCAGAACGCAGCACCAGCTCATTACGTACGAGAAGAGCGAAACTATCTGGACGTAACCGTTCCAAACCAATGGATTGGGCGAGGTGATTCTATAGCTTGGCTACCGTGCTCGCCATATCTTTCATGTCTCGATTTTCACGTCATGTCTCGATGCCATATCTTTCATGTCCCATTGAATCTTCAGAAGAACTTGTCGCCAAGCTTTCAGCCGCTGCAAGGGAAGTGTACTGCGTGCATAGCCGCTGCCGGCCACTGTTTTGAACACATAATGTAATCACATGCCATTAAATTTGCTTTTATAATTTAACTTCATCGCTCTTTTTGTGTCTTTTTGCCTCAGATAAGAACATAAACTTTGACGCCCTCTAGCGGTTTTGCGTTTTGATTTCAACCATGCATTCTTTGATATATATATACATATATATATATACATATATATATATATATATATACATATATATATACATATATACATATATACATATATATATACATATATACATATATATATATATACATATATATATATATATATACATATATATATATATATATATATATATATATATATATATATACATATATATATACATATATACATATATACATATATATATACATATATATATACATATATATATACATATATATATATACATATATATATATACATATATACATATATACATACATATATACATATATATATATATATACATATATACATATATATATATACATATATATATATATACATATATATATATATATATATATATATATATATATATATATACATATATATATATATACATATATATATATACATATATATATATATATATATACATATATATATATATACATATATATATATATATATATACATATATATACATATATATACATATATATATATATATATATATATACATATATATACATATATATATACATATATATATATATATATACATATATATATATATATACATATATATATATATATATATATATATACATATATATATATATATATATATATTTATATATATATTCATTAATATCTTTGTATTAATGAAGGAGTAAAAAACAATGTTGGCAAAAGAAATAATGGGTATGGTTATTTGATAGTCACACTTATTTCGCGTACACAAACTAGTAAAATTATCTCTTCCTATTAGGAAACAAATGCTGTAGAAAATCTGAGAAATGACAGGGTGAAAAGGAAGTGAGAGCTGTGTAAATATTCGGATCCACTAACGAGCTGACATGTGTCTGATGAAATTACAATAATTCATGTTTGTCCAGTGCCAGTAAGATCAACTCTTTGTCAGATTTCCTTCATTGAATTATTTTATCACAATGAAATATTTATTTTGTTTTATTTCTCTCATTTCCTAACATTCTCAATCGTTGCTTTTATTTCAACATTTGTAGAACTCATTTTCATAAATACATTTATAGCACGAGAAAAAGTTCTAAAGAGGAAAAGAAAATTAAATTGATAATCTTTTTCATTATTCTTTTCTTTTTTTTCTCAAACATTTTTGTTCCTTCCTTTGTGGAGTCTATTTTCATAAATGTATTTTTTTATTTTTCCTTTCTTTTTTAAACATTTCTAGTTTTAAAAAGGCTGCTCTGTTCTTTTCTTTTTGGGGTCCATTTTCATAAACGTATCTTTACTTTTCATCCGAATGATTATTCTTTTTTATTTTCCATTTCTATTTTTAAACATTTCTAGTTTTAAAAGAATTGTTTTGCTCCCTTCCTTTTTGGGTCAATTTTCATAAACGAATTTTTTTAATTTTTCATCCGTACAATTATCTTTTTCATTTTTTAATTTTATCTTTTTGGAGAAAAATTTTTAATTTTTTAAAGATTGTTTCGTTCTTTTCTTTTAAGGTCTTACACATTTTTTTTTATTTGAAAAGATAAAACTTATTTCTACGGTTTTCTTTTTGGAAAAATATGCGCATTAGATTTTAGATAATTTAGACTCCAATTATTAGAGCAAATGTAGTTTTGAATGTGATAAAGATTATGTTGGTAGATTAAACTCTCAATGTAATAGTTCAAATGCTAAATATGGCTGAGCTGTGTACCTCTAACTAAAGGTAAATTTTTAAAATGCACTAAAGATAACTAAATAAAGGAGTGTTAGAAACCATGTATGATTTTAAAACATAAGGGAAAAGGATAATATTATGAATGAAATACGTAAGACCTAAGATACTTTAATTGCGTAAGATGCTTAAATTTTTCTAGTCGTCTGGGTTTCAAAAATATGGTCAACTAATATAGTAATATGGGTATTACGTCAATATGGTAATATGGGTATTACGTACATTGTATATACATCCATCCTCTCTCCTCGGCTTGCATATGTAAATGCACTCGGGTCTTCGGTCTTTAGATGTCGTATCCCTTTACAGCTAACTTTCCGCACTATCCTAAGAGACACGCCTATTCCACGTACCGCATTGAAGCTCTCTGTTACTTTACGAAATGTAACTTGCCTATTAATACTGACAATTCTATGAACTTGTCGGTGGTTTTGGTCGTTAAGTGTAGGCAATCGGCCACTACGTTGACCATGGTGGAAGGTCATGCCTGAAATATGTATTCTCGTCATATACTCTTGAAATTGTAGACCTAGGAAGGATTAATTCCATCACAATTTCTGAAATAGCAAGGATAGTGAAGTCAGGAATAGTTTCCGAAACCCTGATAATTGCTCAGTCTTTAGATCTGAGATCATGGCTATTGGAACTGCCCTTAATTATGCCCAGACAACTGATAATAATTGCATTTGGATATTGACCGATAGTAGGAGTGCTATACAGTATTTCAAGAACTGGCCGGAAATATTTGATATTCCTGGCTAGAAGATTATGAAGCTTTTATGTGAGATAGGCATGAAGACACCAATAAGCCTCCAATGGATCCCATCGCATGTCGGGGTATATGGCAATGAGACAGCCGATGTGCTCGCCAAGAATGACTGTGATCTTCCTATGGACTGTTTCAACCGTCTAACTCCCACTAAGATCCACTCCCTGGGAAAACATCGTTTGCTTTCAGAGTGGCGCCGCACTCCATCCCATCTGTGGTATGCTGGCAACCGCCCTGGCCCATCATTAACATGCTACGGCTTTCGAAGGCCAGACCTTGTTCCTGATAACAACCTGCTATTCCAAATCACCTTCTTCTTTGCCTTGGCGCTTCTTATAAGCAGCTGCTGGTTGATTGGGACTTTCTGCAGATATATGGAGAACTAACGCGACGGGGCCTTCTGGACCTGGTCTAGGCTTTTCTTCTCCAGGGGGGTGTGTGTGTCCTGATAACAACCTTTCTGAAACGGAATGTCCCACGAGTTTACCTCTAACTACCATTCCCCGTTCAAAGTCTTTGAGTTCTCGTCTTGCTGTCATATTTACGTCAGAATTACTGTCAGATGAATAAGTTGAACACAAATAAAAGTCCTTCCACATATATACTTTTATATATACTTTATAACCATATATATACTTTTTGTACGCGATACTACTGGATTCAAACTCTTTCCCTCACGAACACAATTCAAATGTCCTACTAAACAGGCTAACTCGGCGCATAAAATAACAGTAAATTCATTATGCGCTAGAGACTTCTCAACTTCTGAAAATAATGAAATGAAGAGTTTGTCAGTCTGTCTCTCTTTTACACACAATATGTGCTGCTATGACGTCACAGGAGGGCTGCAAGATTTCCGGTTTGATTTGTTCGTTTTGAAAGTATACTGGGTGATATTCTAAAAGTTATGCTTTTGAAAAGTGAATCCATACAATTACATAATTTAAAACTAGCAAAAATTGAAAGAAGAAAAAAATCTAGTTATGTAATGAAAAGCAAAATTAATGGAGAAATATTTGTAATTTGTTTAGGCGAAATGTATAAAATCACATATGCTCTTATTAACGAAATGTATATGCTCTTATTAACGCCAATGATGCTTTATTAAATTTGTTATTAAATAATAGTTTAAGTAAAAAGCGTCAATGTTTTTGAAAAGGAAAATTAATAAAGAAAAGGTACTTGTACTTTTAGGGAAACCATGAAAAATCGTCCATATTATTATTGACTCCAATGAAGCGTATTTAATTTTAGTAATATGTACAAATTGAAATAAAAATAGGCTGTATGCTAAGAAATAACGGAGAAATGGTACTAATTTATTTCAAGTAACGTAAAAATTCAAAATATTACAGACACCAATGATACTTAATTATTTTTTTGTAATAAGTACTAATTGAAATGAAAAATACACTCTATGTACTTAGAAGCAAAATTAATAAAGAAATAATACTGAATCATTTTGGAAAAAGGTAAAAACTCGCCGTATTATTATAGACATTATTGATGCTTTACTAATTGAAGTTAAAAATAAGCTATGTTAAAGGCAATAATTATAGAGAAATGGTACTAATCCTTTTTAAATAAAAGCATAAAAAATCACAAAACTATAATATAAGCCAATGATTTTTAATAAATTTTGGTACTAAGTACTAACTGAAACAAAAAAAAAGTATATACTCTAAGTACTAAATGATAAAAGACTCTACCAGAAAGTGCAATATTCTACTAAAAACTACTACTTAACTAAAATAAAAATATTCTAATTCCATTTTTACAAAAAAAGAAAAAAAACAAACAAACAAGAAATATAACATTTCATTTTAGCACAAAAATTTTGTTCTATAATATCATAACAGCAACCGATAATACAAACTCTAACTTACAACTCATGTATGCTAAACAAATAAATTAAAATCTAGCTTATAACTGATATATACTTAAATAGCAATAAAAAATTTTTTTTAATATTTTTATTTCCAATGAGCTGCGCGATCAGTGTTCCCGATGAGCAGACCTAATGCGTTCTCAAGAAGTGGAATAAAATGTACTACTTTTAACACTAAAAGCAAAATTCATAGAGAAATGTAATTAATTCGTTTCGGCAAAATGTAAACAATCGCCATAATTATTTGCGCCCATGATGCTTAATTATCTTTGACAATACCCACAACCAGTATTATAGTAATTGAAGGAGTTTCACTAGATAGCAAACGTACAAATATAGCTACAATGTATCATATTAGTATATTTGATACTTCTTAAAATTACGTCAATACTGGGAAGCTTCTAAGCACATCGGACAAAAAATTAGTCACTCTTAGAGAAATCAAGAAAAACATTGTTTAAAAACGTGTAACAGAGTCCCTGGAATTTATGCCCGCTTGGATTCGGTTAGGAAGTAAATCTACCAGGTTTTGCTGGTACGTCGAATACAGTTTAAGTTACTCGCTGAGGATTTGATAGCGCAAATCCACTAAATTGTGAGGATGCTGATTTTGACATTTTACCAATTGTTCCAACATGTCCCACAAATTTTCAATGGAGTTGAAGTCAGGGGATTTTTCAGATCAGTCGAGAAGTAATTGAGTGTCATAAAACCTGTCACATATTCTTCCAGCCCGATGTACTTTGCTGTTGTCATCTTGAAAAATAGGGGTATCGACAACACACTCTTCATGAACATGTTGACCGAAAGGCAACATCTAATCATCCAGAAGTTTCAAATAAACATGTTGGTTCATGTTAGTGGCCACCTCAGTGAGAAGGTCCAGTAAATAATAAGAAAATCGCCCCCAAAAGATCACAGACCCACCTTCGGCTTGAACCTAATCTTGCACACAGTCAGGGTGAAATGCTTCATCTGCTCTTCGTAGCACCCGACGACGTGCGTATTTTAAATAAAGGCAAAAACGTGATTCGTCAGACCATACTACATTCCGCCAGTCAGCATCTGTCCGCGTTCAGCGACTTTTAGCCCACTGAAATAGCGAAGCTTAATGTATCTGTGTGAGCAATGGCCTTTTACGAGATGTTCGATTTTAAAATGTTCATTTCATACAACTCGCGTCGCAATGTTCTCTCACTAACAGGTCGGTATGGACCTTCATTCACTAACCGATAGCAATTCCTGTCGGGTTTGAAAGTGATTTTGATTGACAAATAGTGAAACATATCTCCGGTCCCTTTCATGCAGGATCTTTTTTGCGACCACAATTCTGACGTCGTCTTTCGTGACCACGCACGTGTGTTGCACCACTGCTTGTAGACATATTGAACAGTCCACATCAAAACACGAACAAAACCAACAAATTTCATTTACCGTATGACCATAGGCACGGCGAAACACGCATCTTTTTGCCCCTCAGTCACATTCTTACACTTACCCGTATTTACTGATAATTTCCGGTTAAAACAAAACTCTCTTACTCCGGTGAACTTATATAGATACTGTGAAAAAAAGATTTTAACGGCCACTCTGAAGGGATAAGCATCGGAGAAAATCGCGTGATTATGGTGCATTTTGAAAATCATGAGTTGAGCAACAGCATTATGCCAGATGATTCTGAATACATTAAACCTTTATTTTGATGGGTAGGAATACTGAAAACGCGCTGTGCTTAATCTAATAACGTAAAGCCATTAACAAGGACAAATAGTAATAATGCAAAAATATCGAAATTATTCTAGCTTTATTAATTAAGGTATACTGTTTGCAGCTTTTGTGGGTGAATTCGGAGTTAAGTTCAGTAGTGATTTATTGATTGTTTTTTTTCCCACTCCGCTAAAAACGGGTATTCAGCTAGTAGAATAATATTGGAAGTTTATAAACAATGAAAGATGTTCAGAAGTATAAAAAATAGTAGGAGTCGAGAGGATTAAGCAGATGATTTCAGTAACAAAAAACTCGAACCTTTCTTTCCAGTAGTTTATTTTACTTATTACTTCATTTTACTTTATTTTAGTTAAATCTTTAATTTTGCTTCGTAGGTAAAACAGTAATGAGTCCCTGGGGTTTAAAATATAAAAAGAAGCTCTAATTGCTTAAGACAAAAAAGCTTTTTCCTCGAACTGCTAAATATTGTAAAAAAGTGTTAAGAATAGTGTCTTTTAGTGAAGAACACAAAAAAAGCTTTTTATGTAATTTGTTTTTGAAACAGAAAGTTTTAAGAAATCTATTTTTTTCACGGTTTTAAAAAAATTAAGGCAAAGTTACATTGCAAAATGCAATTAAGCTTACGAAAACAAATCCAGCAGCTCGCTCGATCACTAATAAAATTATCTATTTTCAATCAAGTCGACAAATAATGCTATTTTAAACAGCATTTCTTTTAACAAATGTATCTTTTATAATACCGGGAATTTACTTAATTTAATAATTGAATTTTAAGTTCAATTTCCTTTTCCATATGTATGTAAGTAAGTAAATTCATTTTGGAACATCTTTTTGCACATTTTACAATTTTCATCTATTGAACTCATTTTTTGCTAGCAATATTTTCAGTAATCAAATAAATGAAGAAATATGTTACTTAAAAAACTATTGAAGTTTTAATAAAAAAAAACTAATTCAATTTTAAAATGAAAAAAAATTCAAAGAGAACTTGAAATTGTTTCCTAGCTTTTTTTTCAGAATTTTGGGTAGAGATTTTAAAGATAAAGTGCAGAAAAAAAGCGATGTATCGTGAAAAAGTATAAGTTATTCCGCAAATAAGCTAGCTAATGTGCAGTTTAACTACCGTTAAAGTGACAAAATTTCACTTCTCAAATTAGTAAGCACTTGCTGAAGTGAAAATAAAATCTTTTTTTGGAACAACAGCAGTGTTTCTGTTTGCTTCATGTTATGTCTTCGAAAGTTTTGCGAAAATCTGCAAAATACTGACTTCAATCAAGCTATCAATTTAATAGTTGATAGAATCAATCTCTTGAAAAAGCATAATGCTAAGAATCAAACAGATTGAAATATTATTATAACTAGTAATGAAATTAACATAATGTTAATTTATTTAGCTGTTATTGCTTATGGAATCAATTCAGTAAATACAATCAAACAATATCCAAATTAACTGAGAGAACGAGTGAAATTGAAAAAAATAGAGCAGTTACAATCGAAATTGAAAGAAAAATTGAGATAAATTTCGTACATCTTTTATATTTTATGTGTATATAATTTATCTAATTTTTTGTACTGTATAATATATATATATATATATATATATATATATATATATATATATATATATATATATTATGCATTTTAATAAAAAGATATAAATAAAAAAATTAATAAGAAGTGTTGTAATTCATCTGCAGTCATCAACAATAATGCATACCTTTGAACGAAAAAAGTGTAGAGTTTCGTTATAGCAACACTTTATTTATATCTTTTATTTATAATATGTATATATTTTATAATATATAATTTTTATAATGTATAATTTATAATAATTTATGCTCTTTTTCGGCAGCAATTGCGCGTGTTTATTGGAGTATAATGATTATTTATAATTTTTTAAAACAGTTATAAAAAAGTGTGTATATATATATATATATATATATATATATATATATATATATATATATATATATATATATATATATATAACAATTTAAAAATTTAATAAAAAATAATAAATATTTACTAAATGTTACATTTTTATGAACTAATCTTTAGATAAAAGAATTTTATAATTGTGTTCAAAATTTTTTCAAATCTCTTAAAAAGTTCTGGAGATATGATGAAATACGCAAAAAGTGAAAATAACATTAAGTGGTAAAAAATTTCAGATTTTTCTGACAAAATGTCTGGTACAGGAATCTCTTTACTGTCCAAACTATTGGGACCCTATGTCCCATATTGTGGCTACCCCCTATATTTTGGAGATCAGAAATTAGAATCCGTCGACTTTATTCAGCGAAAGTAAGTTTTTGTGATATCGTAATTTATAATATCGTCTGCACAAATTAATTAGCATATTTGAGGTCATCCCTTCGAACCATTAAGATTGAATTCTAGAAAGTGAAGATCGGATCATTAGGACAAAAGTTATTCAGGGGGGGATTGCTTTTTTGCGCACGAATTGTGTGTTCCTACGCACAAAATAAGTGATATTATATGCATCCTAACAGTAAAGAAAAATCATTTTAATGGTACTTGTGAAAATGATTTGTTATACATTTGTTATACATTATAACTGTGCGAATATTTTTACAGGTAAAAAGTTACTCATGTTCTTCTCATAAGCCTTATAAAAGAAAATTGATTGTATAGAAGTACCACTTATATTTAAAATTCGTAGTTGAAAGTTCATCTCAGACATAAACAACTATGGGAAGGACAGAAATATCTCTGCTTAGTTGAGAGAAAAGTTTTCCAGGTTTATATTCTGTTATAATCATGTTTTTTTCTCAGGCCGTTGAATAAAATGAATATATCTCCCAAAGTCTACAGTTACTTTACAACCCAAAGCAACAGTCACAAACAAGATGTTTTCATATTTTAAACTTTGTGTCATATTTTTGATATTTGAATAAAATGAAAAGAGCTCTTTTATTGCGATATACCCAAAGAAATATTATTTAAATTTTTTTCTCTATTTTTCGATTCAAGCAGTTTAGAATAATTCAAAAAAGTATCTGTTTGGATAATTCAAAAATCAATTAGATAATTAAAAAAATTTCACTTTTCAGTTAGATAATTAAAAAAAAATCACAAATATTTTTTTTATTATTATCTTTTGTATTTGAGAACTCAATGTTATTTAAATAATGATAATGCTTTACGTGCAACTAAACTTACCTGAAAATAAACTTGTTATTTAAATATATAGTTCACTTCAAAAAATTCTGGATCAAAATTCCGGTAAAAAGTACCGATACTCAGTGTGCTGATACTTTTTGCCAAAAAATCCATTTCTGCCAAAACTGATTTTTAACTTTATTATCGAAAGTGTTTCGTGTTCTCAACGGTAGGGGGCAGAAAAGTATTTGTAGAGGACGTTTCAATTTCTGGTAGAAGATTCCCTTCCACTGATTTCAATTTTTTTTTATTTGCATTATTTTTCAACCTATTTTGTAGTATTATTATTTCTTTTCGGTGGCGAAATTTTTTTTTGTAAGTGGTGGTAGTCGCTCTGCTTTTGGGTGCTCTATGCATCGAAACACTATTTTTGTTATCTAAAATTCAGGTGTTTAAATTCCATTAAGACCCATCAGAGTAGTGAATGCACGGAAGAAAGATTGAAAAAAGAGGAAAGATAGGAAAAAAATAGCCATGTTCTGCTATCACGTCAGAGGAGGACTGCAAGACTTTCTGTAGGGTTGATTGCTTTTTCAGGATAGGCGGTGAGTAGTGGTGGCTCAGGAGATAGAGCACTCACCTACCAATGAGGTGAACCAATTTAGAATTTTGCTCCCGACTCGTACCGACCACAGTGCTGACATAAAAATATCCTCAGTGGTAAAAGCATCATGGGTTAGACTCCCTTTGCCATCAGGCTAACCGTGGGAGACTTTCGTGGTTAGTTCCTCCTTGAATGCAAATTTCTCCCAATATTTGATTCAGGAGTTCTTTTGTTTCCTGACTTCGGTTCAAACTTACAAGGCTACGGAGTCGAACATTAGTAGTTTAAAACGCAAAATTTGGTCGGGTGTTCAACGACGACTATAAAATATGGCTCACAGAATCGTGCGCTCGCCTTCCAGTGAGGTGGCCCGGGTTTGAATCTCAGCGATGGCTAGTCATCACGAATTTCGCTCCCACCCGCAACGACCACAGTGCTGATGTAAATTATCATCAGTGATAGACGAATCACGGGTTTGAGTCTCCTTGTCGTCAAGTTAACCGTGGGAGATTTTCGTGGTTTTCGAGTCATGTAGCGTAAATGTGGGTGAATTCTATCAAAATAGTCCTCTACGAAGGCAAAATTCTTCCAATATTTGATCCAGGAGTACGCTTGTTTTCTGGATTGTGTTCAAACTTACAAGGCTATGGAGTTGAACATTAGTATTCGTTAACTTCTGATTGGGCCGACTGTTTAGCGACAGTCATACAATAAAATATGGTTCACTTAATATTATGAGTTAAAATTAAGAATCTTTTATAGTTTCAATTACAGCTTTTTTTGCAATAAAAACTTTTAAAAATTTTTTTAAATGTACTTTGTCGAGAGTCCATACCAAGCTAAGACTACCCGGAGAATCATTTAGTCAACCAAGCTGGTTGCAAATGGGGTTTAGTTTAGATGGCTTTTATGTATGTATGATTAAACGTGGTTAGCTTTAGTCTAAAAGTGAAAAGTGGTTTTAATTTCAATATGTATGACTTAGTAATTGGGCTTGAAACTAAGTTCTATAATTTTTGTTGAAGTTGAAATTTTAACATTCTGCTTGTCATTAGATGTTTTTCGCATAATGTTTTCGATCATTTGAAAGAGGGTGTTTTATACTACCGGAATCTGTGTTTTGGGTGAGTTAATTTAAGATAAATATTAGATCAATAAAATAAACTATCAATTTGAGAAAAATTAAGACATCATTTTAGACATCTTTTTTTTCTTCTTTTGATCAAAGATACTGAAACCAATATGGTATGAATATAACATTTTTGATCTCTATGGCATATCGGGACCACCCTGGCCGAGTGATATCACATGCTAAATGCCCTGCGAAATGTAGGAGTAGCGAGTTTGAATCCCGCTATTACCCTGAATGTATCTTCGTGCTGTTCTTTTAATTGAAAAATGTTTATAAGTCTTAAGTGAGCATATAGGCCTGAAATTGCATGTTGTACCAATAAACCAATAAACTAAGGTATACCTTGTTCTGATCATGCAGTTGAATTCGATGAATAACGATTAAACGATATTTGCACAAAAATTCAAGTTCAATAACAAGTTCAAGTTCAACTTCAATCCATATCCTAAAAAGTATTAACTAATGTTGTAACGAACTAATATCAATATATTTTTAATTCGACACCCTTTTTCTTAAGACTGAATTATTAATACTTTACACAATGAAAGGGAAAAAGGATATAATTTTTAAACAAACACATCGATATGCAAAAAAAAAGTACGTATTAAACATTTATACTAATAAAAAAAATACGTGTTTATAGTAGTTAAATTGCTAGAGTGTGAAAATAATAGAGGGTATAAATATAATTTAAAATATGTTTTAATCCATTTCACTGTTTATTCATTAAATTCGAAGCTATTTTTTTATAACATTTTAAATAAATGTTGCTAAATAAAAAGGTGATATTTTGCTAGCAGTTAAGATACAAAAAAATGTTAAATATTTGTAATTGAGATGCAAATACATTTAAGGTGATTTAACTTTATAATAAAATTTAATTCGTTTAAAAAAAACTGAAAATCTGATTAATTATAAAACAAATATTGCATTGTTAAATTGAAACAAAACTAAAAGCATTTGATTGATTATCAAAAAAGTGTGATTTGTTTTAATAAAAAAAAGTGGACTAAGTCTACAGTGATTTTTTTGTTATAATATATATTAATTTAAAAGAAAGTTTCATATCAATAAGTCTTTTTGAGTGAATTGAGAGTTTTTATGCTAAAAGAAAGGTCAAAGTAGAGTAATAAAAAATAAGCAAAATACACTTATTTCTTTCTAGCTTCTTGTATGTTTATGCAAATGTTTTAAAAACAGGTAACTTTTCTGTTTAAAGAATCATTATATCTCTATGCAGTTTGATGAATAACAAAATTAAAGTTTTGGACGAAATTGTCATGAAAATTAATGCAAGTTCTTTCCACGGGATAAATTCGATTTATATCGATCGAATGATTTGATCTATTTCGATCTAATGATTTGATCTTCAGATGCTAGCACGTATCTTAATGATTCGAGGGGGTGACCTCAAATATGTAATTAATTAGTGCAGACAATACTTTAAGTGACGAAATCAGATACAAAGCGTACTTTCTCAGAACAAACATACTTTTTTCTCTCAACTGGTTTGAATTTCTGCCCCCCCTCCCCCCAAAAAAGGGTAGCCTTAATTTTATTTTATATTTTATAACCGCTGTTGAACAGCTGACACAATTTTTGGGTTTACGACTACTAATGCTCAACTCCATACCCTCGTATTTTTGAACCCAATCCAGAAGACAAGGGAACTTCTTGATAAAATATTTAGGGATAGTTGTCTTCGTGGAGGACTTTTTGATGGAACTAACCAGTATTTGCGTTCTATGGAGAGGAGAACCAAAACCCTTCCACGGTTAGCTTGACGACAAAGGGACTCTAATCCAAGTTCCATCTACCACTGAGGATATTTAACTTCGGCATTCTATCACTTAAGCCACCAATGCTCAGTAGCCACAATTTGGGAAATATGGTTCCCATAATTTGGTCAGGAGAGCGATTCTAAGTTCGGCCTCCTTAATGTTAATTTTACTTTTTGCTTATTTCGATATATCTCGAGAACGTTTTAGGCGAATTGAAACATTTTTACACACTATTATAAAATTCGTTTATTCAAAGATAATTCTGTGCTAAAAAGTATATTTTAGTAAATAATTATTTTTATTACATTATTTAATAACAGTCGAAAACATTTTGAAACATAGGTACATAAGTATTTACATTATTTTTCAGTATCCAAATTCACTTGTCAAAAAACAAAATTTGAGTTAATACAGTTATATAATTCCAGTGAAATCAAATTTTAAATACATGATTTTTTTTTAAAACTCGATTTCTCAGGAACTATTCCACCGATTTCACTCAAATGTGGTATTTTTTCACGTGAAATTAGACACTTTAAAATTATGGAAAAATTTATACATCTTCCTATTCAAAATTTTTCTACTATTATTAAAAAAATAATTAAAAAAAAAAAATTATTTACTAAAATTTATTTTTTTTGCATGGAATTATCTTTTGATAAACAAATTTTATAATTGTGTGCAAACATTTTCAGATTAGCTTCTAACGTTCTCGAGATACTGCGAAATGCGCAAAAAATAAAATTTACATCAGGGGATCCAAACTTAGCATTGCTCTCAAGACAAAACTATGCGAATCATATTTCCCAGATTACTGTTACCATTTTGGGGAACATAATTCCACGTCCGTCGAAGAGAAGGTATGTTTATTCAGAGAAAGAATGTTTTTGTGTCTGATTTCGCGCAACTTAAAATATTGTTTGCACTAATAAATTAGCATGTTTGAGGTTACCCACTCGAACCATTATGATGGAACCTAGATATGCGAACATTATTCAGGGTGGGCTGTTTGTTTGGCGCACTGTACACATAACATTTGACAAATAAGCATAATACACGCATATTTCAAATTACAGATGTTTCAATTGGTAAAGCACATTTATGAAACTAGTAAAAACGACAGATGGTGTTTTTAATTTTACAACACGAACTTTATCACCTGCTCCCGGAAATATTTCAATATTTCTTGCCGGAAACAATGCATGGCAACACTTTCACTACAAGTAACGAAAGTAATAGTTAAAAGTGAGTATTTTTTTGTATTTAATTGCATTTCAAATTTAGCGCTTTTACTTGATGTTTCGTTACTTTTTTAGAGAAAAAGTACAAGGACTTGTAACGAAAATATTGATAAAATAGTTACTTTTTTCTGAAAGTCTTATAAAATTATTTTGATTAAATAATTTCTCTTTTAAAATTCATAAATAAAATGAATACAACATTAGTTTTTTCTTCATGAAACACTTCTTAGAGGCGGCTCTTTTGAAGACAAAGTCATTGGATGAGTCACCCGTCACGGAGCTTTTGGAGCCAGCAGCAAACTGTTCTGATGCTATTAGAAATGTTCAATTGGTTTTCAAGTTAAGAGAAACGTGGAGATATTCTTTTCTCTCCCTTTTTTTTTTAAAGTAAACGATTTTGTGTAGAGAATGCAAATGTTTCAAAAACAAAATTTTTTTTTAACAGAAAATATATTCCAACCAACAATAGTTATCAAAACAAATATCTATATAAAATATGCATTTAGAAATTGAGAATTTGATCGGGGAATTTAAAGTAAAACGATCAAACCACATTCAGTAGAAATGTTCCCTATGTTTGTAAAATTCGTGAATTATATTTTATTAGTCTTTATGAAGATTTTAAATATTTTATTGCTGTTTATTTTTCTGAAAGAAATATTTAAAATATTGATTCACGTGAAAATGATGAATTGAATCAATCCAAAAATAAACAGTTGAAAGATACCGTTAACTGTCAAACGATAAACTTCTCAAAAGATGAAATTACAAGCGAGATTCAAAAGCTACGTATCGTGGACAAGGCCCAGTGACGAAATCAAAAAAACAATATGAAGGAAGTACATATAAACGTGCAGTTGTGTTTCATTCACATCTTATGTATTTATTATTTATTTTTTCTGAGCAACATAAAGTACACCCTATCATTTTTTGACTAATTCACTAAATGATTGACTATTCGAGTAGTTTATGGCAAAATATCTATTTTTTTTTTACAATTCGTATTTTCTAGGAATCAGATGTGATAACGTTACACCTGAGGTTGAAGAAAGGGAATTTTGTTTTTTATAAATGCTGGGAAGAAAAAATATCCTGTACCGTTACCCCTCAAGCTGTGATCTCTTAATTTTAACTTTGGTAACAGTTACCCAGGTTCTACAATAGACAAATAACTAATAAATTACAGGAAACCTTTAACATTTAAATTAAATTGTATTACAACTCTAAATTTTCAATAAGCATAACTCCACACATTTCCAAATGCTGACATGGGCATAAACACTTCCCATTATACACTACTTCAAGTTCTAGATTTTTCTACACAACCTTAACCTTTTCAATAACATGCAATTTTAAAATTCTCAAGCATAACATTCAATTCATTTAGTTCAAAAAAGACATTTAAGAAATAAAAAGCACTCACATTCTAAATCTACTAAAATCACTTAAAACTTAGATTATGATATCATGTAATCAAGCTTAAATACCAATGGCTCTCGTTAAAGTAAAAACACAGTATAAACAGTTCAACATTTAGGGTAAATGATTCCTCTAAAGTGGTATTCAAATTAAAATTAAAGTTTTATAAGTACCCAAAAAATTTACGGATCACCTTCTGGAACCGCCCACCGGAATTGCAGATGAGACGAAACAAACTCCTCGTCTAGGATATCAAAATTTCTCCAGCTATTCCAACTTCTCCAGGCTTAGGCAGGCATACGGGGAACACCGGACTTCCAGCATGGGTATATTCGGATTTGGCTCACCGTCTCGAATGTATCGGCCTTCGGCTAATCACGGTCGTTCATCCTGCTAGAGACTTCAGTTTAGCTTTTTTCAAGATAACGATCCACCATCTCCGCGGTGCTGTCACGGATCTACTATCCAGTGGGCAAGTTCTGTCCTCTTCGTGGTATTGCCTTTTCAGCCACTCTTCACGTCTCTTTTATCCTCCTTTCGGCAAGGCGAAAGAATCTAGATTGACCTGTTTACCAACTCCAGAGTCATCCCGCATCCGGCGGACGTCAGAACAAAAAAAAAGATCCCTGAGAAAAATCAGTCATAAACCCTCTAATACACTATAGAAGTGATAATACCATCCTCATTAAATCTTAATAAATTCAACTACCCAGATTTCATCCCAAAAATCTCATTTGAAAAGATTAATTCAAAAATTCTAAAAAAATATCATTATTATGATTGAATTTAGACTTTATCATAGTGGTGCCATCTGTAGAAAAATAACCTATCTTTAAAAGTATTGACAAAAAAAAAAAAAAAAAAAACTATAATAAATTTCTATTTATTACAATCCATCGATAAAACTGCAGCCTAAGATTAATGTTTGTACAGTAGGCCTGATAAATAGTTAAATAGTTTATTCATTCTTTAAATTTTTTAATTGCTTGGGTTCACGACTAGTTACGTTCGACTCCGTAGCCTGGACGTAGTGACATCTTTCTTATCATCCTCCACTGCGCAGTTTATGTGCGTTACGTTGATTTACTAATTTATCAGTGCTGAGGCCTTCTCTGTGTTCAAAGCGTTGTTTGTTTGTCCCAGTGCTAAATCCGGGAAATCCCTTGTCCTCTGGGTTGGGTTAAAAATTACAATTCCACGGAGTTGAATATTGATAGACATAATCTCAGAATTGGGTCGGCTGTTTAATGCCGGTTAGAGAATAAAATAAAAAAAATAGTCTTAAGCATAAATGAATATTTTTTTTTGGGGGGGGGGGGGTGGCAAACAATTTTGAGAAAATTGTTTGGTTTATTTTAAGTTACGACTCATTCGATCCATATTTAACATGATTTGTAATCTCAGATGCATTTTAATAATAACATTAATATTTGAAAGTAAAATCACTATAATTTATTTTTTTCCATTTTTGAATGCTTTTGCCTTCCAATTTTCCACCTGTCACGAGGAAGGTTTTAAATCTAGATATGAAATAAAAACAGAGATAAAACAATTTTTATGCTAGGGAAATATTAGATTCTCATTAATTTAAAATTTATGTCTACGCATTTGAGAGTTGTAGAAAAACATTAACTGAGAAAGTATTAGTAATGAAAAACATTCAAAAAGAAATTACAGCGGTGATAATATTTGAAAGTTTTTTTTGTCATGTATTTTTATTCATTTTTAATGCTTTTTCAATTCAAATTTTCAACTTCATGAAACTGTTTTTGTTGATTCTAAGAATAGAATAAAAATTGTTGAAGCAAAACAAAAAAAATTTAAACTTATGAAAAGATATTTTTATCTAATTCCTTTGAAAAATCAAAATATGATTATTTTATCATTTAAATCATACATAAAATTACAGGAAAATCATTACTCGAATGGTTATTTCGCAGAAAATGACATTTTTTTAAAGAATTTTCTTTTTTGTAATTACTCGAATATTTTTGAAACTCATTACGGTTATAATTGTTTCTAAAAATTAATAGCTTTTTCTGTTTTTCATAATATTTGAGCAAAGGTTAAGATATTTTAATTATAATTCCTTTCTAATGATCTTTAAAATACAGATTAGTGGGTTTTTTTGTAAAAAGGTGCATTTGATTTCATGCTTTTGAATTTTTGAAGTGAAGTTGGATTTAAGCATAATTTATTTTTAATGAGTTTTTAAAAAAAGCATTTTAACTTCCATGCAACTGAAAAACATAGTTCTGAACATAAATAATACGGTACATAGGTTATAGTGAAGTATGAAAGGTAACTGAATAAACGCAGCCCCTTCCAACCGTAAAATGATTTCAAGGTGATCAAGTTTCGTGATTTGTCTAAAAATATAGATCAATAAATAATAAAGTATAATAGGAAGGTTACTGAGGAACCACCGTTATTGATAACCACAAAATATTCGTTGATTTGTTGAAAAATACTTAATCGTATTGCTTATAGTGAAGTAAGGCGGTTACTGAGCAAGCACGGGGAATAACCGTAAAAAAATTGTAAAAAACCATTACAAGGTAAGTCAATAAAATCTAAGCTTATTAGAAATTCTATTCTTTCCTTTTCTTCAATTATTTAAGATTATATCTTAAATATAATTTTTAAATATTAAAATAATTTCCTTACGTTAAAATATTTACTCACTCAGAAATTACTTTATTTACGTCGCACTGGAGCTGCACAATGTGCTGTTGGCGACGGTCTGGGAGACATCCCTGAGGATGATCCGAAGACATGTCATTACAATTTTGATCCTCTGCAGAGGGGATGGCTCACCTGTTTTAGTGGTCCGACGATCTGCGCTTGAAGCCGAGCACTTTACGGTAGAACAGTTTAACGAGGACTGATACCTCGCCCCCTCGGTCCTAACGCACGCTGATCAAAGTGGTCACCCACCCGCTTACAGACCGCAGCTAGTGATGCTTGACTTCGGTGTTCTACTTATATGCTCAAAAAAATTTATCTTTCAAATAATAGCAACTTATCTTTTCCAATCAATATGTGATTTATAAAATGATAAAAAGTTATGTAATAATCTCTCAATATTAAAAAAATTGTAAGGGCCGCATACGCCGGAACTGTTTTTAGAGTTCAACTTAAGGTTACATTTTGGTTTGCTACACAAAAACTATTAGTCGTAGATACTTGAAATTACTGGAGCGTATACGGTATTAATGTATACGGGGATCTCTACTAGCAGCTGGAATACAACTACAGAGTTGAAATTTTACTGACAACGCCATATTTGCATATGTATGCAATCAATAATGTGATTTATAAAATGATAAAAAGTTATGTAATAATCTCTCAATATTAAAAAAATCGTAAGGGCCGCATACGCCGGAACTGTTTTTGGAGTTCAACTTAAGGTTACATTTTGGTTTGCTACACAAACGCTATTAGTCGTAGATACTTGAAATTACTGGAGCGTATACGGTATTAATGTATACGTGGCTCTCTAGTAGCAGCTGGAATACAACTACAGAGTTGAAATTTTACTGAAAACGCCATATTTGTATATGAACTTAACACAGAGTTTTTATTTTTGAAATTTAAATTTGTTCGAAAGTTAATGCAATTTTAAGTACTTTTTTTCGAATTTTTAACTCGCAAAATCTATGTGATTTATAAACGTGAAATTACGATATGTAGCAAAATTTACATGGAATTCGATGGTATAAACGGTTTCATTATTTGATTATTATTGATTATTGAATACTATTTCGAAAATTGAAATAATTCAATGAAATATTTAAAATAATTTATTAAAGTGTTTGAAAAATATGAGTAATTAAAGATCCATCTGCAAGAAGGAGCTCAACCCAAGAATTGTTAATAATTCTGTTAATAATACCCAAAGTTAACGAAAAATCCAGTAATAAATGGGACGGCAGTTAATTCTTGCTTAGCTTATTTTTTTATTCTTTTTAAATCCATTTTCAGGAAAAAGATTATCACTATTTTAAAAATAAATCTAAGCTAAAAGAGAAAAATTACCATCGCCTTTAAAATTCGAAAAAGAAACTAAATAAACTCAGTTAATAAAAAACAAAAGGTTAGAATTACTGTAGAGTAGAAACAGAATAAACTCATTTAGTTTGCTGAATATGAAATTTTTGGATTACATGTGATGAATCAGAATAAAATCGATAAATTTTATTTATAATAAAAATTATATCATAAATAAAATAAAATCGAAACATCGATCAATTAATACGGTTGACAATTTGGCACGTTTAATAACTTTCAGAAAATTAAAATGAAATAAATTAGACTCCTTAAAATTGTGTTAAAAATAAATAAAATAAAAAATAAAATGTTAAAGGAAACTAGGAAAAAACTAACCAATTATCAAATTAATTCTATCTTTTTTGTTCTTGCATTATTATGCTTATATTGCCTTGAAAGTTAAAATCGAACCGTTTAGTCGAAATATTTTCCTAATTTAATTAAGAATAAACACGAATCTACGAGTAGTCAGTAATGAAATCTGCAGTATTTGTTTAACAATTCCACTTTCATATTATATTTGAATACTTTATAATATATTTTAAAGTCATATAAAGGAAGGTGCATTATCTAATAAACGAGAAATAAAAGAGCTTTAAAATAATCTTATATACAATAAAAGGCGCACTAAATTCAATTAGATAACAGGAATCAGAAATATTTGCTTAAATCCTTTTGAATTGAGTGACTTTATATAATAATTTAAATAAAATATATATTAGTTTTGCATTTCATTAAATTCGTTTCATCTTAGTGCTTTCTATCTTAATATATTTAATGTATCTTTTGGAAATATTTTCAATATCAGACGTGTTATTTTAAACGGTAAATGCTTTATTTAATGTATTTCATAAGCTTCTTTTCAGGCATAAAACTCTTCTTATATAAAGTCATTACTTTATCATTTATACTCTAGTATGGTTTTTATTATTAATTTTAATTACATATGCAAGGTATCCAAAAAGAAGGGATCCTGCAGTGGACTAACCGCAAAGACATGGTTCCCAGTAGAACACTAATAAGAAAAAGAAAAAGAATATGTCCAGCATCACTGGCTTAAGCCAGTAAGCGGGTGGGTGCCCACTTGCGTAAGGACTGAAAGTGCGCGTTATCGGTCCTCGTTAAAGTGTTCTACTGTAAAGTGCACGACTTTCGCTCAGGCCATAGAACTACAAAATCAAGGGAGCCATTCCCTCGGCATGGGGTCAAAATTGCGATGGCATGTCTTTGGATCGTTATCAGGGTTGTTTCCTAGACCGTCGCCAATAGCCCATTGTGCAGCTCTAGTACGACGTAAATAAGGTACCTATCTAACTACTTACCAAAAAGAAAGAAAATGGTTAAAAGTCTTGTGGCCAGAAATAGCCTTGTAAAGTATTCTTAAAAGATACATTGAATTATACCAATTTTGAGTTCCCAAATCGATTTGCAAAATTTGGTTTAGACAACTTTGACGTAATGGATAGAGACTTAAAGAAAAATGGATGGAGACTTAAAGAAATTGACATTAGAGTTTGAATTTGCGTGAAGACTTAAAGTAATGGATAACTAGTCAATTTTTTATTTTTCTACGTAGCTGTAAGTTAACTGTTAACCGAGCTTAAAGCAAAAACGTAAATATTTTGCTCATATTACTGCCTCATTTGTTCTCTGAATACAAATAAAAATCTGTTCGAAATCGTGCGTAGAGGTTTTTCTTTTTCTCAAACGTGCGCAAAGTAACAAAGCAGAGCTTGTTACGTTATAGAATCGGTTGAACCCCTTTACTTGCTTCATAGATCGTATTACTTATGAGGCAAACATAAACATTCAAAACTGAACAGTTCAAGAGGCTCCCACCGAATTACGTTGGGAATTGGGTTTAGACAAACTAATTCGGTGGAGACTTGAAGGAAGAGATTCGTTTCGATGAAAAAGAATGATAGCTGTCATCAGCAAATTTCGAAATTTGCCCAATGTAACCGTAATTGCAAGACATCTTAAGTTATAAATCATGACGATCTGGAATCTTAGCGTGAAACAGAGTTGATTAAGAAAATACGTAGTATTTGCTTGCTTACGACATGAAGCAATTTAAGGCAATTTATTTTCAGAGAAACGTGGCTGGGTGGCGCAGTTGGTTTGTCGTCGGCCTTCTGAGCCCAAGTCTGCGGGTTCGTTCCCCGGCCCAGACACTGGATTTTCGGGATGCAGACAATCCTTAGCGGCCATGTGGTATGATTATGCAGCATGTAAAAGATCCCTGGAGTCCCTTATTGGCCCTTGGCATTTCCGGCGAAATTAAATTCCTAGTGCACTTTATCATCCAAATAGAGTCTCGGTGCTGCCATCTAGTGTGGCAAAAACTAGACGTCCAAATTAGCATGGCCAACGGTATCTCACCCATTGTGGTGGTCCTGAAAGAGTGGATACCACTTCTGGAGAACGCACTAGGTCTGCTCATCGCGGGAAGACTGATGGTGCAGCTCATAGGAAATAAAATAAAAATTTTCCCAGAGAAACGAGGAAGAAAATTTTGTGATTTGCATCCTGCTTCTTGCTCACTATATCCTTGTCACTGTTTTTTCCATGTTACAAATTTCATTCCAATTCTATTTTATAATTTTACTGTGAAGATCTGTTTTGATGAAAAAGAATAAGGATTGTCATTTGAAAATTGTTCACTGTAACTGTAATTATGAGACATCGTTCGTTATAAACCATAACGATCTCGAATGCATACCTTCAACTAACTTTTTCCGTTTTATTGAGTTTCAATTTTGATTGTTTAAATATGTAGATTTTATTAGAAATTTAAACATAAGGCGTTTTTTTGGATAACCTGTACTTAACAGTATTTAATTATAATATCGATCAAGAAAAAAAATATGACTAAGCTTTTGACATGAAATTTTTTAAATAATGGTTTTATTTAACCAAATTCATAATCGAAATGCGTTAGATCGCAAAATAATTTAACTGTGCATTAAAATCAATACTGTTTACAAATCTTGAAGTTCTAACAATTTTTTAAGGTTTATTTCTCTACAGTAGTTATCTTTAATTATGGAATTCAAAATTTAATTTTCGCATGCAATTTTTATTTGAATTTTCTCCTTTAATGCAAGTTCTCTTGATTTTATAATTTAAAACATTGAAGAAATGACGCAATTTTAAACAAATAAAAAACTTTACTGAAATTCAATGTTCCTAGTTTATAGACAATTTAATAAATTTTCTCATTTTTGTAATTTCTAAATTAAAATTTTAACTCTGCAGTTTCATGTCTGTAAATTTAAATGTGGATGGTATACACAAATTAAAATCCCGCTAATTTAAAAATATTTAAATTTGGAAGCTAATTTCGAGTTGCACTGAAATTAAAAAAAAAGCAAACAATATACTTACTTAATTTTTGAAAAATAATTTAATCATTAAATGTTTACGTAAGAAAAAATGTTTGATGAATGAAAGTAGTTTTTTATCAAGTGAAAAATTAACACAACATAATGTAGATTTAAATGGGTTTATTTTAAAATATCAGTAATTTAATTTTTTTTTACTTTTCTTTAAAGGTTAAGCAAACTTTGATATCACAACAAATAAAACTTTTCGATTTCGACTATAAATGTTTCATGAATTCAATTTTCGTCAAATACATACATTTATATAAAAATATGATTAAGATTATATCTCCTAACCTCTAAAATGTTTCCCTTTTTTATTGTCACAGAATGTTTCTTTTTATTTCTATGGAAATAAAATATGGATAGACCCAGAAAAAAATAGCGTGCCCTTATATTTTATGTAAACATTTTTTTTAATACTGTAATGTATGTAACTGCATACATTTTTATGATGAGTGTTTTTGAAAATAATACACTCTTTAGAGATTTATGTAAGTGCCCTAGCTGTCAAAAATGTTACTTTTGAAACTTTTTTTTTAATGTTTAGACATAAAGTTTACTTCTCTTAAAAAATTGTTTACATATTTCTAACACCTCAAAACTTTTCATAATTCTTCTTATCATTTCACTAAGTTTTTCTGTGATATTTCAACTTTATTATGTTTATTATTTAGATAACCAAAAAACACTTTAAAACTTTTCCTCATTTGGATTTTTTTAAGTTAAATCCTTCCGCAAAACTTTAGAACTTTATACTACAATAAACCTGCTTTAAAAAATATTATTTAGCATTTTTATCGACAGTACATTTAATATATAGTATGTTTAATATTCAGCATATTTATTATTTGTCTCACGTGTTTAAAATCTTTATTATACAGAATATTTGATATTTTGTACATTCAGCTTTAAATATATTTAGTATATAATATATGAAATATTCTTTATAGTTAATATCCAGTGTATTTCGCATTTAGTACTTTAAGTTTCAATAAAACGTTTGTTTGATTAATTATTTTGCATATTTGCTTTTTGATGGGCAATCAGTAAATTTGAGGAAAATATATTGCACCTTTTTTGGACGTCATCACACTTTTCAACTGTGTTCAAGAGTAATAGTAAACAGTGCGCATGCGTCGTCATTTCATGCGTTACTATGGCGACGACTGCTGTTTGATAATTTTTTTAATAATTCTTTTTTTCACTTTCATTTTGTTATGCATAAAGTTGATGCGATTACTTTTCAGATAAGGGACCAGAGAGATCCCATAAATACTTCTTGAGTTATGAATAAAAGAGAATTTCGTCATTTGAGCGATATTTTCGTTTTTATTGTTTTAATTAAGAATCAGCCATTCTAACCTACAATTCAAACTGGATCGTTTTCAATAATAATTCAGGTGAATACCACCAATAAGGAAGGCAAAAAATAGACACCAACGTTTGGGCGATCAACAAAAAAAAAAATTGTTTGTTGAAACTAATTTTCGGATACTTATATTAGATAATTACAGAAGTTTCTTGCTGTTAAAAAAATAAACGTTAAAGAAGCACTGTTTATTGCTTTTAAACATACTTTTTGCCTTTTCCTGTATTTATTTGAAAAATTTTGATCAAAATTAGTGAAAAATACCATATTTGCCAGTTAAATAATTTATGGCTAAGAAATACAGCATGAAACACTTGATTATTTTTCAGCGGCAGAGATAAAATCTTCCAAATACACACTTCTAAACAATAATTTTTCAAATTTGCCGTTATTTGCAGTTATTTAGATTTAAGAGAAATATTTATCAATAAAATTTCTTTAACTTACAAAAACCAATTATTGACAAATTTTTAAATATGAATGAAAAGAAAACATTTGCATTTTTCCTTTGATTTTATATCTAAATACAAACATAATTCCTATTTTTTTGCAATTTTTTTAGTAACCATTCGAGTGTGTTTTATGACTAAAAAATATTATAATATATCATAATACCATCATTTAAAAATATATAAAGGGGACACCGATAAATCATCTGCGTATGAATGCTAAAGAAAATACTAATTGCAGAAGCTTATATAAATATAAACCACTTAGAATTTTAAAAGTTATTAAGTCCTAATGGTAAGGCACATATTTCGATGCGAAATTTTAGATCTGGCCAAAAATTGACATTCTCAAAGACATTCTAAGGGTATAAGGAAAAGAGGCAAACAATCTATGAAGTGGCTGGGCAGCATAGAGAAATATTTGTGTTGAAGTGATCACGTTTAGAAATATTTGTGTTGTGTGTGAATTGGAGAAGAAAGATTGTGTTCGGAAAGAACAGGTGGAGAAAGGTTTGTGTTGGGAGAGAACAGGTGGAGAAAGATTTATGTTGTGTGTGAATTGGTGGAGAAAGATTTATGTTGTGTGTGAATTGGTGGAGAAAGATTTGTGTTGGGAGAGAACAGGTGGAGAAAGATTTATGTTGTGTGTGAATTGGTGGAGAAAGATTTGTAATTTAGAGAGAACAGATGGAGAAAGATTTATGTTGTGCGTAAATTGGTGGAGAAAGGTTTTAGTTGGGAGAGACCAGGTGGAGAAAGATTTATGTTGTGTGTGAATTGGTGGAGAAAGATTTGTGTTGGGAGAGAACAGGTGGAGAAAGATTTATGTTGAAAGTGAACATGGGGAGAAATATTTGTATTGGGGGTGAACAAGTGGAGAAAGATATATGTTGGAAGAGAACAGGTGGAGAAAGGTTTGTATTAGGTGTGAAAAGGTAGAGAATAAATTTGTGCTGAAAATGAATAGGTAAAGAAAGATCTGTATGGAGAATGAATTTTATAGTATACCTTACTGCGTGGAAGGAATGGAAGGAAGTAGATTAGGAAAGCTTTCGCTTGCACTGAGCTATTGAAGAAGATGCGTTACTAAAAAAAAAACCCTCTAAAATACATATAGGTCAACAAATCTAAATTTAAAAAAAGTTTAAATTTTAAAAAAGTTTAAATTTTTAAATAGTTCAAATTTTTTTGAAAATAAGTAAAAATCCGTTTAAATCGTAAATTTATATGCGATACTTTTGCATAATTTGATAGAAGGCGTTAATTTTACACAAATTCACTTAATTCGCGTATTGTCAGATGAAATTTGTTTAGCCATAGCACAAATAAATAGTGCTAATTTCTATGTGAAAATGATGTGCACTAAGCATTTGCAACTGATTTGCGCAGCTTATTTGAATCACTTTATAACTAAACATTATCGAGGTCAACAAGAACAAAACTGAATTTTAATTATTTAAAGCTTAAATTAACTAGAGAAAATTTAAAAATTACCATAAAATAAATGAAAGTAAGCCATTTTTACTTTTATTCGACTAAAATACCGTTCTATTCTTTTTTAAGGAATTTATACTTAATTTTGATTCATCAAAATTTATTAATCATTAATCATTAATCAGACAAAATACAAAGCTTGTAACCTAGCTTTGTATCTACCTAGTAATTATACATTAATCAGTCAAAATACAAAGCTTATAACCTAGTTTCATATTTTGACTGCTTAAAAGTTGAAAAAATGTTATCTGCACGGAGTAAAAAATTATCTTATCATATCATTACATAAAATTTAACGTAATTAACATAACATAATGAAACTAATCTTTAAAACAAATTTTAGAAGTAAATATAAAATATTCCACATATCACCTATTTAAACTTTGTCTCACTATGTTCTTGTAAAAATTGTCAACTAAAGTAACTAAAATATACATATGGATACAATAGGTGACATATTTCATGTATCAAATATTTAAATTTTGTCCATTTAAGTCTTTGGAAAAATGTTCAAATGCATGCGTCTGATGGGTGTGAAAAAATCAATAGAAATTTTAGATGGTTTTGAGCGGTCTAGCAATTTATTGCAATAACTACTTCGACCGGAAACAAAAATGGTCTTGGAGTGAGAAAAAAAAGTTTTTTTTTCCAGGAGAAATCTAAATAAGTGTTAAAGACAACAAGGAAACAAGAGCATATGTTGTTTGTCAGTTTTTTTTCCTTTTAAAAAATACTTGCTTTTTAGCTTTAAATATCGATGAGTTGTTGATAAAAAATACTTGCTTTTTAGCTTTAAATATCGATGAATTGTTGATAAAAAAAACTGTGAATAAAGCTTTACAGAACATGGTAGTTTATTTAAAAAACAATAACTCATTTTTGAATGTCTTTAAATGTTTTTAATAAAAATATATTCTCTATCTTAAAATATTTCAGAAAAAAATGAACATGATTTGAAGAAAAATAATAACTATAGAAATTTGCTTAAAACGAAAACTGAAGCGAAGAATAATGTCCTGTATTTTTAACCATTGTCATTGTTTTATTTTAGAGTAATTTTCCATAAATGTAATTTTTTCTTCTATTTTTAGCTTTTTATTTAAAACCAAGCTCAAACAAAAAATTTATAAAAAAAATTGTTTTCTGAGTTTAAATTTCTTACTTGAGAAACATCATAGAATTTTTACAGCTAGCTATGTCTAAATAAGAATTTTTAATTTTTTTTAGCCAGGTGAATTGAAATCAGTGAACCGGAGAATTTTTAGCAATTAAATTTTCATAGAACAGTAATTATAGAATATAAGAAGGAGAAAAAATAATATTTTAAATGTTAGATTAATATTTTTATCAATCTTTTTTATAACCGGATTCTAACTATTATCCTTAATTTAATGCTTTAATTAAATTAATAATTCGTTCAAAACGTGTTGCTACTGAATAATAAATTGATTTGAAAACAAAGATAATTTAATAGTTACATGTTATTAAATAATTATTTAACCGGGATTCATGATCCTTATTGTAATATGAATCTTGAATCCCATAACCCAATTTAGTAAGGAACTACAATGAAAAAATTAGCTAGATCAAAATTTCTGACAAGTACAATTATTGAAAAATTTTTTTTATCAATCAAAAAACTGTTACTAATCTCATAATATAACACTAATTTGAAGCAAAATATGAAGCATTTTCCTTCTCTTTCAGAGAAAGGTAATTATTTAATACTTACTAATTTAATATATATCGTTATTATACTTATTATTTATATATATATATATATATATATATACATATTTTTATATTTACAGCAAATGTTTTTCTTCTCTTTCGAAAAGTTTATTTTTTAAGTAAAATCACAATAATTATATAAGATTATAAGCTCATATAGATTATAATTATTTATTGATGTATTAATTTTATCTAATAGAATTCTAATTCATTTAAAAAAAACTTCGCTCTACAAAAGCAATTAAAGGATTATTGTATTCAGTTAATCAATGATAAAGTTTATTTTTCTTTCCCGGCGTCGAGCTGAAAGCAAACTAAGTCTTTAGGCTTTATGTTCATTCTATTAATGGCTTAGTGGTACCACGCAATTTCCTTGCTAATTATATATTGGTTGCAGTCAATTTTTTAACTAAAATATTAATGGAATTAATAGAGGCACATTTAAAACCTAAAGGTTTCTTCTTTTAAGTTTAGAATCTACGTCTTCTCTTTATATTTCTCCCAAAGCATTTATATCTTTTCTCTTCATTTAATTGTTTAATTTAATGTCGATAGTCAAATAATAATTAAAAAATTATAATGTATAAATTGATATTTTCTTAAATGAGCAACTTCAAGTAAAATTTTATTAACACTAATTTAATGTCATTAGTCAAACATTAATTACAAAAACAATCATTATGTGTAAATTTATTATTTTTCAAATGAACAAATTAAAATAAATTTTCATTTATACAGTAATTTCAAATTCCATTTCAGTTACAGCCATTATTGTAAATTTTATTTTAAGGATGAACTTTATAAAAAAAAATTGTGAATTGTATTTTTGAAAATTTAGATTTAAATACAGCACATTTTTTGATAAAGAGAAAGTTAAAATGTGTTAAATTTTTTACAGTAACAAAATTTTTTTCACATGATTTAAAGCTAAGAATGAAATTAAACTATCTATATTGTATTAAGTTTTTTAATTATTAATCTAGATGTAAATTTTTACATGAATTAGAAGATATATAAAAAAAAGATTAAAGTGATTATTACATTTACTTTTTATCGTCTTTGTGTTTGGTTTTTTAATTAGATTTTTTATTGCATTAAACTAATAAAACATTCAAAAATACGACTTTATTAATGTTAAGAAAAAATTTTAATGTCTTTCTTTCTAATTTCAAAAGAAAGTACAAATATAAATCCAGATAAAGTATTGAAGCTTATTAAATTTGAATTTGTTGAATTTTTATTTCTTTTCATCATTTAAACATATAAATAACACCAACATTAAGCAATTTTAAGAAATTAAAAGAAATTCTTCGTAATATGATGCTTGTTTTCGAATTTGTATGGAATTAAGGTATAAGAGGCGAACTATAATAACTATGGACAAAAAAAAATAAAAACTGAAAATTGAAATTTTCAAATCCATTTTAATTGCAAGTATATTGGTTAAGAAAAAAACAAGGTGATATTTGTAATGTTTATTTTATACAAGACAAATTCACAAATTTTGATAATGAAAAAAAGGATTAGCTTTGAATAGAAGTATGAAGACAAATTTATTCAAAAATAACTTAAAGACTATCCTATTTTTCGAGTCAAACTAATTTCAGTTTAGCTTTAAAAAAATAAATACTCGTTAACTCAAGAATTGTTTTTAAAATAATAGTTTTCATTTCTTTGCTGAATATGTCCTTATGCAAAAACTATATATATCTATAAATGTTTTTAAATAATGAATTCATAATGAGAAGTGGAGTTTTATATTCTAACAATAATATAATTATTTACATGAAAAAACTGTTTGTTCGCAGTTAAGATTTACATATTTGCGTTTATATAAAAGTAAACGCTATACTTCAAAGAAGTTTTTAAGGAAATAACAGGCAAAAGCGTTTGGAATTACTAAATATACAAGAAAATTAGTACTTTGTTTCTATTCTTTCACCAAAAAAAAAAAAAAAAAACGCTGAGAAAACTATATGTTTAACAAATATCCACAACTCTGAATATATGCCGTACAAATTTGTTTCCTGAAATAAGAAATTTGAGTACCGAATTGTTTTTAAAAAATTAAATTAGTTAAGTTTCTAAAAAGTCAGACCAACTTTTTTAATAGATTCCAGACTAACTTTATTAAGAAGAAAATCCTGAGAGTTGTTTTAAGATCAACAAAATTTTTCGGCAAAATTTTCATAAAAATTTAATTGTTATTCAAATTACTGTTCGTAGGAAATCCTAAGTTGTTAGCATTCTTTAAATAAACAAAGGAGTGCAATTTTTTATTACATTAGTAAATGCTATATTAAATCTTCAAGTTTAATCTAATGATTTTCTATGCAAAAGTCTTAAGTATATGGTGGTTGGTATTACAAGTTAGATAATTAGAGGAAATACATTACCCTACAATAATGGAAGCGACACTTTCAGTTTTTGACGTTTTTTTAAAATTTCTCAAGAAATACTTAGACTATTATTTTGTAAATTTAGAGGTGTTCAGGTCATGTGATTTCTCATACTTAATAATAAAGTTTATAGCTTTCAGAGGTTTGAGGGATCAATAACAAATTAAGAAAAAACAAGTATTTTTGAACACCAGAAAATCAAGCGTTGAGCTTATAACTTGTATTGATTATTTTGGTTGTTATTTGGATTAACTACATAAAATTTCGTAAACATAACTTAAGTATTTATGGAAACACGGACATTTATATAAAAAACTATATTTGTTCCAAACTCTCACTGTAAAAAATGGATTTTCAAAATTAACGTTTCTGCATTTTCGCCAAAATTATTATTCAATTAACGATTCAACCGAATATTTCATCAAATCGAGCAACTTTCTATTTTAATATGCGTAAGAATACAAATTTGTCCAAAGTTTTAAATGAGATTATTACATTTTAATATTGAAAAAAAAAACTAACATAAAATAAATTTAGATGAGAAAATAAAACAAAAGAAAATAAAAGAAGTGAGTCGCATACATCGCCAAGAGTTTAACCCGATAAACGGCTTTGACCTGAGAGCTCACTAACCTCTGCACCATCCCATCGTTTACATTGTAAAAATCGAGCCATTTTTTTCTGGGAAAGCTCTAGGAACTTCAGTTTGTAGGTCCAATGCCAAAACTTTTATCATGAACATTTTGAACCTCTTTCACTGATAATTTTTTCGGATGAAATTCTTAAATTACACATCCATAAATTTAAAAATAAAGAAAAATTAGGATTTTTCTACTCTAGACATAAGAGTTAAACGAAATGATTTTTTAAACTGTTTTTATTCTAGTCTTAGGATTAGATAAAAAAAAATGTAAATTGTTAAGATTAAGTAAAAAAATTGTTTAAGTTAAGTAAAAAAAATTGGAACCAGAATTAAATTAAAAATACGTATAATTAATTTAAATTCAAATTTTACTGTTTCACGATAATTAAATAATATGAAACCAACCTTTGTATGCTTTTTGCGATTTGTTTTAAATTTTCTCCATTGTTTATTTTTATGTCTGAAGATTTTAATTAGCGCTGATTGCTTAGCCTATAAATGAGAAATTAATAAAAAACTGATGTTATCGTACTCTAGGCATAAAATTTAAATGAAAAGAGCTTTATTTTATATGTATTCTTAGATTCAATAAAAAGTGTTTTATGGAAGCGGAAAAAATGGGTAAGAAAAGAACATACGAAAGCAAATAAAAATATATTATGCGAATATTTTCTCTTTAAAAATGCATTATGCAATATATATCACAATAAAAAAAGTCTAAAACTATCTAAAATGTATCTAAATCCGGCATTCATGTTCATTTTAAACATCTATAATTGTTCATATTTTATTGGATAATGTTCTTAATTCATGGCATAGACATAAATATTAAACTACTGAAAAAAATTTTTTTTTTACTATAAACATAAAGATTAAATTAAAATGCACTTAAACTGTTTTTATTGGATTCAGTAAAAAATGTTATTAGAAAATCGAATAAATGGAATAAATAACTTTCGAAAATAGATAAAATGTAAAATAAATATTTACTTTAAAATATCACCGTATCATTATTGTAAAATAATCTAAAACCAACCTTCTTTTTATAGTTTATGCATGTTTATTTTAAATCTCTTTTGCAAATTTTCCTGGGTTAGACCTCACAATAATTCAGGATTGCAAGCCATAAACACGAAAGAACAGGAGACTAAATATTAAGCCTTTTCCCTTTCGTTTTATTGCTATTAGAAAGAGTGCCCAAAACTCACTTAATGAATCGAAATAGCTCTATTCCATTTACAGCCTTTTTCCTTTTCCGGAACAGTCTTCGAATTTTCTGGAAGGCAGAGAATGTACATCAGTGTACAGGAAATACTTGGAAGGGTATTTATTTCTGGAATCAGACGTTCTTGTAGTCATGATAAAGTTAAGTTGATGGCGTTTAGTATGGTAAATGATATTTTTTTTTGCTTCTCGCAGAAGTTATATAAAAGAGTTTATAGCTTTAAAAGTAGCACTTGACGCATTTAAATTTAGCAGGAATAAAGGAGCAAAACGTTTGCAGTTATTATGGAATGAAATAAAGAATGCAGCTTGGGGTTTTGGACGTCCTAAACTGGTTTTGGACAGGACACGTGGGTTTTACTGTCTTAAACTGTCTTTAACTGGGTTAAACTGTCCTAAACTGGGTAAAACTGTCTCAAAGTGTCCACAACCTTGAACTTTGGTGAAAGATAAAAATTCTATAGGTGTAATCATTGTACACATAATAATTACATGTATCAATAAATATTTGATATTTTTTATACAATTTACTTTAACTTATTAAAGGAAAATAATACAATATAATAGGAAAAGGTTTATAATTTTTGAAGCCCCACAATTCATTGAACAACAAAAGTGAACACCTAATACTTTAAATATAAATATGCTTTTAATACTGATAAAAAATGTTTTTGCATAAGGATAAATAATGCAATATTAAAAAATAATAATAATGATTTAAAAAAAATACTAAATTTGTTTAAAAATTAACCTTTTATTTTTCACAATATTTTTTTTAAAAAATGTTATAATTTCTGCATGATAAAAAAGACATCTATTTAAATTTTTTTTTTTAAATATAAATATATTAGTTTAGATTGGAAATACAAAATAACTGAGAAATGTATTAACAGTTTTGAAGGGCATAACATCAGTTTCAGTTACTGACACTGGCATTGTATCACTACTATGCTAAAAGAATTGAACACGAATGAAATAAAAGTATTCTTGAATAGTACTATAGATAAATAAACCTGTTTATGACTAACCAAACACTTAGTTCCTAATTGCTTAACCTGTATGGCAAGGTCAAACTTCAGTTATGTACTTTTGAATGAGAGGGTCAATTGAACTTTATTACTGATTAATCTTCCTTTGTTTACTGTTTAAATTGAAGAGTCAAACAATATTAATAAAACATTATACTTTTAAAAACAAATATTTTCTAGTAGATTTAATTATTAATATGTTATTAGTTCTATGTTTATTTTACCTTTTAAATATTGTTCAGATAAAATTGTGATATAATTTGAGTAAAAGGGTTTTGGACAGTTTAAGACAGTTTTGGACAAAGGGGTTTTGGACAGGATGGTTTAAACCGTGGATTAATCCATTCTGTCCTAAACCTTGCCAACCCTGAAAGAAAGACGTTTTATAAAGTATACTATAAAATATATTATTTTTCTTTTTATATATAATATTATTTTTAACATTAAAAACTCAAAACCAAACAGTCCCAAGTTGCATGAGTGATTAGTATTAAAGTTTCAGCTCGGGCCGGGATTGGATTCTTCGTGTTATACACTGAGTGCTGCAATGGATTGATGCACTTTCTTCGATTATGTCTTAGAGGTTAGAAATCCATTCTAATGTAATGTCCTTGACAGTTACAGGGACAGAAAAGTCCATGCATGGTTGAGTGGTTTGGGAACGTGTTGTGGTAGTCAGGTGAATACTAACATCTAACCACGAATCTAAATTGTGGAAGGGTTGTAGCATGCGCATTCCTCATGTAATAGTTTTGTCTTTGGATCATTACTAATCATGAATCACATAAACCTTTGCAAATATTCCTTAATAGATGCATGAACTTTTGTAAATAGCTAACCTGTATGAAATAAAGCAAAACAGCAGAAAATAAAACCAGAAAAAAATCGAGCAAGGAAATGCAATAAGACTTGAAACATAGATAAAATATTTTAAAAAATGCAAAGGACGGACCAGCAGCTTCATCAAGGAGTGCTTTGATAACTATTTAATGCTAGGGTAATAACCGTAAGTTGCGGAATTTCTAGATTAGATCTAAACCTTCCAGTGTTCAAAAGATAAATAAATTTGAAAACTATGAAATTATGTAGTAGAAAGTGTGTAACAGAGGTGTTTGTTAGTTGCCAGCTGGATTCGAACCAACGACCTCCTTAGTTGTCGTCAGTACTGGTGCAAGACATTTACCCACTTCGGACGATACTGCAACTCATACTCAAATTTGGAAAAGTAATCTAAAATAATAAAAAAAACAGAAAAAAAACTATTTTTCCATTGAATTGTTTCACTGGTATAGTCATAACGCTACATAAAATAGTGTTTTATATTTTAAATAACTATATTTCTATCAGAAAATTATAAAATCAACATCAATCGTGAATGTTGATTTAAGAAACACCTGCCAAAAATAAATAACTTATAACGATTTCAAGGTTAAGAAAAATAAGCCGTCAGTTTAATTACTGATAATATCTTCTCAAAAATTCTAGAATAAATATCTATTAAAAATAATATTTTTAATGAGTGTAATCATTGTGACATAGAAATATTTAAGCATAAACATTAAAATTTATTTTTTCGTGCTTTAGTAGACTCAAATAGTTTTTTAAATTCTTTAAAATTAATTGCTTCCGCAGTTTTATTTCCTATTGAAATTATTGCCAAAGAAATCCTTTGATTCATTGTAGACCTTAAATAGGTTTTCATAGCTTTTAGTTTGCTGAAAGAATGTTAAATACTTGTAGTAGGATTGATAACAAAATACTTAAACTTATCCACAAGTTTAAAAAATATACTTTAAAGTTGTTCCTATAAATGAACATTATGAGATCTTTAGAAATATATTATCCTATTATTTCTTACTTATAATTGTACATGCTTAAAAAATATTTATATTCAATTTACGCCATTTTGTTAAAAATTATTCAAAAAAATGATTTTGACCTGAACTAGAGAATGATCAATCTCTAATTCAGTACTCCCTGAGGTATTAATTTGTTATGAGAACTTAGAGGACTTTGTAACCCCCATTTAATGAATTTTAATGTGCACCAGTTAACATTTAATGCACGGGGATTCTTCTGCCGGTGGGATTCAAACACATAATTTCATGAACTTGAGGCCAACGTCCTACCAACCAGCCTATCCCGGCCGAATTCAGTGATTGGATGATACTATTTTTCATATATCCCGAAAAAGACAAAAAACGTGAAGGGTCTTCCGGTTGATCAAGTAATGATTTATTAGTACTGGAATTTGATAAATCAATCTGTTCCATACTTTCTATGTAACCCAATCGTGCAATTTGGGCTTTAATTGAACCAAATTCGCCATTTCTAAAACCAAAGAAGGAAAAAGTTGGTTATAGGTCCTAAAATGATGCAGTCTTAACAAGCAGCAGTTAAAAAAGTCACATTTGAATTTTGTAGCACGCAAGGGCGCCGGCAGGGGGGTGCACTTGCATCCCCCTGGCTTTTTTTTAAATAATTAAAGAGATACAAAAAAACAATTTTGTTATAAAAATTTTTTATTAGAAATATTTTTATTCAAAAATAAATAATTAAGTAATTATTGAAATATAACAATTAAAAAATTGTCTAATCAAACAAGAATTGTAATCGTCTTGTTTGCTGTCTAAATCTGTTTATACCTTTTTCAATGAATTCTGAGTCATCTTTGATTCTTTTCTGTTGCACACAGAGCATGCACCAACTACTCAATCTCTCGTGAGACATTGTAAACCGATTCCATGTTTTGATGCGTCGCATTGTACTAAAAGTGCGTTCAATAGTGCTCGTAGTAGCTGCAAGAGTTAGGCCAATTTTGATTGCCTCCGCTACAGCTGGATAAAACGGTGTGGCCTCAATAACTAAATCGATGTAATCGAGGGATTCATAAGAATTTTTTCTATTCCTCCACATTCCTCCACATTCTACCACGTTGTGGCTTCAGTGATGAAATTCGGTGAGAGCAGATCTTTATACATATTATATATGTATATCCTCCAAAACTTCAAGATATGACGCTTTGTCCAGTTTGTTCATCGCATTCGGGTGAAGCTGTAAGAGTGAAAATGCTTTTCTTTGTGTAGAAGAAAAACGGTCTTTCAACGAAGGTATAATGGAGTCCAAATAATAAATAAAGATTGACCTCCAGAAAATTTCTTCAGCGTTTTCAGAAGGCATATTCAATCTATGAACTTGTCTAGATGCCACTCGAAGTTGATTCATTTCAATGACTAATTCTTCGCAGATGTGTTTCTGCTTTCGTGAAAATTGCAGTAAACTCTTCAGAAGCATTGTTTCGATGAATTTGCAGCACATGTATCAATTTGACTACATAATCAGTTACTTCTTTTAGATCTGTGTTTACTTTTTGCAACTGATTGCACACAGGTCCAGGTTTTGCAGAATAAGTAGTAATAAGAAAAAGTGATACGATGTATGTTGGCGTTGTAGCAGCTGTTAAAAGTATATTAGCTTTCACATTGGTGTTTTTGTTTGCCGCTTTTTCTGTAAGGCCCTCTAAAAACTTTTATAATTCTAACAAACTTTTTCAGAAAATCGTCTGATACTCTTGTACTTTTCTGACCAGCGTGTTTCACAGAGTAAAGGGATGTTAGTAATTTCTTTTCGTCGCAAGGTACTTTCTCTAAAAAAGCTAATTTCCTTCGCTGTCCCTATAGTATTCTGTACTTAAGTACATATATTGAATCTCATATATTGAATCTCGTGATCAATAACTTAAACCGCGTTAAGGAATTCCTTAACGCGGTATATATGATTATATATACCGATATATGATTGGCACAATGAAAAAACACAACTTTAGGATGTTTGTCTCGAATCAATTTTTGAACGCTAACTTCTTGGATAGCCATTGCCGTACAACAGTCATACCCTTGACCACAAATCGTGTCATATCCAAATTGCAATCATTCAGAAATTGAATGATTGTTTTTGAAATAAACTGAGCGTTCAATTCTTCTAGTGGGGTAGAGCCGAGGAATTCTTCACGTATTGTCGTCTTTTTGTTGCTCTCATCAAAATGTACATACCGGACACCGATGGATAACTGCTCTGTTCCACTAATATCTGCTCTCTCGTCGGCCAATACCGAGAAAGCAGATGCCTTTTTCACATCTTTGATTATTTCATCTCTACGCACGTCAACTAATTCTGTAATTGATGTGAAATGTACAGTGCATTTCTTGCTCCTGATTCCAAATAAGCCTTCAAAACTTCGTCTCCGGATTCAACACAAAAGTGCAGCAGATCTTTGAGAACAGATCCTTCATCATTTTTGCCCCGAAAAAGAGGTTCAAACCCTCGAAAGTAATTTTTTATCTAAACTGTCAAAAAAGATTTTTTTTCTTGGCCAAATATCTAAGCTATATTTTTAAATTTCATTTAATAAAATATAAATAATATTATATTTTCCATTAGTTATTTAGTTTAACAAAGGTGTATGACACAAACTGACTTCTCACAACCGTAAAACTTCATCAACAGAATAAATACCAATGTTAAGCGTGCACAAACACGTTAGTATACGAAACTACTGTTTATACTTATTTGTGTTTCAAAGTCAGTAGCTATGCCAGCGCCATCAATACAGTTTCTCGTGGCAAAATTTGCAAGTACAAGAAATTCACACTTTTTTTTAAATATCTTGTTAGCAATGAAGAAATGTATCTTGAAAAAAATTAACAGATGAAAGTATATGTAATAGCAGAAAAAAAATTTAATAACAGAATATTTGTAATTTTTTTTTTTTGGGGGGGGGGTAGTTTGTTAGTGGGTTGCACCCCCCTTTATAATATTCTGCCGGCGCCCTTGGTAGCACGTAATATTATGTTCCCTTAACATTTTATAGGCTTATAGAATTGCAAATGCATTTGGTAAGAGTTCAAAGTACAATTAAACAATAGTTTTGGGTCGCACATGTTCTACATAATCAAATGCTCAATATTTTTGAGACAGGTACAATTCAGGGAGCAAGTGATACAAATTGGGCAACTTATTTGCTTGATCGTATCACTTGCAGACATTGAGAAAATAATTAATTTTTGGTACATACTGCACAAATATTATTACCAAAAAATAATGTAAATAGTTCAGTTTTATAATAAAAATATTTCGATTGTAATTGTCCGTGATTTTTGACTGATTAAAATTTAAATGAGAAAAGTTGCACGATTTAGGCAACTTTCGTTTTTCTTTTCAAAGCATAAAATTTAATTTATAACGACTCATACAGAGCAAAATTTAGATGCTTTTGTAAATATTCAACCATCTATATTATTTATATAACATCAATATTGTAAATATTTAAACATCGATATTATCATCATATTTAGAAATCAATTAACAACCACAATATTTGAAAAAATAATTGAAATATAAAATTATTAATAGAAGCAATATTTTTATTTCTGAACGTTGTTTTAAGTTTCAGGAGAAAAGATGCAAAAAAAGTTAAAATTTATAGATAGCTATTACAATATGATTTCTATTTTTTAACTCACGTATTTTATTTATTAATAAAGAATACTATTTTGGTCACCGATATAGCTTGGTTGGTAGGACGTTGGACTCACGTTCGTGAGAATGAGAGTTCGAATTCAGCCGGTAGAAGACGGTGTTGTAAATGGCGACTGGTGTGCAAGTTAAGTCACAAATTCCTCTATTTACCCATAATAAATTTAACCTCTGGGGGTAGTGGATTGGAGATAAATCATTTTCTAGTTCAGTTCATAATTACAATCTGTGGATAAATGAATGGATGGATGAATAAGCCCAACCTCTAAAAGGGTGTGACGTATGGTCGTGGCAGATGTCAAATTCTTGGTCATAGATGGAGCCACTGGTAATCAAGAAAAATCGCTCCACTGCGCCTGAATGGCTGACGACAACAACAACAACTATTTTGGTCCATAGTCTCAATGTTACGACGCCAACGGTTCAGAAAAAGAAACAAAATACTATTTACTTGGAAAGATTTCTTGCAAAAGATACAGTACTCCTGCTCATTTTCAAGATAACCACCGGATTTGCAATGCTTTTCTTAGTACCTTATTTTGTCACCTAGGAATGAGACCAACATTTCACAGCTGTCTGCACCGTCTTTAGCGGTGTGAACGAGATCGATGAACGATATATCGAGGGGAAAGCGAGACACGGACAAGAATTTCTTTAAAAGAAGATATGGGAGTTTCTGAGAGCGAGATAAGAAATATAAAGTGGATAGTCCTCAGTAACACTTCTGCAACGGATTTTTATTGCAGAATTTTTGGAGTGTTTTGTTACCTCTCTGAACACATGGAATTAACAGAACTAATTTTCGGTCGTGTGTTGGCAACAGATATTTTTTTTCTTCAGATAACGTAAGTGGCCTCATTCGTACATATCATTACGGAATCTGTATATAAGACTTAAAGCAGATGCCACTTCACTATGTTGTTTTGTCCGGAGTTGTGTACCCTATTTTTTAAGCTGTATTCTAAGTAATTAATTTCAATTGTATCGAGAGGGTACTGTATGTAATAAAAAATATTTTAAATGTACCAGTTTCTTCAAATGAGTTAATACACTAACTACTGTGCGTACTCTGCCAACAAGAATTTGCCATTTGCGATAGGCGATACAGAGCGATACAACACCATCACTGCGCACCCAATGTGTTTTGTTCTGGCCGGCTAAGCGCATGTTTTCAAGTGTTGCGCTCTAAATTTCAACGTTCACTAAAGCACTCCTTGCAAGAAGTGAAATGCCATTTCTTTACCTGAACATAATTTTCTATAGGGATACTGTCTATCTGAATATGGTCCGGCACCGGTGATGCCAGTGCATTGATTGTTGTTTGATTTCTGGAATTGAAGTAAGCACTCCACGTCTCACGAGTGAAGATGATACCGAATTAAATTTTAAAAAAGCACAAGCCACGTATTTCTTATATTAATATAATGAAAAACGGTCGTGCATTAAGAACATGGACAGTGTATTCTAGTGTCATTATGGTACATATCCATTTCGGAGATTTGTAAAATACCTATTACCACGGTTCCTATATTAGATACCAATATTGGCGTAATAGGTTCTCATTATTATAATACTTAAAACGGCAATATCTAGTATTATTTAATACCAAATTTAATTAAGTATCACTAAATAATAGTTTGGGGATTTACAAAAATGGCGATTTACAAATAGATTTTACAACTATGGCGAAATAATAGTTTGGCAATTTTTCCCCTCCACCTTAGTTCATTCGCCACAATTAGTCATTTCCGAGAATTATAATTCATTGGTTTTGGGCATAGGTACAATTTGAAAAAAAAAAAAAGTTTTGTATTAAAAAGCTAAATTAATTATAAAAAGGTTACTTATTTGCACTTGAGAACCGTGATATTATCCTTTTTATTATTGACGTCAGTGATACTTAAATAAATTTAGTAATATGTACCGCTGCTATTATAATAATAGCTGTTTTTAATAGGTACTAAATTAACTAATATTGGTATCAGTTAATTTAGTGCCTATAATAGGTATCAAGATACCTATTATAGGCACTGTGAAAATAGGTTTTTATAGCCCAACAAAAGGGATAATTATCGGGAAAAATTGTTTATTATTGTAATATTTGACCTCAAGGTGTAACATTATTCCAAATGGTACTGGATACAATTAGTCTTTAAATTTAATGGGATGAACATCTAAAAACATGTTTTGCTTAGTCTGATAACAAATTCGTCGGGAAGGGCAAAAAATAATTAAAAAAAAAACTAGAGTTGTTTTAATTTAATTAATTGCATCGCTAATATGACTTTGAGTTTTGTGCGTCATTTGCAAGGTTGATTAATATATATTTTTTGATTATTTACTTTTTCTTCATCCCATACGAAGTACTTGTTCTCAGCTAGTATTTATAAAAACCCCAAGATGATCCAAAAATTCTTAAAGAATAAAGGAACATAAATTCGTTTTTGTTTTGGTTACAAACACGTCTAAGAAATAGCAATTTCGGTATACGTTAAGTAATCAATATAATAAAACTCTAACATATCATCATTGTTTGAAATTCGAACAAATGCAATTGATAAAAAAATCATAAATAGAGTCAGCGTTTTTTTATTTATTTTGCTATTGTATTGAATTTTATTTTTCAAATTTCTCTTGAGAGTAGCTGTCTTTGTAAAATTGTTTAGACGGAACAAAAGCTAAACTTTTAAAAGTTGGTTTATTTTAAAACTAACTTTTTCTCTATTTTTTTTTTTTTTTTTTACGAAGTAAAGTACAAATTATTTCAAAGTGTGTTCTCAAAGTTTTTTTTTTTTTTTTTCGCGGTGTAGTAAAAGCGTCTCTAAGTAACACTTTTGAAAAACTTCTAGACTTAAATTTCTAAAGGTAAGAGACATTTTTCATTTTTTAAGAACACCTAAAAATGCAATACTTTTTTGTACCTTTTTCTTAAAGCCATGTTAAAGTATTATTTAAAAAAGTAAATATTTTTTAAATGAGAATTTCCGACTTATTTCTATAGATTTTGCGTGTCAAAAAATAGCTATTTTATTTCGGTGAATGTAATTAGGAAAATCTGCATTACTTAAATGCTTTACAAACGAAAAAAACAAAAGGATAAAATGAAAGTGCGCATTAATTGTTTTTTTTTTTCTATTAACATTGTTTCATAAAAATTAATGAGGTCGATAAAAAATTGCTTGCGAAACACATTAATAAATTATGCGCTGGTAAGTATTTTTATTAAATGAAATGAGAATTTTATTTTAGTTCATTTATGATAAAGACAAGTTTTTACTCTTGTGGTTACATCATTATAGAGGAATCACATTATTTTTTGACAACTATTCGATGGCAATATTTCATTCTAATAATAAGGAAAATATTTCATTATTATTATACTGGAAATATTTCATTATTATTTTGATGAAAATATTTCATTATTATAATAATGAAAATATTTCATTACTATTATAATGAAAATATTTCATTATTATCAAAATGAAAATATTTCATAATCATAATTATTAAAATATTTCTTAATCATAATTATGAAAATAATTCATTATCATAATTATGAAAATATTTCATTATAATAATAGTTAACATATTTCATTAGCATAATAATGAAAATATTTCATTGTCATAAGAATGTAAATATTTTATTATCATAATAATGAAAATATTTCATTATCATAATATTAAAAATAGTTCATAGTAATAATTACTTAGGTTGCTTTAAAATAACTTTCACAAAGGTTTTAAAGCTATTAAGTGTAAGCATTAAACATTAACTTTTATTATTTTTAAAAATTAATTTTTCATTTGCAATAGTAATTCCGACTGGACTTTCCACTAAAACTCTCTTCCGTTGCACCAAGGAAAAAAACTCGAAAGAGCTGAGAAAGCTTATTATAGGATTTATTCATATTGATGCTATTTTCGCCAAGTTCAGTGGCCCACAAACTGGTGGATTTTTTTCAGTGGTCAGTTTTGATGGTCAATTATTTTGCAAAACGCTACAAAAATTTGGAGTTGTCGTATCAAATGTTGCTGATATACTTATGGTCTGGAATGTAATACCCATACCAGACATTGTAACATTAGTTCCAGAAGGCATTCATAAGGAATAAAATGTTTACTAAACTTTAATCAAAATTAATATAATAAGCTAATAAATTTTAAATTATTTCTACTATACCTACATTACACTATAACTTAACTCACTGGGGCGACAGCCCATAGAGGGCCAAGGCCTACCGAGCCCATTTCAGTTTTCTTGACCTAGGGTTCCGGAATGTAGGAGCAGATATTTCGGTAGAGTGGTCAGCTGAACGCTGAACTCCCAGTATTTAGTTTCCATGATTGATACTCATTTTATCAATGCTCATATTACCACTGGAGGGATGAAAGGCAGAGTAAAGGCTGGGCTGCCCGGTCCGAGGATCGAACCCAAGACCTGTGACAGGAGAGGGCGAATCACTACCATTCAGCTACCCAGCGTCGATATATAATACCACACTTACACATACCATGCATACTTTATAATGCCATATTATGTAAAATGTTTATGTGAAACTTTTTCTGTATTATAATTTATTTTGCTTTTATTGTAACGATTCAAGAATTGAGTCATACTGTATTAAAATGTGAAAAGGAAAAAGAAGACACATTCGCGGACTTAAAAATCCAATATTTTGCAAACGTCGTCAACAGCACGCCTCTCTAACTGGAAAAATCTTCATTATTCTTAATTCTTATAAAAAAATTTAGGTTTAATATAATCAGCCAATGTGCCTTTAAGTTAAATAGGAAGTGTGCAAAGAATCACTCAATAAAACTTAGGCAATGAACCTTTAATAAAGATATTTAGAATACGCTTTTACTACTCTGGGCTTATTGAAAACTGCCTGAAATTAGTCAGGTTGATTGAGAAATGAATGATACATAGTCCAGTCACAATAATGTGACCACCTGACAAAAATCAGAATAACCGACATTTGCAGAACTGACAGCTGCGAGACATGTTGGAAGAGTACCTGCTGGTTTTGCAGGTTTAGGTTTCTGATGGTGTTCACTGGAATCTTGAGTAAATTTCAACGTCAGCTGCTCTAGCTTACGTAATTAAGAAACCATGGCTAGAACAACCCGATGAAGGTGGTCCACAATTTATGATTGGTCTTAAGTTCAATCGTTGCGTCAAGCTTATTTAAAAATACTTGGAATGTTTCCAATTAGTCTAGCATATTTCGAAATAATGGTGGCTGTTAGCAAAGAGCTGAATTATTACGTTAGCTTTACAATGAGCTGTGGTGGCTCAGGGGATAAAGCGTTTCCCTCATAATGAGGCGAAATGGGTTCGAATCCCAGTGATCTGGTCGACACGAATTCCGTTCCCGGCTCGCATCGACCGCGGTGCTGACGTCACAGTGCAGTCACAATGCTTGATATTAATAGGCAAAGTTTTCCAAATACTTGTTCCAGGAGTTCCCTTGTCTCTGGATTGGGATCAATATTACAAGAATACGCAGTTGAACATTGGTAGTCGCAAGCCCAAAATTGGGTCAGCTGCTCTACGGAGCTTATAAAATAAAGTAAAATTAGCCTTACAAAATACAAAACGCAAATATATTGATACGAAATACTAATACGAAACATATATAAAAATATACAAAACGCATTACTATATTCTGACCGAATTTAAAAATTCATTTGGCTTATAACGTAGAAAAATACTTCCTTACTAGGAATTAATTGTAGGGTGTAAAAATAAAAACTAGAAATGATTTAAGAATTGTACATGTATTTGAAAATTAAATTTTAGTAAGTATTGTTTTGAAATCTTTATTTGTTTTAAAACTGAAAAGCGAACATAAAAATGCATAAAATGTGTATTGATTTTAGATTAAAATATCACCTACTTAAACCGCTCATAAAATGACGAAATAATTTTAAATCTAGGGGCAGCATAAGCTATTCAGTATTTTTCATTAGAATTATAATTGGCTGAATTGAAAGAGGTGATTCATTTTAAACAGAAGAGACGAGAATTCATTAAATTGCAAAAATACATTCATTAGCTTAATGTTTGAAACCGTTTATTGCTGAATAGGAAATCATTTAGATAAGGAAAGAAGTAATCAATATTGATTTATTTCTAAAGTTTCGAGTAAACTTTCATATAAATGAGTATTTATGAAACTATTTATATTTCAATAAATTGCGGAAATGTTCAAAGAAAAGTGACTATATAACTTCAAAGGTGTTCTACAACGTCACTGGTTCAGTCGCTGACTTGAATAAACGCGTTCATAAATTCGTTTAGACACTTGTTTACCCTACTTCTAAAATTTATTCAGATAATTATCTTCTCAAAGAGGAACTCGTTTATCTTAAATCTATCGCTGTTGAATGTGGATTTTCAATTTTATAGATTCCATTCATAGAAAACTTATTGCGCAATCCAACAAACCCTCTAATTCGAACTTCAACATTTTGATTGCTTTATCCTACAATCCGCACACCAGTCCTTAAATTCCTAAGAGTTTAGTTAAATTTGAGTTTAAAGTCGTTTTATACTTCGTAAACAAACTAAATTTCACGAGCATTAAAGACCTTATTTCTGGTAGTAATAACTGGGTCATTTATCAAATTTCTTCTCAGTGTGGTATATACTATATTTATATTTTATTTAATAACCGCGTTGAGCAGGCGACCCAATACAGAGTTTACGACCATCAACTCCGGAGCCTTGTTGTTTTGAATCCAATCAAGAAGACAAAAGAACTCCTGGATCAAGTATTGTGCGAACTATAACCTTCGTGGAGGACTATTTGATGAGACTAAGTTCTACTTTATTTGCTTTATATGGAGAAGTCTCCCTCGGTTAGCCCGATGGTAAAGGGATTCTAACCCATTATCCGTCTACCACTGAATATATTTTTTGACATCACTGTGTTCGGAGCGAACCGGAAGCAGAATTCGAATCAACCAGTCACCTCTAGGATTGAAACTGGTTCACTTCATTAGAAGGAAAACGCTCTATCCACATAACCACCGCTGCTCAAGATAGCCAGGTTGGTACACATGTTTCTTACGACCCTTCTTTATATTATCTTGTTCGAACTTGATTCTTTGTTCATATTGGTTCAGCAACTTTACACGTTTTTATCTCTTTACTTTTCTAATGTCATTTGTTGTTTAGACACAGAAGAAAGTTCTTGTCTTCAGAATCAAACCTATAATATGTTCATTACTATACTTTACTCACGTTGTTAGCCGGGATAGCATAATTGGTAGATTGTTGGACCTTTGTCCAAGATGTCGTGAGCTCGATACCCACCTGCCGAAGACTCCCCGTGTAATAAATATTGACTGGTGCACGTTAAATAAGTCGGGTCACAAAGTCCTCCATGTTCCCATCATAATACCTCATTGGGGTACTGAATTTTAGAATGATCGCTCTCTGTTCCAGGTCAAAATTACGATGTGTGGATGAATGCACAGATGTATGAATGGTTCCACCTCATAAATGGGTTATGACGTGAATGTATGGCTGAAGTCGCATTCTTGACCATAGATGGCGCCACTGAAAAACACGAAACGCACCCTCTGCTTAAATACGTTTGGTTTCAACAAGCATGCTTGCTGAATTGGCAAGTGGCATTCGAAACAACAACACTCACGCTGTTTTGCAACGAACAAAAACAACGTTGTTTTAAAACAACGTTTACGATTGTTTTATAGTAAATAGTTTATTTACCTTGTAAATGGTATATTTTCACTATATTTTATTAAATATATTACTTTGATTTGATAATATTTAGGAACCCTTTCTCTTTCCAGTTCTGAATTGCATTATGTGACAGCAAGTTTTTTTTAAATACATTTGTGAACGATTAATACTTTAGGATGTTCCAGTGTGACGTCTTCATAACGCTTTTTCCAATTTCTTTTGTTGCTGTTTCGCTTAATCCCCTTAGCAATATTAAAACGGATAGTTTACACATGAAAAAGTGAGCTTTTCCCATGAGAAAACGTATGACTGTGGTTTTCCCTGAAAAAATAAGTCTTTGGTTTGAAATAATTGTTTAGTTCAACCAAAAGTTTAAAAAAAATAATTATTATTGCTAATTGGAGCTTTTGAAAATCTCAAAAATCTACACAACTACTCTTTCCATTATACATCACAATATATAAAAAAAAAGATTTTTAAACTGTAATTTTAGGTTTATTTTATTTGTAATTTAGCTAGGTTTTTGTTTTACATTTCATTACCGTCGTTGAACAGTGACCCAATTTTTGGGTTAACGACAACTAATGTTCAACTACGTAGCCTTGTAATTTTGAACCTAATCCAGGACACAAAGGAACTCCTGGATTAAGTATTGGGAGAAATTTTGCCCTCGTGGAGGACTTTTTGATGGAACTAACCCGCATTTGAGTTACATGGAGAGGAAGGCCATGAGATCCTCCCATGGTAAGCCTGATGGCAAGGGGACTCTTACCCATGATCCGTCTATCACAGAGGATATTTCGCGTCAGTACTATGGTCGGTGCAAGCCGAATGCGGAATTAGTATCGACCAGTCATCACCTTAATGGCTTACAACAACATCAACTGTAGTTTTACGTATGGTGCGAAAAATAATTGAAAAATCGGAATACTTTCTCGATGGTTTACTGTTATCGTCCATTCATACCGTTCTCGGAGATTGATACCGTTGTATTAAGTTATACGATGAATGTGGTGAAATCATTTCACTTCTTTCTTGAAGGCATTTCTAATTGGAAAGTAATCATGATGAAATCAGTACATTCACCATTGTTTCCTTGAAATATTTTTCCGCTAATTATAACAGTAAATAGAGAAAAAAGATCTTATGTAAATTTAAAAAAAATAAAAAAAAAAACGTACGCATAACAGTATGTTATTTTTGTGAGGAATCGATACGTTTCAAACGTATTTTTTATGATGGCAGATTGATATAATTTATGGGATGCTCTGTTTTCTGAGAAAGATAATGATTCGTTTTATAATGAGGATTAAATCATCCATAAAAACCTTATTAATTATTCTTTTATCCTTTCAAAACTATTTTTAATTACCGTTTTTATTTCTAAATCACGAAGCTACTTTTTTCAGATTTTTTAAGAAAGTTTTTCATTCCGTTTCCATTTCATTTATATTTTGTTTTGGACAAACATGTAATGTTAAATATGGAAAAAAGTTCCTGTCAACGTTTTTTAAATCAATGCTCTAATTTTGCGTTTTATTTTGCAAATAAAAAATGATGTAGTGATCTTTTAACCAGGCAGAAAATTTTGAAACCAAAAATAATTCATATGCAAAAGTGCCTCTTTTTAGCGAGCTCTTATTGCTTCTTTTTATCTAGTTTTAATTTTAAAGATTATGTATGTAATAAAACTCATTACTTGAAAAGAGGGTTTATTTATTTTTCCTAAGCATGAAGTATTTTTTTATGATCTTATTCCGTTTTCACAGTCATTGTCTTACAATAATTTTAAATATCCATCTTAATAAAAAGTGTGAAACTAGTATTGAACATTTATTTAAAACATTTTTCAATATAATTTATTACATTCTACAAAAAAGAAAGGGGGATTCTAAATCTTTTCCTTCTCGCATTTGTTTCAGTTTAGTTAATTTACGCAGGGTGTAAGTTATGAAATCTTAAAAAATAAAATGTGTTTAACCTTATGGTGGGAGTTTAGTGTATATATTGGCTTTAAAGTCAAACCACCAAAGCAAGAAACTTTTATATAAGCAACAGACATTTTAAAATAAATGCAATCTGTTTATACAGTTTATGTCCGTAATTTCTATTAGCATTTTTATTTTATCTTAGGTTGCTAGGTTTTGTAACTACAATAAGTATCATAAATTGAGGAAAAATCGCAAAAATGACAATAACTCAAAAAATTCGATGTAAAATTTAATCAAAATGGAACACAGTATACTACACATATTAATGTATAAAATAACATGAAAAGTATTTTATGGTCTTACGGGCAATCAGCCAATTATAGTGTTTCAGAAATTAGCATGTGTATAAAATTAAAAAAATCAGATGTGGACTTAGGAATGTCAATTTAATCCCAACTAGAGGTATAATATATTCTATAGCTGGAACAATATAGCACATACAGCAATGTATGATGCTCTCAATGATGCGGTCTATCAGTATTGAAGGAAATAAGATCCATTGTTCTTGCAAAACAGTTGTAAGCGTGGCAAGGGTCTAAGGAAAATTCATTCTTGTCTTTCTAAAACCCAAATATGTTCGATGGGATTTAAATCTGGTGATCAAACTGGTCACTCAAAGCTCTTAATTTTTTTGCTGAAGAAAATCAATCTTGCCATATCCTGTAGCGCGAAATTATCACTTATTGCGGCAGCATAAACTCGCACATAAGCATCACGATGTCATCTCCACAGACGCGTGGAAAGAAATGGAGTTCTGCGCATCCACTGCGCATAAAGAGATACCACCCTGCATCGTCATTTTGGACAAGAGTGTTTGATGATGATAATGGGTTTATCTCTTTCATGAGTGTTTGATGGATGAAAATGGGTTCCAGGTCCTCTTCCAATCAAATAATGCCTAGTATCGCTTTCCAGGCTAAACCTGGACTTTAACAAATAGAAGAGCCCTCTGTTGATCAACCGTTTAGTGGACATGTTGCTGCACACACATCATATGTTGACTTCAGTGGCATGGCTAGAGTGAAACGCAAATGGCTGGTCACCTCGAAAACAAACCACGCTGGTGGAACCTTCTACGTATAGTAGACGTTGACACCATCAGGCTTCCAGTGGCAGCACTATGGAAGTATTGAAGATGTTTAGGCGTTGTTGCCATATTCTTTCGTACGCAAATGACATATGTAGGTCATTCGGATAAATCGATCTTATCGTTTTGAAATTCGATGTTTTCAGTACTATCATTTTATCGCCAAATTGATAATGATTTTGAAACTCGATGTTCTCATTTATTTGTCGCCAAGAGTATCACCCAGTCGGCAAAAATGTCGACAAACTGAGTCCTTATGAGAAATTTAGCCTCATAACAAGAGAAAATTTGCGTAATTATACACATATTTACAAGTTCGTAAAAACATTGTTGTTAACAAGAACTTTGTCAAAATTCTCAGAAACTTTAATTATACGCTTTTTGAACTTAACAGCATCAGAAATCTGTATTGTTCTAGAATTAAATGTTTCAAGCTATTCTTTTATTTTATACGTAACGTAGCCGATTGACCCTTTCAAAATGCTTAGTAACAATAAAACATAAGTTTGCACTTCTCTTCGAATCATTTTATGACTCGTTGAATTGGCAATTATTCGATTTACATGAATAAAAAGAACTATTTGCGTTAAAATCCTATAAACAGCCTAAAAATGACACTTTTTCACCTTATTATATTTTTGTTAGTATACTGGAAGAGTTGGAAGTGGCGAGCACAGTTTTTCCTTTCTTATGGTAAAACATTTCTGTTAAACATGGTAAAACATTTCTGTTCCACATCTGTTAAAAATAATACTGTAAGTTGGAATTCTAAAGAAAACTAATGACCAATAACAGTTTTAAGTATAAATAAATGTGGAGTGTTTCCAATTTAAAGGCCTCCTTTACAAACATTTAAGGTGTTTATGAGGTTTATTTCACATTGTTTTGAGGTGTTAAGATTTAAGGTTTATTTGAAGTTGTTTACAACCTTAACTGATCAACCTCTCAAGGTTTATGGAGTTGTTTTATTCACACTTGAGGTTGTTGGAAATCTACTTTAGAGCAATCAGCTTAGAGATGTTATTTTTGAAGCGTGCAGGCTATTTTTTTCTATATGTCAAGAGAATAAGTATATTTGAAGTGTGAATAATTTCCCTCAAACTCAACTAAAAGTATTGCTGAGTTGTATATGAGGATGATTTTATGAGGTTTAAATTGGGATTTATTAATAGGGTTATTTTTGGAGCAAAACATAAAACCATTTTCTACCTGTATTTTTTACAGCTGTCAACCTCAAAAACATCATATATTTTTTGTAAGAGCTGTTAAAAAGTTATTCTTCTTCAATATTTACTATTATACTTATATGGAGTACTTAAACTCGATTTAAATTCTAATTATATTTATTTATTATTATTTTAATTTTAATATAAACAAATATCAATTACCGAATGTTCTTAAATAGCTAGCATCGCTTTTTACAATCAGTTAGCGGCTATACAGTATGGGACAAAATAATTAACACTTTCAAAAAATGCTTTATTTAAGCAAATAAAAATAAAAATCAGAAATTTAAATACATTTCAAGATGTGTTGTCTTAATGCTAATTTATAATGATAATTTACATGTTATAGATTTAATTATAATTACATGTTATAAATTTAATTATAATAGCAAGTTATAATTATAACATATATATATATATATATATATATATATATATATATATATATATATAATTATAATTGCAAAACATATATTTAATTATAATTTACATGTTATAGAGATAAATAAGAAGCGAATTCATTCTCCTTTGGCAATAACAACCATTTAAAAACATTTTCGTTCAAATTCTACGAGATATTTTGGAGTGCAAAAAGTTGTTTCGTTCAATATTTTTTTCCAAATCTTCCTTTAATAGTTTAATGATTTTTTCAAGTTTTTTCTTTCCATTATTTGCCATAAACTCTCTCTATGGGACTTTGATCAGAAGATGAAGCATGTCACTTTAAAGTATTTATTTCATCATCATCATCTAGCCATTTTGTGGTTTGGAGTTCGAGGACTAGCATTGCCTAATTCCAAACGAAAGCCGTCGAAATAAAGTGTTTTCCTGGTGGGTGGATGGGAATAAACTTTTGCTAATTGTTTAGAATTTCAGTGATCATTTGTGATTATCATGATATTCTACGCTTGTCATTTTCTGGGAAAATGACCATATCCTGCTCTTAAGCCCTTTTAGACTGGTTTTTTTTTTCGTGCAAAAAATGTATATCTGTCTCATTTCAGTCATTTCAATCAGCTTTCTGACGTCAATTAATACCCACGCTTATTAAAGCTTCCAGTTTCTTTCTATCTTTTTTCTTGTCTGTACATAATTCTTAACTGAAATATTTTTTTTTTTAAAAATTAAGATTATTTTAAAAACAAAATGTTTATTTTCAATTTGTAATAAGTAATTATGTTCAGAAAAAAAATGTGACAAAAATTCCAAAACTTTAAAAGTCTAATTTTTTATGTCCGTGCTGAAATTACAAATCTTTAAAAAAAAAATATTAAAAAAAAAAGTTAATTAAAAAAAATTCTGAAGTTTTTAAGTTTACAAAGGTGCCATAATTAGGTCTAATTTATGTTATTTTCTTACAGTTGCAGAAGTAAAAAATGGAATAGATTTTTACTCGTGAGTTCGAATTTAGAAGGAAAAAAATTTGATTCTTTAAATCTGCTATTCGTGCATCCAGTTGGATCCATACTGAGTGTTTCGGAACTAATGCGTTTAACAAATATCTTTAGAATCCTTGTTAAAATGATTTCAAAAAAGCTTACATCCATCTTATGTGTTGAACTAGAATTTAAGTTATGAAAAAAACGAAAAAAACTATCTGTGCAATCCCGAGAGGGAAGTGATATGAAAAATGCAAAGACTAGTTAGAATTACTGTTGAAACTTATAGCTGATTCTAAATATCGTCTCTTTGCTTCCATCAGCAATCCAACTGGTTTTGGTGTTTTCAAACCCGTCTTCCTCAGTTTTGATTCTTTCGATTTGAAGAAAGTTTGTGTTATCTTTTAACTTAAAATTTTTACTGTTTGGGTTCTGCATTAGAACAAAAATTCTAAAATTGTGTATTTAAATGCAGAACATCCTGCAGAACAGCAGTGATTACGGATAATTTCTACTAGGAAAAAATATGAAAGATAATTTAATAAAATATACGATAAAACTTGAAATATTTTTTTTTAAAATTGTTTATATCACATTTCATTTATAGGTTAGCGTAGAAACAACGCAGCATTCTTGGACCGCTTAATGGTAAAATTAGCTGTGAGCTTTCGTACATTTTGCCGCTTAGTCGCCTCCTTTTAATCGGAAAGTAAGGACACGCATTTTCCAGAAACTAATTTTTAATTTCCATGCATGTAGTAGTCCATGTAGTATTCATTGCATTACCTTCACGTTTTGTATTGAAGTTAGAAATATAAACTTTTTCCGCACGATAAGATTCGATGTATCCGATTAATTATCAGGTGATACTATACAGTATTGTTTTTACGGGACTGAAACCGGTTTGCACTTGTTTACATTCGTGTATAAGTTGGTTAACATTGTAATGCTAAAAGTTACAAATAAATGCAAATAGAAAGCATATAAAAAATTTCCTCAATAAAAACCCATTACATGCATGTTTAAATATAAAAGTATTACATATAAACTCGTGCAAAACATGCAATTATTAAAACACTACAGTGAGTATAATAATTTGGTCAAATTATTATAACATACTAATCTAATACCTGATATAATAAGTATACTATATTTATATAATATATCCTCTAATTTATCCAATCATCGAATTTATATTATATATTAACCAATTGATACTAGAAAACGTAAACAAGGGCAAACCGGTTTCAGTCGCGTGAAAAGAATAACGCTGTATAGTGTCACCAGATTATTAAGATTTTACATTTATCTTATGGTGCGTCTAATAATTTGGCCAGGGAATGTAATAAAACTGTCCTGTGATGACGATTGTTTATTGGAACGCCGAGTCCGTCAGAGACGCAAGGAGATTTATGAACGTTGTGAATAGGTCCAGGTGATGAAACTTACTCTGGTATGCCATCAACGTGTGACTCAACTTTTGAATTAAGACCATCAGTTAAGTATTTAAAAATACCTCAAGTTAGAACAAGTTTAATTAAGTGCTGCCCGGATTATCACCGGTTTGAGACATAGCTGTCTTTCGGAAATCGTTCTTTTTGAAGCTGACTTGCAGTCGCTCCATACTAGAAGACAAGCTGGTCTTGTTAAATACTATAATAAACTCTCTAGTTATGGCCTCTGCGGCAAGACCTCCAAGTATCTTAATAGCTGGAGCAATCATCAAGGATTAAAGAGGAACAGCCCTTTCAGTCTGGTCACCTCTCTTCAACTACCTAATAGTAATGTTGAACCCAACTCACTACAATGCTGCTTAAATCCAGTAGAAGGACTCTCCAGGGTTCACTTTAATTTAAATTCTCATGTTAACAAGAAAGACTACATCCCAGAACATCTTAGACAACTGACCCTGGAAAACCTGAGCCACATTCCTAACAATGCCATTAAAATATTTACTGACGGTAGTAAAATTGACAATCTTGCTTGCAGTGGCATTTATATTGAAACCCCTCAAGCTAATTTGACTCTTTCTCATCGTAATCCTAATCACTGCTCAGTCTTCAGAAGTGAATTGATTGCAACAGACCTAGGACTAAAAGCTATTCCATCCGAAGAGGATTATGGCGACCTATGGATCTTGTCTGACAGACGTAGTTCTCTCCACCATCTTCATAATTGGTCTCTTGTAGGCGACAAGATCAGCACTTCTATTCTGCTTGAATTAAAGCTCATTTCACTTAATCGTGATGTTCATTTGCAATGGGTACCTTCCCATGAGAATCTCCACGGGAATGAAATGGCCGATATACGGGCTAAAGAGGGTTTCAGGATTACAACAACTCCCTCTTCCACACTTACTTTTTCGGAGTTATACTTTCTGGAAAAATCAAAATTCTCGGAGGAGTGGAAAACAACCCCCAACCCATAATTGGTACAAGGGATCAAAACCGGGTTTGTGCCTTGACCTCCCGTGTGACAGACGTACCCAGGCTGTTCTATTAAGGCTTGCTAGCCGTCACATCAAGTGCCTCACTTTCAACGAGGGCAGGAAAACCTTCGTCTTCTGCACCAAGTGCCAAATTCATCAAGCTTCTCCTGAGCACCTCTTGGATTGCATGGGACTCTCTATGGAGGATCTTTTTAGCACTTCTCCTAGTCTTCGACTTCCTTTCAGTCAACGAAACAACAACAACAACAACAAATATGTTTCAGATCGATAAAGCAACTGGAAATTTCACCATAGCAATGCGCCATACCACTGCACCGTCCTTGTAACCCGTTTCTGGGCCGATTTCAAAAGTGTTAATCATTCAATAGTCCTGATTTGGGTCCATCTTCGACAACCGATAAGTAAAAGAGACTTGCATTAAAGCTCTAAAGGACAATTTGAGAAAGCTATACGGCGTTGCCATACGTGGTTAAAGATCACGCAGGATGATTTTCTCCTATTAAAATATGACATGAACCAATTTTGAAATGTTTTGATGCGTTGTACTAATCCGAACAATAAATAATTTTTAGTTTTCTCAGTGACCTTCCTTTCATGGCATACATAATAATATCACTTAAAAATATTCTGCAAAATATTAATTAAAAATCATATTTTCAAATTATGCAATTGGAGATAAAAAGTCGTCTTAAAATTCGTATCTCTCATAGTTAATGCACACCTGAATAATATTCTTTTTTTCTGTTAGAGTTTTTGTTAAATAACCTTGATTCCAAATTCTGCAGAACTTACGACTATTATTGTAGAAAAAAGAAACATAAAAATATGCGTTTATTTATTAAAAAGAAATATCATACATTAAAATAGAAAAAAGAAAGAAACACCATACTTTTTCAGGAAAATGATCTGATTTCTAAATATGTTTTCAAATGTCTTCCCGATTTATTCAAAACTTTCCTTTAAAATAAAATCAATTTTTGAGCAACAAATTATCATACTGAAATAGTTTATAATTTGTGTAAAATCCAACTTTACTTTTCACACGTTCTTTTAGAACCGTTTTAATTCCAGAGTTAATTACATTCCAGAGACAACATTTGTATTGCTATTATATTTCACGATTTAAAATACTTATTCGAATGGAACTTCTAAATTAAACTGCTCGAGTAAAGAAAGATTATTTAAACAGTCCACTGCTTCATTAGGTTGGTTAACATATAAATTTATGCTTTTGGGATAAATATCCGTGAAATAATTCAATCTAAAATTCCAGTACTAAATTTCTCCTCGAACCGTGGCTCTAGGCAACTAGGCATATAATACTTGATGACTCTTCCATTGAAGCCAGCCATTTGCATTCGTCTCAATAAATATCTCCTTTCACCCATAAATGGGTTTCCTTACATGACCATGTGGCAAATTGTTATTCAATCTCCAAGCACTAAGACACTAAAGTTTCCCCGTTGCGTTAAATTAGTTTTAATAGGATCTCAAATGGTCACGTGGGGTACCTGGGAGAAATTTTGACAGTTAAGGCATACTGTACTTTATGTGTTTAATAAGTATTGCGAGATTGTAATAATTTTCAAGAAGTTATTTTAACCTCTGATATTCTGAAGATGTTCGGCACGGAAAATGTGCTTTAATTACTAAATGATTGGTAAAATTATTATTTGAATTATTAAAAAGCCCATATACAATAGTTTAGTTTATATTTATTTTAGTAAATACTACATATGTATAGTGATTTTTTTTATATAAAAATAAATGATTAAAAGAATACCTTAATTGAAAAAATTATTTTTATTTTGCAAACTATTATATACATAAAATTTATATAATAAATTAAAGGGCTCCGCCTGCACCCCCCTAGAAAAGTGAAGGCCCCTGCATGGGTTGCCATGAACGAGAAATAGGTCCTAAAGCAGTCCGTACGTAGTGACATATTTCGTACTTTTTTCCCAAGATGGTTTTGTAGCTGTTTTTGTTTCTCGACGAGTTGTTAAATAGATTGATACATCAAAATTGAAAAAAAAAAAAAAACTATTCAATTTAAAGAAATCTTAAACATTTTTATTATACTTACTGAGAGTTTATTTACAGATTTCGTTTCCAATTTTTTGGGGCTGAAATTTAAAGCTTATAAATACGCAAGGCTGGCAATGAGCACTGCAACGTATCAAGTTTAACACTAGAAAAACTGAAACTTAGTATATACCTATATTGCCCAAAAGCAGTCAAAATGACAGCATTGTAAAAGAATAACTAATGTGTAAAAAAGTTTGTTTAATTAATTTTTAATATTTTTTATATTATTTACACTTACATAACAAGTTATTAGTAAATATTAACAATAAAACAATTTACTTTACTTGGAAATGAAAATAATTTACGCATTATTATTATTTGTACAGTTTTTGCAAATGAAAAAGCGGTTAAAAAGCAATAAAACTGACTTCCTTGGGCAATCTAGTGTTATACATAGTTAGTGTTATACAATATCTAGTGTTATACAATAATTTCAAGTTTGTCAAATTTGAGGATTAGGTAACTTTCTTTACTCTTGCATATTTTCCGTTTTCAGACAAACCCAAGAAAAAAAATTATTTTTTATAGCCTAGTAACAAATATGTAGTCACAGTTGCATTCGATGAATGAGTGAAAGCTTAAGGGCTAATTCTGAGAAACAGTTGCAAAGTCATGGAATGTAATGTAGACAATTTGACGAAAGAATGCAGTTTACGTAAAACCTGATTTTGGATAAACCAATTGAAACTTTTACCAAATCTAAATTATTATCTAATTTCTAACAAGAAAATCTTATAAAATTACCGTACCGTCTTTTTTTTCAAAAAAAAAAAAAAAAAAAAAAAAAAAAAAAAAAAAAACCGATAATTTTGGTTAATAATACCGAAATATTTTTAAATGCTTCATTTTGGTAATTTTTCTGTTCTTATCTTAACGGTTTACCAAAAATTTTGATATTCAAAATTATTGTTCTTATTACCTCACATTTAGTGAAATATACAAAACCGAAAATTTTTCAGACTAAATGGTTTTTATGCCATGCTCCAAGGTATTATGGTAAGATTAAAAAATTTTATCACATGTTGTAAAACCTTATTATATTTTTTATTTTACCAAAGTCATTTTCAAACTGCTTCGGTAAAAATTACCGAGGTTTTTGATGTTCTCATAGAGCCAGAAACACAGCAAATGTTACCATATTCTGGTAGTTTTGACCATACATTTTTTCTTTATGATAGGACATCTACGATGTCTATATCTATGGGTGCCTATTAAGTTAAAATGACTAACTAAATGTTTATAATTGAGAACTAAAATTATTATCACATAAAATATTATTGTATACAGCTTTTATAGATTACCAGAATAACATCTTTTAAAAGCCTATACATGATAATCTAATAAGTAAACTTAAGGAAAAAATTGTAATTTAGGAATAAAGTATTCCTTAAAAAATAACGTCACAATACTTCCCTAACAGAATTTTATCTGGAGAAGAAATTCGATGAAAGGATGTTGCAGCATTTGCGAAAGACCGGAAAAACTGTATTAAGTTAAGGGTTGTGTGGTCTCTCCTATGTTGCTATTAGTAGTCGAGTGTGTGCTTGATCCCGTTGTGTGTAAATGAGACAGAGAAGCAGCAGAGTAAGGATGAGAAGGGCGCACTCTCAAACAGCAAGTCAACTTTTTAATGTGTACCATCCAGAGTCGTGATGGCTCAGGGGATAGAGCGTTCGCCTTCCAATGAGGTGAACCGGGTTCGAATCCCACCAATAGCTGGTGAATACGAATCCGCATAAGACTTGCACCGACCACAGTGCTGACGTGAAATATCCTCAGTTGTAGACGGATCACGCGTTCGAGTCCTTTTGCCGTCAGGCTAACCTTGGGAGGTTCTCGTGGTCTTCCTCTCGATGTAACGCAATAGTTCCATCAAAAAGTCTTCCACGAAGGCAAAATGTTTCCCAATACTTGACCCAGGAGTTCCCTTGTCTTCTGGATTGGATTCAAAATTACAAGGATACGGAGTTCAACATTAGAAGTCGTAAACCCAAAGATTGGGTCGGCTGTTCAACGACGGTTATAAAATAAAATAAAATAAAATAAAATGTGTACCATCCATCGAAGTCGGCGTGTTCAAATTGCCGTGTCTATCTAAGTAGGCGTGTTCCGTTCACGTCCGCGGGTCCACAATGTAGGAAAATAGCATTCGATGACGTCAACTATCAAAAGGTACCCCTATATTGAATCGAGTTGGCATGTCTTATATACTAGTGAATTCTTGTTTAATGAGTGTATAGTGGTAGTTAAGCCACAGCGTTTATTTTCACTTTACATCTACATGCTCATTTCGCGTTTGGCAAGTTTTGAAAATGAGAGACTATCTTTAAACGCTTGAAGCATGTTTACTGTTATATCTATCCAATTTGTATATTTTGGGAGCGGATTAATTAATTAAGTAATATCTTTTTAATTAAATAATATCTTATCGTTTCTGTTTCTTGGGATTATTTATTTAATACTTGATTCTAGTTGCAAAGTATTTTTGTAATCTATATAAGTATATCCGCATAGTTTAAAATTTAAAATAAACAGTTGTTAGTGAAATAAGTACATCCCACTTACAAACAAAAGAGTAACTAAAAATATCGATTGCTAATTTCTTTAAATCCATCACCATCTTATGTCAGAAAAAAATGGAGTCTCAAGTTGCATATTGATCTTAACCCTAAATCTAAAATATCTTGTATTAACAGCAATATGCATTAAAAAGTTTATATAAGTTACACAAAAACGAAAATCATTTAAGAATAATTAAATAATTTTTTAAATTTAATTACCTTAAAATACAAAATTTATTTGAAGATTTTTTTTTATTTTAAAAAATAAGCTTTTTTACATTGATTCATCCATAATTTACTTTGATAATGAGTTCTTTTTCGAATTTATTTTAGTTTAAGTATTTCCTTGTGAAATTCTTTGTCTTTATACATTTCTTTTTATGTGTTTTTTTTATAGAGAATGTATTTTCTTTTTACTGTTTTAATTCCAGTAGTAAAGTATTCTGCATTGTGAGAAATATCATAAACTCAAACAGTGTAAGAGTTATAATGGTCTTAAATCATCATTTAGATAAACTATTTTATACGCTTTTTTTTAAGCAAAGAAATTCTTAAAAAGCTTTCTTAATTGCCGAAGAAAGTGTTAAAATAAAAGACTTTAAGGATTAACAGTGTATTTCTTTTATAAGACTTCTAGATTAATTTTCTTAAAAAAAGTAGTTCTCATTTATTACGAAAAAGGGAATATTTTATCCTATCTTCTTCTTTTTTTGTTACATTTCTTGAATCTTAATTTAAAAGTACGTAACTTTTTATTATTTGTATTCCTCAATTTAAAATCTAGAGATATTATAAGATTTATGTTGTAACTATAATGCTATTAACGAAATAAAGAATATCAAACTAAGTCACTTTCTTCTTCGTTTTGAAAATTACTCATTGTATAATATTTATAGAAGCTAATAATAACATTTATTTACATTGGAAATTCAACTCCTCATTTTTGACGAAACAGATTAACCGGGTACACAGTAAAAAAAAAAAAAAAATTAAACGAAACGTTTTTGAATATATGGGCAGCTACGGTACATGCAGTTTTCGGAAACCATTTGTGGGACTAGGACACCAACAATGACAATTATCATCTATCTAGAGGTATCTCAAGCTAAATTCGATTTAACATGTCTTATATTCTAGTGAATTGGAATTTAATAGTTTTAACTACGCTACATTACTATCCCTTAAAAATTTTATCCGTAATAGAATTCCTTCGATGAATGGATAACACTAGTTGAATTCATTGCTGTTTTGCGAGAGGCAGTAAGAGCTGTATTTAGATCACCGGAGCTGGGCTACCAACAATCTCAACCAGTACTGATATATATATATATATATATATATATATATATATATATATATATATATATATATATATATATATATATATATATATATATACTAAAAGTGAATAAGTACTCAATAATCATTGGGAATGAAACCCCGTAACAGGTGAGAGCACTGATATTTGTACCATCCCACAGATATTGTAAATTTTTTTTATAATGCGAAAAAAAATACTAGAGAAGATTCCAGCATGAACTTCACCAAACAATGTAAATCTTCCCGTTTCGTCGAAAATCATTTGATTTCAGGACTAAATGAATCTTAAACGACGAGATACAACTCAATGATCGCTGAATTTTTAAAAATAGGGTATTTTGAGAGCGTATACTGCAAATATAAATTTTTTTAAACGGGTGAAACGGGTCCTAATTGTAAAAACGAGATGCTTTTAGTTTCTGTTTTTGGTCGACTAACTTTTCTTAGATCACTCTCTTACTAGTGATTTTGTTCTAAAATTTAGCACACGAGTTATTTTTTCTTACCTTTTGGTAGAATTTATGCACTGTTTTAGTCATACAGTTTTTTCTTAATTAAGATTTGAGCGGGAAACCGATGAAAACTTTTATGCTTATTGGCAATAGTTTTTCATATAAATACTGATAAATAATGCTTATATTATACAAAAAGTGTAAGAATAATATACAAAATAGTTAAATCATGTCATTCAATTTTACAGTAATTCCCGGTAGCTTCGTGGTAGTGTTTTGTGCTTCCGTGCCACAAGTCCACTACAAGTTTTAACCTCGGGCGAGACTAAGTTAAATCAGCCTTTCATTTCTTCACTCGATCTATAATATGTATGCAAAGCATGCATGTTGTCTGAACAACAGGGGTTCTGCGTTCGGTTGACCACACAACCAGAACATCTGCTCCTGCACCCCAGGGTCGAGAAAATTGGGATAGGCATAGTAGAACTGGGCCCTCCATGGGCTGTCGCGCCATTTAATTTAAGTTTAATTTAGTTTCATAATATTTAGAGTAATTCTAAAATTCCGACTTATTATTTTTTTAGAGTTTTTAAACATTTAAGTATAACGCTTGTTAAATAAAGATTATACTTCACAAAGTCATTGAAAACAGCTAAAAATACAGCGTTAAATAACAGCTCTATTTTAAATTTTACTGATTATTCCAACTCAAAGGAAATATTATAAAGATATATGCCGAAACGGGAAATAATTAAATTAAAAAATAAAGAGTAGAGTGCGTTAATTAACTATTCGTATCTTCTTTAATACTTTTTATGAATATGAAAGTGACATTAAAAATACACTCAAATAAGCAATTTACGTTTTGAAATGTTTTTAAAACAACTGTTTTAAAATAAGAATTTTTTATTTTCCGTCCAATTGTTTTCTAACATGACAATTTGAAAGCACTTGTATCTTTTAAAAATGCCATGATATCTAATGCTTTAATATCTTTGAAATATTTCAAAAACAATTTGTTTTGTTCTAGTGGATTACAAAAATAGCTTTTTTTAATGTTTTATAAATAAGGAATTAGGATAAAAATAGAAATGAAAAATTCAAGTTTTGGCTATCAAAATTTATTGTTTTCTCTGCCATTCCAATTTCATTAACTGGAAAGAAAAAATCAAAAAATCAAATTTTGTTTAAATAGCAAAAATATCGGATTTTTCGTTTTTGCTTGTGTTTCTAGCTGAAATATTAAAATAGTCTCAAATATTTCTATCAAAGTTACTTTTAACAAATCGATTCCTTTTTTTTTCTTCAAAAAACATCAAAATGAATAGTGCAGCTTGATGCTTTTCTTTTAAATGACAATCATTTTCAATACTTTTACTCTGGTATATTTCTTGGGGAAAAAAAAAGAAATTAATGAAATGCATTCTAAAACTACGATATTTATTTTGTACCATTTATAAGTTTACTTTTTTTAATAAATTTCATCTAATCAGTAATTACTTACTCTAACTTAATTATTTAAAGCCAGCAGCAAAACTCTCATGATTAACGATTCAGCAATATTTGTTCTGTAATTGGGAATCATTTTATAAGGCAATGGCATAATGCTTGACGTAACGCATGTAACGATATATTTTAAAATAAATTTTTTCCATTCAACTAGTAAAAAACATGTCAACTCAATTCTGTCACGAAGTACCTTTTGATAGATATCGGTTGACATTTCAGGTTGCTCTGCCCAGCTTGGGTGAATCGCGGAAGTGATCTGAGCATGCCTATCTCGACTAAAATGCTCACTTTGACCTATTAAACACACCTAGTTCAATGTATGGTTCACAGTAGACAGTTAACTTGCTATTTGTGACTGTGACATTGTCCTCTTCACTGCTACTCAGTTGTTACTACTCAGCCTCGATCACACACAGCGGGGCTTCTGATGTTTTCCGACATTTAAGCCAAGATTATTGTAAAATGTAGTCTTATCAGTAAATTTTATCGTGCAAGTATAATAACGTCAATAAAGGACTAAAGTAGATTTTCTTTTAAATAACTATTACGTCACGACTGGGTTTTAAAAAACGTAAGAAGATGAGTTTAAAAAAACATTCAGGAAAACCGATCATGACTTAATATTGAATGAAAAGAAAACTTGTATAGACGTTATTCTACTTTTAACTATGCCAATTTAAAGTTAATTTTTAAAATAAATGTTTAGTACGTATCTAAATTTTTACAGCAAAATTGATTCACACATATCACACTGTTATCGAATTAATAAATATAAATATTTATAACAAAATGAACTTATGTAATTAAGGAGTTAATTGATACTACTAAATATATGCTCAGCCTTCTACTTAATCTGGAACTCCAGTAAGGCATAATTTATTATCTAAAAATCAGCAATTTAATCTAAGCAACTAAGTACCCTATTCATAGATATGATGATGATTTCCACTTTGAACACAAAGCGAGAGTCAATCCATTTAACCTCATAAGATTCCAATGTAAGTTTTGAATTTAATTACATCCGTTTATTTGGTTTAGATATTTGATGAGCATTATACATTTAATTGCAAAGTATAAGATCAAATTTACTTTGCCATTTCTAAATTTGAATAATTGAGAATTTGATTTCTCAAAACGCTGTTCAGCGTTTAAAGTTTTGACTTATGGTAGGGGAAAACGTTTAATTTCATATATATAATGGTCGATAAATGAGATGCCTACAGTAAGTTTCTATATACAGTCATCGGCTGTTATAATATACCAATAATGTTAAAAAGCGTCAATTATAAGGAACATATGGATGCATTTGAACAATACTGAGAAGTAATTTTTTCCAAAAATTAGCATGCACTTTAAATTAATTTAAAGAGGACAAATTAAAAAAAAATTGCTTTCCTTTTTTAAGAAAATATTTGCTTGGTACGGTGAAGATTTGCGAAAAAAAAGTCAGATAAAAAATTTGGATAAATATTTATACAAAAGCTCTCATTAAATCGATTAAAATAATGCAAATACAATTTAATCCAAAATTCTGATCTAATAGAGCAGTGGTACTTTTCAAGAGAATGTTCGTTTCGTGTTAAAATTTGTAGTATTGAGAAAAAATTGCCAAAAAGGACAGCAATTCATGCTAACATGTAACATAAGGAGTTTTGAAGAAACATAAATATTTTACTGATAGAGCTAGAATAAAAACAAATGTTATTTTGTAACTGTAAAAATGTGAGTTTTATTATACAGTAAAAAATTGTTCAATGGTAAACTATTATTGTTTTGTCATATTCTAGATTTGAATAAAGTAATTTCATAGCTAATTCTTGCAGCATATTTTATACAAATTACAACATTACAGTTTCTTTTAAACTATGCAAAATAGGATGGTATAGTTATAGGAAAAGTAAATAATAAGTAAATTTTATCGCAATTAAAAAAAAAAAGATTTGCGTATAAATTTTTCTAGACATTAATTAAATTTATTAGATTGTTTTATTAAAAATTATTCTTTCTTTTACTCTTATCAGCTATTTTATTTATGACACTCATTAAATTTAGATAACCATTAAGTTTACTTAGTTTTTTCTTTGTTTATATCTTTTTTTCTTCGGTGATTATAAGTGAGTTTTTGCATCCATTATTCACATTTTCTTAAGATTAGACATTTTTGCCTACTTTGACTTCTGCTTCAAAAATTAATTTAATGAAAGATTAAAATTTCTAGAGGTAGTGTTTTTAAAATTCAAGAATACAGTTCAACACTAGAAGGACTGAAATTTAGTATACACGTACATTGCCCAAGAGCAGTCAAAATGATTGGATTGTAAAAGAATAAATAATGTGTAAAGAAATTTGTTTGAAATTAATTTTTAATATTTTTTATATTATTAACAGTTATATAACAAGTTATTAGTAAATATTAACAATAAAAAAATTATATGTTGTACAAAATTCTAAGAAATTGTGTCATTATATACATCATTGTTTTTTTTTTCTAATTGAATTGAATTTATTTTTTTTAAATAGCGGGCACTTGGAACTATTGTCCATTGGCCACAGAAAGTGCCAGAACTGCTAACTCTCTTTTCGTTACCCAGTGGGCACCTGTGGCGAAGCCACGGTGGTGGTGCAGCGTCGCCCATGTCACACTACCACAACCCGATTATAGGGCGGGTCACATTCACACACAAAAGAGAAAGGACATAGAACACAGATAGAGAGAAAGAAACATCCATGCCTTTCCCGGGATTCGAACCTAGAACCTTTCTGATGCAAGGACAGTTCCCTGCCCCCTACACAGACCGGTCGACCTAATTGAAATTAAAAGCAGTCAAAATGACTTTCTTAGGCAATCTAGTATTAATATGGATGATTTTATTTGAGATTAAAAACACATGTCTTTATTTTCGCCTAAGAGGAAACCCCTTTTTTCTATTCTAATTTTAACACTAAGGAATATACATATTTATATATATGGGAAACATCCCTGAGGATGATTCGAAAACATGCATTGCAATTTTGATCCTCTGTAGAGGGAATGGCTTCCCTGCTTTGGTAGCAAGGCGATCAGCGTGCGAAGTCGAGCACTTTACAGTAGAACAGTTTAACGAGGACTAATACCTCGCACTCTCGGTCCCCGCACAGGCTGATCAAAATAGTCAACCACCCGCTTACTGACCGCAGCCAGTGATGCTTGACTTCGGTGTTCTACTTAGAACCGTGCCGTATGACCAGTCCACTGCGGAACACTGTATTGAAAAACATTCAATTTTCAGACTAAGTTTCAGTTGGCCTACAAAGGTACATATTAACCATTAATTTTTACCGAACGGGTTGCCGAATGGTCAGCGTGCCTGACTACGGGTTCAATGATTGTGGGTTCGAATCCTAATTAGGTTATAAATGTTTTTATCCATGCAATGTTCTCCTGGTGTGTGAATGTAGCCCACCCTATGAAGGGGTTTCTGTGGCGTGGGTAACGTTGCTCACCTCAGTGACTTAGATTCACAGGTGCCCACAAGGTAAGCTTAAAAGAGCAGCACTTCCGGCACCTTCCGAGGTGAAGAACGAGAGTTCAGTCCTTGTCGTTAAAGAAATATTAATTTAATAATAAGTACCATTTAGGAAAGATTGTTTGCAATGAGACTAAAAAGAGGCATCTTCTCTACCGTATCTCTCTCTTCATCAAAATTTACTATAAATTAATAATACACTAAGCATTCATATTTCAGAATGACATGTTATTTATAACGATCTTCAAACGATAGTGTGAATAGTATCGAATTCAACATAGTTTCATATAAAACAAAGCTACCTGATTGTATTTATTACTAGTTGTACCTTGTGTGCGTTGCAGCGCTTTCAGTTTGAATTTTAATTTTGTATTTATGGGTGTAAATGAGATTTGCAATTGTGATTTGAAATGAGAGATTTATTTAATGGTGAAAAAAAAAAAACAGTGATAGTCTCAGCAATTAATTCTCTAGAATATCGTTAGTGCATTTTCAAACAGACATGTACGGTGATGCACACGGACCATGAAACATATTTTGGATGATGATCTGAAATAAGTCTGATTAATGGTGATATCATGTATTTCTGCTGATAAGAGCTGACAAATTTGGCGTGGAGTGATTTTTTCAATAAGCCAATCATGTGGCAATCCTCTTTTTTGCCATTCAATGTAATACATCGGACACCGTGTCTCTCCAAAAACATGACGCTTCGCAATGAAACCAAGTATAGAGCTTAATATTTGTTTTAACTCACATGCAGTAATATCATGAAGATCCGATGATGTTTGCGCAGGTTACAAAAGCTGTTTAATTTCAGCTCAAGCAGGATTGCATGTGAATGTAATAAATAACTCTGGTATCCTATATGCACACAGATACTTGTAGTACCGAATGAATTTATTTAGAAACACGAATTGTACCGGCGTAAATTGGCCAAAAAAAGTTTCGATTGGTTTGTTTGACCTGATAAGAACGTTGATAATGGCTCGGCTGGCGACGTAAAATCTGGCAGTTTTACTTTGCCTCCAGAACAGCAAATTCCAGCTGTTTCATTCTTAAATTTGAGAGCACTACAGAACATACGTAATTGATCCTTTTTTCCGATGATGACGCTTGGGCGAAGACTATATTTGGTTGTCGGATCATAGTGAAATGCACTGAGACTCAAACCAGAGTATTGGCAGCATCTGAATAGCAAATTGCGTTCTTGATTGATTTTCATTCTTGCTTCCCGTTGCTCTGATGTTTCCGACGAACGGGCTTGAGTAGCGAGTTCTCTATCGGTTTTCATTCATGCTTCCCGTTGCTTTGATGTTTCCGATGAACGGGCTTGAGTAGTGCGTTGTCGATTCGTCAACAGTCTTCTTTCCCGCTGCTCTGATGCTTCTAAGGAACGGGCTAAAGCATTGTGTTCTCGATTAGTTTCAAGTCTTTTTTCCCCCCGTTGCTCCGATGTTTCTGAAACACGGGTAGTTCTCTTTTTGCGTGCTTGAGATGTTGATCGACTAAAAGTGATACGTTTAGGCGGTATATTTTTGCAAATATGCTCTCTCAAACAAAAAGAAATGTGAAAGTTGACAGTGGTCGCAAATTTGCTAAATCGAAAATTCACATATTTATTTTAAATGATAAAAAAGCAATAAAAATGAAATAAATTAAATAAAAATTATAAAAATGATAAAATTTAAAGCAAAAATCTATTTTTTTAATGAAACAAATAAAATGAATGTGAATTCGAAAACTTTGTAATAATAAGCAATCTAATAGTTTCCAAATGACAACAAAGGTCAGCAATGAAACCTTAAAAAACTATATTTAATTGTGCTAACCTATAATTTCTTACTAAATATAAAACAAATTTGCAAACGTGCAATTTGAATGAAATTTGCTTTCGCCTTTATTTTTATTAAACAGTTTTCACAATTCGCGATCGCAACGAACTATAGGGGGCGTTGTTGTATGAGACGAATACCTGCGATTTCTATATGAACAGTCATTCAGTTACTTCATTCAGTCATTCAGTCTTTGATGTAGCAATGCAACGTTCCTTCTTTATTGTGGGTTATTAAATTTAAAAGAGAAAAAATGTTTATATTCTTTCTTTTGCAAGCGAAAACAAGATGGTATCTCTTCTTTTTTTTTTTTTTTTTTTTTTTTTTTTTTTTTTTTTTGAGAAGGAACATCCAAAGCACATCGGAAAAATATTTGTACATGAACAGAAAAAAAAATGTATATTCTTATAAGAGTTAAAACCTACTGCCCGAGAAATAGTTTTGCTAAATTTAATGATATAACATGAAAAGTCTATTTAAACTTTCCATAGTTTTAGGAATCATATTACTTCAAAAATTAAAATGAACAAAAAGTATACACAAGCCTCATAATTTTATAAAATTCAATATCGTAAAAAAAAGTTTTTCAACAACAATTTTTATCAAAAAATTTTAAGTTTCAATTAAAATCATTATTTAGAAACTGAAAAACGTAAAATAAAGATTGCTTACGAAAAAAAAAAAGAAAACAATTCTTTTTTGACGCCATTTTTTACTGCTACGAAAATTCGTCTTTGGGATTTCCAAAAACAAAGCAAGATGTAATTTTATTTTTTTAGGAGCGAAATATTTCACTAAAAAAACGAAAATGTACAAATTCTCACGACATGAAACTTTATTATGGTAAACGTACGTTTTGGAAATGTAATTTCATTTGGAATCTTATTTATTAGAATTCATATGGCGACGAAAGAAAATAGAGATTGTTTTGAATCTATGTTAAACTCTATATCGGCCCATTTTCCACCGAAATTTCGATTAACTACTTTGATTTTAAATAAAGTGTTTTGAACTTTGAAAGTGTTTTGATTATAAATAAAGTGTTTTATTTTATGATTTGTCTCAAAAATTTTAGGTGTAGATTGGCGGCACTTAAAAACCGCCAAATCTGTGGTTGCTTTTCTGAATTCATACTTTTCTGAATCATATTACTTCAAACATTAGAATATGCAAGAAGTATACATAAACACCATTTATACCATTTAATTTTTCGAAACAATTATTTTAACTACAATTTTTATCAAAATATTATAAAGCAAAAAAACGTTAAAATAAGGAATTCTTAGGATAAAAAAAAATGATTTTAAAAATACCTCATATTGAAATAAAAAACTTCCATATTGTTTCTTTTTTTATTCTTATAGTTCTTAATCAGGCGTAAAAAACCATTCTGTAGAGAACTATCATCAAATAAGAAAAAAAAAATTTTACAAGAAAATTTTTTATTATAAAAATTATAACACTTACCTGATTTATAAATTTGGAAAATTCCAAAATGAAATGTTCTTCGCTTCAAAATTTTATTTTCAAATAATATATACATAGATTATCTCTTCATTACATTTAGAGATCGTACCACACAGCAATATTTTATAATTGTAAGAACTCGATATGAATTTTAATATGTAGCTACGTAATACGGATGATACTTAATTGCTGTTTTCTGAATTATGTAGATACAGAAATATGTACTATTCTATAAAGAAGAAGAATATTCTATTCTATAACTATTACAGTTCTGTACGTTCACATTTATTCATTGGAATGAAGAAAGCAATGTTGTCTTCACTTTAATTTGTAGTGAATTGGAGACAAAAGAAATGTATTTTACCGTAATACACACATCTGAATGGTATGCAATACCGAAGTCGGAAGTTATCAGTTGCAAGTTTGTTGATCATAGTAGCTAAAAATTGAGGAATTTTTCTTCAAATGTTTGTCGAGTTCTGTTTCTGAAAGATTTACCAATTTTCTGGAAAGTTTTTTCAAGTTCTTCGGCTTTTTCCTTAGGGAAATTTTGCTTCGTATTTGCTGCAAAGAAAATGGTGTCTGATTCTGAAAATGATTTTGATGGAACTAAATAAATTAATGTCTGATATTTTCAGGCTCCCGCTAGATGGCGTACTCGAGCGTTGCGATCGCGAATACTAAATCCGTGATACGACCAATAATTACGAAATCTATTCTCGTTGATTTTACGTGCTTATGCTCACCTGACATAAAGAAACTTGCGCGAATTATAATTAAATATTAAAGTATATGTAATTTACTTTTCTAAATGACTAGAGCTATAAGATAGAAAATATCACTGTTGTTATCTTCAAGATATTTGAAAACTGAATCGTTTATATCAAAATTTAAAACAATGGCTAACTTTTAACCAATCAGAAAATTCCATTTCAATTTTTGCTGATACCGCTGGAACGGTTCGTCGCAGAATGTTCTAATGTCGACAGAAACCTTCCTCGTGCTTTGAACTATCTGTATGCCAGGTTTCATAGATTTCTGTCGGATGGTTTAGGAGTCTATAAAGGACAAACAGACACACATTCATTTTTATATATATAGACTATATAGACATAAAAATCTAATAAAATTATTCAAGCGAAAAGTACGGAAAAATTGATAAAATAATTTATTTTCTTCCCGTGTTCCATGAATGTTTCTCCATTTTTTTCCATCTAAGTAGGTTCATGCGCTTGAGATTTCTTTCTTTCCTTTTTTTTCCACCGTCTAATTATCAAAGTGAAAGTGAAGTGATTGCTCTATTCAGAAGTTTTTCTCCTCAGAGAAACCCTTTCAAAGAAAAAACATAAGTGCCCAGCGCTGTTGCATTTACCTACAAGCAGGACATTCTACGGACAAGAAAGTTAAGAAAACATTAATATAGAGAGACTTGTAACAAAAATATTTCTCTTCATGTTGCACGAATAGCTGTAGTTATGCTAAAACGGCTTAATCGTCTGGAGAATTTTAAAAGAAATTGATTATTGCTGTAAAAATATTATAAAAAATATATATCTTCAATGGTGCCTTTTTGCATATGATTAAAACCTTGTTTTACAGCGGAGGGCAAGTTTTTTGTTGAATTTACACAAATACTTGACCTTATTCGAGTGTAAGAGTCATGGGGGTTCAGAAGATAGAGCGCTTGCCTCCCAATAATGTGAACCGAGTTCGAATCTAAGATATGGTTGGTCGGTACGAATTCCTCACGCGGCTCGTACCGATCACAGTGCTGACGTTAAATATCTTGAGTATTAGATGGATCATGGGTTCCCCTTGCCGTCAGGTTAACTGTGGGATGTTTTCGTGGTTTTCCTCCCCATGTAACGCAAATGTTGATTAGTTCCTTCAAAATTTCCTCCACGAAGGCACATTTCTCCCAACACTTGATCCAAGAGTTCCCTTGTGTTCTGGCTCAAAATTACAAGGCTACGTAGTTGAACATTGGTAGTCGTAAACCCAAAATTGGGCCGGCTGTTCAAAGACTGTTCGCTATAAAATAAAATTCGAGTGTAAGGATTTCAAAGCTAATATTGGTTTTGATCTTAAAACTACAGTTTCTCTAATGACATATTTAGTCTTTTTTTTTGTCGAAATGCCAAGTTCAAAAATGGTATGAATAAGAAAAAAAAAGATCGTATAAATGTTGGGGCACGACATCAGGATCTATAGGATCTTTGGCCGGAAATGTGGTTTTACGCGACTAGGAGTGCGTCCCTATTATCATCCGTTAAAAAGTACTAAAAGAAACAGTTTTTAAAAGTGAAACGCCCCTAGCGGTGTATGACGAGATTCCCAGGCATGGGTCTCTGCAATTTTAATCCTGATGTTGTGCTTTAACTCCCTTAGAAGTTTGTTCCAACATTTATACGACTCTATTTTTTTATGTATGGCGTTTTTATACTCGATATTTCAACAACAAAAAAACATATATTAAAAATGCCATTTAAAAAACTGTCTCTTGGAAAGAGAAACCGATTGCAGATTTGAAATAAACTACACGGAAGTATTTAGAATCTGTTAAAAAAAATCTCATCCAACAGTAAACGGAAATAAAATTGTATCCCAGTGCTATTTTTCATGCTAAACCTCTACGCATAATATAAAGTTTATATGAATCAGTGAGTGTAAAAAGGTTCAGAATTCCAGAAAATGGTGGCTCTAATTTAAACAGCCATTTTCCTCCTAACCAATAGTTTTATCATCAATGATTAACGTTTAATGATCCAGTGTAGGGATTGTTTGCAGTTAATAATCTCATGGAGATCAATAACCGTAAACAATTAAAAAATTATTTTAAAAGAAACTTACAACCCGAAATTAGGCATGATTTTGAATACTTTTCTAATTCAACGAATTCGGTGTAAAATATATTCATTGTATTTTACAAGAATATTTTAATTATTTTTATTATTTAAAGCAAATCTATTGCGTATATTTTCTTTGAGATTGTTAAAAAATACTCAAACCATACACTGCAAAAAAAGGGTTGCTCAAAATTGAACAAAAATAAGTCAAAATAGTTACGAAACAAATAATTGTTGAATTTGAAAACTCTGTCTTCAAAACTGAAACAACGTAACTCATTTTTGAGCAAAATACATAGCCTCAGGAGTGATGTGGAGGGGGAAGAGAAACCTCCATATGTTGTCGACAAGATTCGAACCAGGGAGCTTCGGCCCCGTAATAGGATGCTCTATCCAACACTTCAAATCAGGTAAAGTTCAAAGCTTTATATAGTGGCCTCCACTATATAAAGGAAGAAGCTTTATATAGTGACCTTCTCACATAACATGCTAATTTCCAATTTCAATGGTACAAAGGGTAGCAATTTGAAAAATATAGATTCAATAGCTTAGTCAAGAAACTAATAATTTTACTATATTTAAAGAAAAATGAGCGAATTGTATTCATGCCATTATGTGTGCCCGTGCGACGGCCACTGCATAAAGCTTCCTAGCTTTCCCTGGACTGGCGGACAAAATTATGGTAAAGCATCCTGTAGTGATCACGGAGGTCACTGGATCTAATCCTGCCGGCGGCAAAGGAACATGTCTCTCTCACCCATTTCTCCCTCCACATCGGATTTAGGTTAAAAATGGGTATATGATGTTCCAATTTTGAATATATGAGATTATAAAGTTCAACTTTTATTTATATCGTAGTTATTTTGAAACATTTTGACATAATTCGGGAAATTTTTTTTACAGAATAGCTTAAAAATTTTCTTTATAATACATATAACGAATAAAATGCTGTTAAAATACTTAAGAGTAAATTGTCCAGCGTTTAGAAAAACAAATTGTATCTTTTGTATTAACTGCTAAAGGATTTCTTAACTGTATATATATATATATATATATATATATATATATATATATATATATATATATATATATATATATATATATATATATATGTAATACAACAATTATTAATACTTTTGTATTAATAAAAGAATTAAAACTCTCTCGATTTCATAAAATGTCTTTGTTAAATATTAAGCGTAGAGAGATTCTATTTTGGGAAGTCAAGACTAATAACATACGATTGAGTTATTTTTAGAATCTCTCCCCCTTTTCACTTTCATATAAGGAAGCAGTAAATGATTTTCCTTAATGCGTAAGGATACAAGTATGTCAAAGACTGTGCCTTTTTACTCCAATATGTGTTAGTATAAAATGTGAGAGCAATGGTTTTCGCATGTCCTTCTCATCAGTCTCGTCCACCCTCTCCCTTGTGGAGAGCGGATGTGAACTGTTATCAATACCAACCTACCGTTAATAAACCATTTTAGAACGTATGATGGCTTAAGACTGCATTATTTAAGCTAACTATAACACTGATAACAGGGATTTTAGCCCTTTTATTACATATATAAAATATATATATATATATAAAATATATATATATATAAAATATATATATATATATATATATATATATATATATATATATATATATATATATATATATATATATATATATATATATATATATATATACAGTCGAACCCCGCTATAGTGAACCTGGGATATAGTGAACACTAGGATGTAGTGAACTTTTTTAGCGGTCCCGTCCATATTCCTATTTAAATAATGTTATTTTTAACACTTATAGTGAACAGCTTAGAACTTGGAAACTCGGTTATAGTGGACTCAAATTTCATTTCTTTAAATATCTTTTTCAGTCCTCCATCTTTAAACTTGTAGGTGTTGGGACTGAAAATGAATGCATTCCTATAAAATGTGTCATATTTCACTCCTTTATGCTTATCACTTTTAACTATACTGTAGTAAATGTCAAACAGATCATTTATCTTATACTCCCCTTCCCTGACAAGCCTCGCTTTGTCTCTTTTCCCCATGCTTGCTCTACAACTAGTTAACTTGGCCACCTGCTGAATTTTTGGAATTTACTTATCTGTTCAAACCATATTCTTTACAAATCACCCCTTGACAATCAAGAAGGGGAACAATTTAACTCATTCTACAGCTGCTCTCTTCATATTCTTACATTATCTATTTGAGACAAGATTTTTATTTCAAAAGCAGTGAAAATGGCAAATTCTCTAAAGAGAAAATCGTTTTCGATAGAGGACAAAGTTAAAATTGTAAAGCGTATTGAAGATGGAACCAATCAATCGGCACTGTGTAAGGAATTTTCCTTGTCAAAATCTACAGTTTCAACCGTTTGGAAAAATCGAAGGGCAATTCTTGCAGCATACGACAAAAACATGGTTTCATCGAAAAAACTGCGTGGAGCTGAAAGATAAAACGTAGAAGATGCTTTGTTAAATGGTTCAAAATCATGTTCAAAATGTAAAAATCTTGCATTCTTTGCACATTGTAGATAAGAAAATTGATGAACTCTTTTTGAAATCAAATTGTGTTCAATCAAAAATCACAAATTTTTTTCATAAAAAGTGAAAATAAAACTAATATTTAGCGACGTAATTACTTTTTTCATCAATTTTTGCTTTATTATCTGCTAATTAGTTAATAATTTTTTAAATAACTTATGTAAAATTGCAAACCCAATTTTCAATCATTCAACTGTCTTATGCAAAAAAAATTCTTCAAAAAATTTGGATATAGTGAACCATCGGTTATAGTGGACACATTACTGAGTCCGCAGACGGTTCACTATAGCGGGGTTTGACTGTATATATATATATATAATAACAGAGCTTCATCCCTGTTATCAGTGGTGTATTTAGCTTTAATAATGCAGTCGTAAGCCATGTTACACTCAAAAAATCTTTATTAATGGTAGTAGGCTGGTATCGATAACACTTCACATCCACACTCCGCAAGGGAGGGGGTGGACAAGACTTTGGACAATTCCGGAACAACTTTTCAGGATCACAACATGATGGAAAAAGCCATGCGAAAAGCCTTGCTCTCGCTTTTATACTAGCACATTTTGTTGTAAAAAGGCACAGTCTTTGAAATACTTGTATCCTTACGCATTAAGGAAAATCATTTCATGCTTCCTTATATGGAAGTGAAAGGGGGAGAGATTCTACAAATAACTCAATCGTATGTTTATCAGCCTTGACTTCCCAAAATAGAATCTCTCTACGCTTATTCTTTAACAAAGACATTTTATTAAAACGAAAGAGATTTAATTCTTTTATTAATACAAAAGTATTATAATTTTTGTATTACATATATATATATATATATATATATATATATATAAAGCTGCTAAGGATAAATAATTCTACGTAAATCAAGTACAATTAACTAAGATTAGAAAGTTGAAAAAGTTCAAAGTTTTCTTTTCTATAATGAATGCCTAAATAATTTTAGGTTTATTAATCTGTTTTACGTGGGCTAAGGCATCTCTAACCTATTTTGTTATTCATTCTAGAATTCAACAAATCTATCATCAATTTATTTTGATAGTAAACGCATAGCGCTAAACAGTTTGGGAAAACGTAATAGTTTAGAATAAAATAAAAAAAATCACTTCAATAGTCAGGCTAAACCACAACTTTTCGATTTTCATGTTCATCAGCCTAAACATTTTAAGGACAAAATTCTTCTTTTGGAATGTTATCTTTTGCGCGTTGTTCTTTATCTTTTTTAGTTTTTTATTTTTAGTTTTTTTTTGTATATATATATATATATATATATTTTTTTTTTTTTTTTTTTTTTGAAAAAAGAGTTTCTTTAGGAGAAAAAATACCTTTCAAGTCAACTGAGATTGGATAAAAAAAATAAAAGTTTACAGAGAAAACTTTCGGAATAAATTTTATCCTTACAGCTATTAAAAAAAGGACTGATTTATCCGTTTTCAATTTAAACTGTCTTAACGTTTACTTTGATTGAAAATTTAATGTTGAGTTTTTTTTTTAAGTTTTTTAAGTATTTAAAGAAATTTAAAGCATAATAAATTAAGATAATTTTTTTGTAAGCCATAGATTGAAGCTTCATTATTTTTTAATTTAACACTTGTGAAACTTTGAACAAAATGAAATCTTTTTTTATGAGGAATTATTTTTACATTAAAATTTAAATATATAGATCTTAATTATGTTTATGATAGTATATTTTCAATCTTTAGAAGTTCACGTGAAGCAAGAAAAAGGACCAAAGCGTAAATGAGGATTTACTTCATTCTATATATGAACAATGCAAAATAGAGAGAATAAAGCACAAATAAAGATGCAGAAATGGGCAATCCATAGGGTCAAATACGCAAAAAGTAAAATTACCATTAATATCTGAAAACTTTGGACTGCCCTTTTGACCTAACTACTAGGACTATATTTCCCAGATTGCGACTATCCCCAATATTTTGAGGGCTCAAAAATCCAAAGCCTTCAAAACAGATACCTTTATTCAGGGAGAGTACATTTTTGTGACTGACTTCGTTACTTAAAATATCGTCAGCCGTAATTAAATAGCATATTTGAAGTTACCCTCCGAACCATTAAGAATGAGTCCTAGAACTTGAAAATCTGATCATTAGGATCAAAAGTTATAACTGATGGTAAGTATTTTTTTATTTTGCGCACTAGCCATTTTTTAAACAAATAATAACGTGAAATACTATCTTTATAAAGCATTTAACTAAAAAACGCGGTAAAGTTTAATCCTTTTTTTATTTTAAGAATAAAAATTTATTTTTTTACTATAAGTAATGAAACAGAGCTTCAACATTTGGCTTTATTTTAATGACTTTCAAATCTTGCATTACTTTGACAAATTAATCATAGGTTGAGTTACCATGCACATTCCTAATTTCATTAAATGATGCCCATCTTAAAAACATTTTATGCAACAGAGAAGTCAACACTGAAAATTAATTAGTTGAAAGGTATTGTGGTTATTTGTTTAAACAACGGTATCCCAGTTTGAAGTATAAGCACTTTCACTTTCATAAATTAAATAATAAATTTCTCTTTTATTTTGGTGACATATTTTTTTTTCTTATGTTACATGCTTACGCTAATTGGCATTTTTTAATAAAAATTTGAAGGAAATTTGAAGGTTGTTATTTCTAAAGAGAAATATTTGTCATTGTTTTAATAAGTTAAGAGGTAATAATGAAAAGAATTAGAGCAAATAAAAAAAAATGTTTAACAACAAAATTTTGCGATCTTATTTTGTTTTCCTTTTCTGTTTACTACTTTTTAAAATATTAAAAAAATTATACTTTACAGTTGATTAAAATAATTAAGAAGATACTTATAATTGGTTTAGTAGAAATTGTTTGTTGTTTTTAAGGACTGTTAAAAACTATTGAGGTTTGGGATTTTTAAAGTAAATGTTACGATTTTGCGCAAAAACCCAGCTGCCGGGCTAAAAAGGTAGGTTTAACGAATTTTGTTCCCAAGTGTATCAATCAATTAAAAACTTTTATTTTTTTTAAAATTAAAATGCTGAAAATGATAAAATTTTCAACTTAATAGTTCAAAACACTTGAATCCTATTTCATTTCAATGGGCAATAATCAAGCAAAGTTTTACTTTGAAAAGATTCACAGTGCGCAAAATAATAAATGTATCATACGTAAAATCGATATTGTCATTTCATTTTAACCATTAAATATTAAACTGTAATTTTTACATTAATATTTAATTAACTAGAACGATTCCGTGGTTTTAAGGTGATTATGACTGTAAAAATTGGGTTAGATCAGATTTTTTGTGCTGTAAGATGTTCCGGTAAAATGCCGCACCTTCGGTGCCGGTTATTTTACCGCAATTTTATTCTGACAGTTTTTGCAGTGCAGTGCTATATCTTAGAAGCTCTGCAGATTGCAAGTTTGCATACTTGCATGGATAAACCATACAATTTTTTCAGAGATTTATGTAAAATATGTAGTTTAATATTTAAAAATAAAGGTGATACATTGTTTTCACTTTCATACAATTTCACATAAATGGACTAAAACTTCGAAAATAATTTTATTATCAAATACTTTGGTAAGTAAGAGTATGTAAAAACAGAGAATATCATGATATGTGTACCATATCTAATATTTCGGAAAGCTAATAATTAATAATAAAAATTTTTTTTTTGTATAGTGCAAAAAAAAATGGGCCACTCTGAGTAACTTTTGATTTTCGCGTTCTTGGACTCAATCTTCATGGTTCAAAAGGGTGATCTCAAGTATGCTAATTAATTAGTGCAGACGATATTTTAAGTCAGACAAAAAACATACTTTCCCCGAATAAACGTACCTTTTTTCGGATTTCTGAGTCCCAAAATATTGGGGGTAGCTGCAATCTGGGCCCAATAGTTTGATCAGGAGAGCAATCCGAAGTTTTACACCTTAATGTTAATTTTATTTTTTGCGCAGTTTGCTATATCTCAAGATCTTTTTAAGCGAATTTTTAAAAAAAATGCGCACAATTATTTAATTCGTATATCCAAATATAATTCCATTGCAAAAAAACAGTTTTTAATAAATGTTTATTTTTTTTTATTATTGTATTTAATAATGGTCTTAAAATTTTCGAATTGTAAAGTAAACAAGTTTTTACATCATTTTAAGTAATGCAATTTTCCTCGGCAAATCACAAAATTTGGGCGACATCTTTGGAATAATTTCTGAGAAATCGAATTTAAAAATAAAAAAAACGGCTTCTTTAAAATTTGTTTTCTTATTAACTATTCAACCAATTTTGCTAAAACATTTGTATTTGGCCAAGTAGAACTATATTTAAAAAAAATATATTAAAATTATATAGCACACAATTAAAAAATTTTTTGACCATTATTAAATAAAAAAATAAAATAATCAATATTAACGAAGAGCTATTTTTTGAAAAGAATTATATTTGGATAAACGAATTTAATAATTGTGATTTAATTTGTTTTTTAATTTGCTTAAAAATTTCTCGAAATATGGCAAAATTCACACAAAATAAAACTACGTTAAGAGGTTTGAACTTTGGATCGCTCTCTTGTCCAAACTAAGAGGATCATATTTCCCAGATTGTGATTATCCCCTATATTTTGAGGATCAGAAAGCCGAATCCGTAAAAAAATGATCTGTTTATTCAGAGAAAGCATGTTTTAGTGTCTAAATTCGTAATTTAAAAAAAAACGCCTGCACTCATTAATTAGAATATGTGAGATCTCTCCCGGGAAAACTGAAAATTTAGTCCTAGAATGTGAAAATCAAAAGTTATTCAGGGTGAACCGTTATTTTATTTTGCTAGCTGAACAAATTTTTGTCTTTAATATTCCAAAAAAACTTTATTTTTTTTCTAAATCCTACCCCGAAGAGTTTGATTAATGAAAGTCAAAGAAACATAATAACAGACACTAAAACTTTTATTTAAAAATTGCATTTTGCCCTTCACCAAAACATGCTATGTATTCGATAATAAATTATCTAAAATTATCACAAACATCTCATTTCCTGAAGACAGAAATTTGTACTTAAATAGGTAATTCTTGGGAGAATTAATATCCCGTATCAGCTGTGGCAGTAGCGTATCATTAAACACACATTTCAACAAACTGCGCCATTAAACATGAATTATCAATTTCGGTTTTGCGAATTTTCTAGATACAAGTTGGTTACGGTTACGATTTACAAATTTTGTTTGTTTTACAAATTTTTATTGTTAATATCTTATTTCTAAAACCTTCAACATATGAGATCACACTTAGTTATAGAGTCTTGAATTCACAAATTATTTTCGCATTAATTTATATAAATCAGCGTAATTAATAAAGTGTAAGAATCTCCCATATTTTAAAGTGATATCAGCACCATATGAGAAAAGTACCAGGAGAAAGTACCAGCGACTTTTTAGTGTAAATTACTCCGGAATATTTTATGGTGTTTTCCTTAAAGCCTGCCTTTATTACACAATTTTGTCGAATTCTTATCAAAAATTAAATTAAAAACAATATGCACATTAGTCTCTCAAATTAATGTACTGGGTCAGCATAAAGAATTCACACAGTTTTAAAGGAATGATTATTTACAAGTATATAACATTCAAAAGTGGGCAATACAGGGAAAGATAAAGGAACTTATCAAGATTTTTATACACTATAAAAACTGCGATGTAAAACCATTAGGCTACCTTAAAAGATTCCCATAGTTTCAAAAAACTAATTATTTTTAAGATAAATAACGAAAAAAGGAGTGATACATAGAAAGATAAATGCACTTATCTAGATTCTTATACACTGTAAAATCTGTGGTGAAATATCTAACCGAATTCGGGGTTGAAAAATACTAAAAATTGTGTGTTATTTCAATTTAATACCGAATCGAGTGAACGCTTGCACTTTAAAGGATGTAGTTCAATCTGAACACTGACAATAATAAAAGCTTAAACCGAGCTCAAATGCATTTTCTTCATTCATGAATTCCTTTCGGCAGTTTTGACGTACATTTGGAAGCGGTCAGAGGAAAACGATTTATATTTTTTACATTCAAGAACGAGAAGATGAAATTTCGTTGTCGTTTCTGTATGCCTTTGAACATTTCACAAAAACAGAAGTTATGGGTTAAAAAATGCATGTTTGATTTTATTATATAATCAAGATAATTATAAGTGAAGAGAAGTTGTATAATGAAGATTTATATAAATAAATCGACTCTATTAAGTTATTTTATAATACTTAATTTTTTTTCTCTTCTGATTTGTTAAATCCAGATGGAAATCCTCTTAATATTCTCTCTGAGCCGTGTGTATGTGTTTTTTAACAAACTAATTTTATTTTGAGAATTAGCGCAAATATGCATCCTAAATTTATGCTTATTTTATATTGCATCCCCAAAATAACTGCAATAATTAATAACTTAACTAATGACAGTAATTATTGCAGTAATTTTAGAGTAACTAAGTAGCAAAAATGGTGACAATTACTTACACCAAGAAGTGAGGAAAAACATTCTTGATGTTTATAACACCAGCAACTATCCTTGATTCATGACGTATTGAAACACCAGGAACAAAGAGTTATGAGTAGTATTTCACTCTACTTGGGTTTGCCACCATTTTTGGTGCTGCAATACACTAAAACTTTTTAAAATGTGCTTACTAAAAATGGTTCAATGTCTATAATCTTGATCACTCAGCACAATCATGTTAGTATATTCAATAGCAGGTTTCTATCAATGTTCATCAAAGCAATGATGCATTCCTGCAATATTGTTAACATTATGGAGTACATAGACCTGTGATGGGCAAAATTTATGAACCCAAAATACCAACTTGTAAAGGACTAAGTTTGTGCACTCCGCACTGCAAATCACACTTTTGCTGCTATGACAGACATTAATAAAAACAGGCAAAACAGCATATAGACTGTTTACCATTGGGTCGTGATCTGAGTAATGAATAGTGTGGATAGTGAACCATTTGTACACTGTAAAAAAAAAAAATTTCCTAGTGGCCACCATTTTTCGTGCTGAGGAAAATAAATACCTGTTTCAGTACAGAACTGTAATAATCGTGCTAAAAATTTTATATAAGTTCAAAAATAACAAATGTTTGAAAGAATTAGCGTGAACTGAAAATTTGCTTTGAAATGAAACCATAAATAAATTCTAACGCACGTGAAAATATGTGTTGTTTTGTAAATGAAAAAACAATAAGTGAATGAGTTAATATTTAAAACTATGACAGTGATAAAGTAAAGAATGTGACTATATGCACTGTAAGAAATTTTAGTCTACTTCAACATACACCAAATATATATATATATATAATAATATATAAATATATAAATTATATATATATATATATTATATATATATATATATATATACATATATATATATACCAACTTATTTTTTGCTTAATGTGTTCTAATTTCGTTTGAATTTTTTTGAGTGCTCCTCACACTATTGTATTGATATATTTTGCTTTGGCTATATTGATACAATATTAGAAAGCACTCCTTTTTGCGGATATAATCGTGTGAGCTGATGAAGAGATTATATCTTTTCTTTATTTTGTTTTCCGGATTTTTTAATATTTTTTTTTCTCCATTTTTCTTAATTTTTTAGCTTATTTTATGAGTTCTATATACTTGCAGCTTATGCGCTGTTAATATAACTTATTAATTTTCTTCGTTTTTCTCTTTTTTTCTCTTTGTTTCTTTGTGCTATGTTATAGTGATCATATTTAATGCAGCTTTAGCGCTTGATATTATCTACTATTAACTTACTTTCGTTTTCATTTTGCTCCCGTTTTGTTCGGTTTTCTAATTTCGTGTGTTTAGGGCATTGCTCTTTGATCCTAATTTTTGGATTCAGCAGTAGTAATAATTTGGCGCCTATGCAAAACGAGTAATCCTGTTTCTTTTATTTATTTATAATTTTTTTTGAAATTATAATTAATTTTCTTAAATAATTATAAGTGTATAATTAATTATGAAACTTATTAATTACAAACTTTAAATTACCTTGCGCACATCCATTTTCGGGCTTATCCAAGGTAACTAACAAATTTGACGCGCTTCAGTAATGCAGTTAGGACGTGCCATAAGATATCATTTTATTTATGCTCCTGTTTTCATAGTTTGTAATCTGGCAATCTTATTACGTAAATATTTTAAATCATTCTTGAAAGATGCCGGTACGAGAAAGTTCATTTAAATTCGCTCCTCACTATGCAGATTTCCTCTCGTGTACTGTTCTATAACCTCTTTACATTTTATTTTCTGTTTTTTGCTTGATATATTTGTTTATTTTTTACTTAATGTGTTCTAATTTCGTTTCAATTTTTTTGAGTGCTCCTCACACTATTGTATTGATATATTTTGCTTTGGCTATATTGATACAATATTAGAAAGCACTCCTTTTTGCGGATATAATCGTGTGAGCTGATGAAGAGATTATATCTTTTCTTTATTTTGTTTTCCGGAGTTTTTAATTTTTTCCCCTCCATTTTTTAGCTTATATATATATATATATATATATATATATATATATATATATATATATATATATATATATATATATATATATATATATATATATATATATATATATATATATATATATATATATATATATATATATATATAATGAATCTTTGACAAAAAAGACCAAATCAAAAACATCAACAGCTGTTTCCTTTTCCGAAGAAACAGAAAAAAGATGAAATGCTATATATTAGAACCAACTTCAAGCGTCATTTAGCGATAAAACTGGTTTCGGGTTTTTTAATCTTGTCTTCTTCAATACAGATCCTACATATTTTGATAACGTTTCCAGTTGTTTCTCCTTTCAATGTTGTTCTACGAATCTTAAGCTATTTACTTTTCAGAAACATATGCAAAAAGTATTGGATCTCAGACGACCTTAGATATTATAATTAAATTATAACTTACGTTGACCTGCCAACCCGATTCTGAGTGAACAACTATTGATGCTCAAGTCCTTGTAAATTTGAACCCAACCCAGAAGACAAAGGAAGTTCTGGATCAAGCATTGGGACAAACTAGCCTTCGGGGATGATATTTTTTAAGAAAACTTACCCGCATTTGCGTTACATGGAGAGGAAAACCACGATAGTCTTCTACAGTTAGCAACGGTGGGACGATCTATCTACCACTGAGGATATTTTATGTCACCACAGTGTTCGGTGCGAGCTGAGAGAAGAATTAATATCTACTATCTACTACTTCGAACCTGGACCTATCCACTGAGCCACCGTGATTGAACACTTGAATTTAGTTGAATAATATAAGTTTTGAGACCTGCAACTTCCCTTTTATGAAAGTCAAAGATATTACTGAAACTCCTGGGAAAACCAACTAACTTGTTTGTTTTTACTATTTACTATTACTCGAAATATTTGCATATTTGTCTCAAATTATAATTGAAAACCTAAAATAATTCTTAAATAAAGCATTTATGAACCAAATCATTTATTTAAGAGGAATTTTTAGGAAACAACTTTAAATTTATTTGGTGGTATTTTTTGAATTACTTTTGTTCAGTCTTCGTTGGTATTTCAATTGACTTTTATTTCATTTTCATCTCGGCAAAATGTGGTTGAAATTTTGAATGAAAAATTCCTCTTACACGAAAACTAGTTTAAAAAAAAAGTCAGAGAAAATAAATGGTTCATTTGATAAAAATATTCCAAAAGTACAAAAGTTTAAAAATTAGAATAACGAATAGTGTATAAAATGAATCTGTATTCTTAGCTATTTATTTTAATTTGCATTGTAAGTGCTATACGATGCACACATTCTATAGATACATTCCATATTCGTAAATTAGCTATTTATTTTTTGCATCAGCGTTAAAGGAATATTTGTTTATAAATTTCAATAAAAAATATTTTCAGAAAATATCCTTTGCAAAATAAAGGATTTCATTAACATGACCAAATGTAATCCTTTAAACCAGTATTTGCTTCGAAACATTAAAGGAAGCGGAATTTAAATTTCAAATAAACAACATTCTAATTTTATTGAAATTCATTTGTTTTTCCTTTAGTCACTGCATGTAAAACTCTAAATTTGAACTAAAAAACCACGACGTAAATTAAAAACATTCTCTCTTTGATGTTTACTCTAAAGAGAATTTACAGGAGAAAAAAAAGTAGAACAAGAAGCTTTTTACGATCCAAAGCTATTGGAAACTTCTTCTTTAATCAAAAGATTAAGTATACGACCCTAGTTTTCGTTAAATGCAATTACAAACAAAAAGCCAATTTTAAGATACATTTGAAAAACTTATCTTAAAATTTTATTATTAAAAACAATAGATAAAATAACAATATGATAAAATGCAATAACAAATTATATTGGAAATTGCATTATTCATGCAAATTTAATGTAAAGTTAAAAAGGCTTTTTTTTTCATCCGAAGAAAATGTTTAAATTAAATTATAACAATGGTCTATTGTTCCAAATAATACTTGCCTTAAAATAAGTTTTTTTTTAATTATACTTACACATTGGTTGTGTTTTAAACTATTTTTTTATAACAAAGTTTATATTAACTACATAAACCTAGACAGTATGACAAACATAGTCTAGCAGAGGTTTCTTTTTATTGAACTTAATTGTAATCTCTCAGGTTTATGTGCATTTATAACTTTAAACAATAAGCTTTGTATTTTGTTTTTATCTCTTTCCAAAGAATAAAATCTCAAAAAGAATTTTTTTTTATTGTTTTATTTTAATTTAAAGTACTTTAGTAATCAATTTCTATGATTTATTGTTACATTTTTCAAAAATTCATTAAATTTCTTTTTTGCGTTCTTAAGTGTGTATGCACAATACTGTATTTTTTAAAAAAAAAATTGGAGAAGATATTTAAATATTTCATGTCATTTTGAATAATGAAATACCATATACAAACTCAAAATTTTTCTCGAGTTTTGCTCAATAATTAATATCAATAAAATTTACAATCAATTAGTAGTTTTGAATCGTAAATTGAAAACTGTAGGGGAGAGTCGGGTAGCCCCGCCCACTTAAGGAGTATTGCTTATATTTCTGTACAATATTGAGTAATAATTAATATTTTTGTATGTTTCTATTGTTTTATCATCTAATTAAATAATATAAAAAGAATAAACCCAAAAAGAATAGTTTAACTTAAAAAAATAGAAATTTAAAAAAATTTACTACTGTATTCAACATATTTTCAAAACTATTGTTTATCATGTTACCAGCTGCATAAATACTTGAAACTTTGAAAATAATCCTTTTTTAATATAACAATTAATCTCCGATGGCCTATTGACTTGAAAAAAATATTCTATACATATGAAATTGACAGTGGGCGGGGGTACTCGCTGGGCGGAGGTACCCGACACTCCTCTATAACTGTTTATTTGGTAATTTTATTAAAGTTTAATTTTTCATGTTTTGAACAGATTAAAACAAATTTGGACGCTGAAGTTTGTTAAACATAAATTTAGTAAAACAGAAATATTTTCAAAAAAATATAAAAATGTTTAGACATATAATACTCAGTTAAAACATTGCGAAAAGGATACCAGAATTCTATTCGCAAAGTCTTTGACGAAATTTCGAAGATGCTGAAGAAAAGAAATTATTTTTTATTTTGTCAAGGTAATCAACCTCAAATTGATATGTATGCTTTAAAAAAAGCGACTAGAACTAAGATTAGTTCATAATGTTTATATGTTAAAACTAAATAATAATACCAATTAAGCATTTTCATTTTTTTACCTCATCAATGGTTGATGCTCTATGTTCATAAATTCTGTAAAAATTGTTTCAAACTTATATAAAAAAATACTATGAACCTAAATTTAAACATATTTAAATTGACACAAACATGAATACAATTCATATATACAATTTTGAACAAAATGCATCGTCCTAAAATTGATGAGGAGGGAGGGGCTGTTTGTTAGCTACCGACAGCATTAAAACCAAAGACCTTCGTGCTCTAACCGCCCTATTTGTTAACCCCATTCCAGAGGAATCATTATATACTGCTCACCACAATGAAACATCATAAAATTTCCTTCCCGTAAAAGTTTTTAAGATATAGGAAAATAAGCAGAAAAGTGAATTAAAATTACCGATATCCAGGCTAAGCAATGTATAATATTTTCCAAACTGCAAGCCTTTGTACAATTGAAATTGGAAATTAGCAAAATGCATAATCTCAAAAGTGATGTGGCTTGATTGGCTATTCGTTGACTGCAGGTAGGATTGAAACTTAGGCCATAGGAGAGTAGCATTGCGCTATAACCACCATAGTTGTTAACTCTAGTCCAATGAGAGTTAGGAATCTTTATATACAGTTCCACCTCAATTATGCATCAGGAAATTCCATTCGCTTAAAAGTTTTTAAGATATATCAAAATAAGCAAAAAGTGAATTGAAATTACAGATATCCTGACTAAGCAATGTATAATATTTTCCAAATTGCAACACTTTGTACCACTGAAATTGGAAATTAATATGTCAGGATGCATCAATGCTGCTGCCACTGTAAAAAGTTACTCTTAGGTGAACAACTATGGTGGTTAGAGCATCCTACAATGAATCCGGAAACCTGTGCTTCAATTCATGTGGGCATCAAACTAACATTTCTCTCTCCACACCACTTTTGAGATTATGCGTTTTGCTCAAAAATGAGTACATGCTCTTTCAATTTTGAATACATTGAGTTTTAAAATCCGACTATATTTGCTTCGCAGCTATTTTGGACAGATTTTTGCTCAATTTTGTGAAACCCTTTATTTTATTGTTTGCGATTCGTAACGCTTGAAGTTCGCTTAAACTTTGAAAACATTAGTTTAATTTGATTCAGTGTTTCCTGTTGATATTTTAATCAGCTCTACTTTCCATACATTCTAACCACACACTCCCAAAAAAATCACTTCAAAAATTTTGTTGAAATTTGTATAGAATTGTTTAATTTGTTGTAATTTTTATATGTTGAAATTCAATAATTATTGCTAATGGCGGTTAGTAATTTTATATTCCACTTTAGAAAAAGTTCACATTTTTATTATTTTCAACACTAGTTAAAAAAAAAAATCCGTATTTATTTTTTTTACTAAGTATGTGATAGTAGACAACGATAATCAATCAATCGTTTATAATACAAACTTTATCAAAAATAAATAAATAAATATACAGTAGACATCAAGGTTCTATTTGAATTACATTGGTAGATAAGTTTAAATTGTAACCAATAGTTTTAGTGCAATGTTTTTTATTATTTGATTATATGAGATGTCACATGTTTTAATTTTTTTCAGAATTATACAAAAAATTTGCTTAGCTAAAAAACTATATCCTATCCATAAAAAATATTTCTGACATTACTATAAGGAAAACAAATATTTAATAAAACATGGTACTATTATTTTCTTAGTCAGCAAAAACCTATAATTTATAACTATATTTAAAAAAAGAAACTTTCAAAAATGCTATAAATTTCATTAAATTGTTTTACTTTTTCTAGAATATTGTGATATTGAAAAAAAAATTAGTCGACGTTAATATCACAAATGAATGAGTGAATTTGAAAATAATATTTAATTTAATACAAATTATTTAAAAGTATTCATAAAAAGACTTGGATTTAGTTTTAAAAAAATGAATGACGTAAGCAACTATCAATTGAATGTTAAAAGAAACGTTTTTTTATATATTTTATTTAAAAAAAATGTCGAATTCGTATTTATTCAAGCTATTTACCTTTAAAGAAGAAAAACATTAACTTGATGATGGCTTTAAAAGAAATTTTACTTGAGGGGAAAGTGTGTATTTGCTTAACCATATTTAAACTTGAAAATGTCAACTGACGTACTAAATGAACTAGTTTTTTTCAACTTGAATAAAATCAAAGAATTTAAATATTAAGTAATCAGTCTAACATTTGAAAGAATGATAAAAATTGTACTTGCTATAAATTTCGTTTTAGTTTCTTTTATTATTTCAGTTTTTAAAAAATTGGTTTAGTTCAGGAATCAACTGCCACAGGACGTGCCACAGGAATCAACTGACACAGGAATCAAATGCCAATTTTACAATTGGTTATTTTTAAAAGATTTTCTTCTTATTAATTGTGTATCAAACTTTGCTGCCATATTTATCATGAAAGAGAGATATTTACATCTGAATATTAATGAAATGATTTTTTTTAAAATTTTAATAGTGTCAAAAAGTTAAACACGAATTCCATTTTCTAGATTAAGACCGCTGTTATATTCGAAATTTTTTTAAACTACTTATTTTTATTTTACATTTTTATGTAATACGTTTCGAATTATACTTCATTAACATTTAATATTTAATATTGTTTGTCTTACATACACTTTTTCAATTTAATTTATTTATTATGGCTAAGAAAATATGCTTTGTTTATTTACTATAATTATTTGACAAATTTTAAATACGAAAACATGAATTTATTAGAAATCCTAATAAACTATTTTTAGCAAAAATATTTTTAAATGGTAACAATCATTTTTCATTTGATGAATTCCAATTAATATTTAATTGATCATTTGTTTTTCAGAATAAAATAATGCTAATAGTTCATAATAATAAACCTCTTCATAATGGAATATGAAATTTATAAATTTTTTATAGTAATTTGAAATAAAGTAAATATAATTTTCCTAAATACTGAAAGATAAAAAACACTGCAGAACAATTTTTCCTTTGTTTCGTGAGATTTTTTTCATCAGATCTTAAATGCAAGGTGTGAACAAAAGAATAAAAACACTTATATACCAATATATTTCTTCATATTTCTCAAGAAATACTTAAAAATTACATTTTATAACTTCAGAAATGTTTAGATCATGCGATTGCTTACACTTACCAATGAATTTTGAAGCTTTTAGATGTTTGAGAAACAAATTACAAACGAAAAATAGTCCTTTTAAACGTCCTATGCCAAAAAATGCAGCAAATAAATTTGCAACTTGTAACAATTATTTTGTCAATTATATGCAATGACTGTACAAAATTTCGCAAGCTCAGTTAAACAAATTTTTTGGAGTAATTTAAAATTTATTACAAATTTCTTCCTTTAACATTTGAAAAAATTTCGTTGAAAACTCTGCAATCAATATGCAATTAAAGTAGCTCTTTTACACAGCGTGTGTGTTTTTCTAAATTTTGCAGTGAATCTTGTTTAAGAATCAATGATTCGATTTAAATATCTTAAACATTTAAAAAGTTTCAAGCACTTTCTTAGTAGTTTTTGTGCTTTAAAACTCAAAATGATGAGGGGTTTTCTACAAATTTTATCTTGTATTAAAAGACGAAATTTAATAACAAATGATAATATCTTACAAAAAACATTAATACACCGAAATATGATTGTATAAAGAAGAAAACATGCGAAAGAAATGACATTTTTATGGGGGTGACTCCCAACAATGTCGGTGTCATTTTTAATATATCTTGTTTAATAGTACAAAAAAAATTCTTTTTTTTTTTATAAAAACGTTCATATTTCTATAAATACGTAAGCTAGATTCACCAAATTTTGTGCAGTTATCGCATATAATAAAGAAAATAATTGTTACAAGTTCATAACGATATTTTTTGTCATAGGGTGTTCCAAAACTTTATTTTCCGTTTGTAATTTATTGTCGGTTCTCAAACCTCTAAAAACTTTAAGCTTCTAAATTTGTAAAATGATTTAATAAGCATTTTTTGTTGAAGAAGATCAAAAAATGTGTTTCCTTTATTTTGTCACACCTCTGTACTTTCGTATCGATGATTTCAAATTTACAATCGGGATTTCTCTCCAAACTACAGTTATTTTTAAGCAATAGCTCCTTTGTTGCAACGGAAGTTTGATGATATATTTTTTGAGAATTATTTAATTTTTTGCTCTATATTTTATATTTTGAAGTTCAAAATTTAAAAAAGAAAATTAACCCAGGCACATTAGCGTTAAGGTTTACCACAATCATTAATTCTCAAGTGATGTAGCCAGGACATAAAACTATCATGGATATTTTTTATCATATAAATCACATTGCAATACGGAAATATTAGATGTGTTTTTTTTTCCAAATCAAAAATGTCGACAATTAAAGTTAACAAAAAATTTATCTTTAGAAAGGATGGTTAAAAAAAGTTTTTAGCACGAAGTAAATATTTTATATTAATAAAAAATAACTAATGCTTGTACAGGTCAGTGAATGACTGCATTTAATTTTATATCCAGCGTTGAACAGCCGATCGAATTCTCAGTTTATGACTACCAAAGTTCAACTCCGTAGCCTTGTAATTCTAAACTCAATCACGAAGTCAAGGGAACTCCTGAATAAAATATTGGAAAAAATTTACCTTCGTAGAGAACTTTTTTTATAAAACTATCATTTGCTTTATATGGAGAGGAAAACCACAAAAGCCTTCTACGTTTTACCTAACAAGGGGACTTTAATCCATGATCAGTTTACCACTAAGGATATTGTTATGACAAAACTTTGGTCGGTGCGAGTCAGTTGCGGAACTAGCCATCACTTGGATTTGAACCCAGGTACCTCATTGGAAGACGAGTGATCTAGCCCCTGAATCACTATGACTATAATTTATTTTATTCCCATCATTGAACTGCCGACACATTTTTAGGCTAACGACAACCAATGTTTGACTCCGCAGCCCTGCAATTTTAAACCCTAATTAGAAGAAGACGGAACACCCGTATCAAGTATTGGAAGAAATTTGCCTTCGTGGAGAATTTTTTCGATGGAACTAACCCGCGTTTGCGTTACATTGAGAGGAACGAGATCCTTACATGGTTAGGCTGACGGCATGGGGACTCTAACCTTTGATCCGTCTACCAATGAGGATATTTTGCATCCGCATTGTAGTCGGTACGAGCCGTGTGCGAAATTCGTATCGACCAGATGTCGTTGGGATTCGGACCCGGATCACCTCAGAGGGAAGCGAGTGCTCTATCCCCTATGCAATTATAGTTCGGAATGATTATATTTACCGTTTCGAACACTTTATATATATATATATTGTTATTGTAAAACCCACAAATAATTATTACTTTGAATAAAGCAAATATAAATTTTAAAAAAAAATCTTAATATGCACCATAAATGTTTTGTTACCTCTCTTAAAATTTTTGAGCTATTACAATAAAAACCTGGGATATTTTTTTTAAAATGAAGAATTTCTATGGGAAACTATTTGGCTAGTAAAGAACTAAGATTGCGTTTACCATATGTAATGATAACAAACAATTGTTGTTGTTGTTTTTAATTACATTAGAAATTCTTGATATCATAAAAGAAAAGCTTTAATTATTATAAAACCAAACTACTAAAAAAAACTTATCTCAGTATTATTGAATCGATGCTGTCAATTAAAATAGTAATCTTTTTATGTTTTTTTTTGTTTTTTTGTAACGGAGATGTTGGTTTATTTCGTAAAAGTTGTCACATAAGTTGGGTTTTCCTTAAAATTACAAAACAAATTTGTGTCTTTGTCAACAATATGGTGTTTTAAAATAACCTTTATTGATATTTTATTTTATGAAACACGAAATTTCAAAAACAAATAGATAAAGAGACGAACGAAAGTCCGTCAATTACTACAAGTTATAAATGCATAACTACATTTTTTGTCATAGGGTGTTCCAAAACTTTATTTTCCGTTTGTAATATATTGTCGGTTCTCAAACCTCTGAAAGCTTTAAGCTTCTAAATTTGTAAAATCGCATTTAATAAGCATTTTTTGAAGAAGATAAAAAAATGTGTTAGTATAAATGTGTTTCTTTTATTTTGTCACACATCTGTACTTTCGTATCGATGATCTCAAATTTACAATCGGGATTTCTCTCCAAACTACAGTTATTTTTAAGCGACAACATTTGGTCTATTGTCGAAATTTTCAAGTTCAAAATTTTTTATATTTAACAGGGAAACGCATAAATATTGCGACAAACTTCTAGCTAGCTTAAGCACATAATCAGGATGAAAATGACATACAAATCCATATTCAGCAATGACGTCTTACGCCGCTAGGAGCGGTTTCCTATTATGAACTGATTCATCGTGTGCTTCAGAACAGGCCAAAATAGAGAATCCACCTTAGCAACGTACGAGGGTATTTTAGGCCAAGACTTTCTATGCACTTTTAACCCTGAAGATATAGCCTAACTCCCCTAGAAATGTGTCGCAACATTTTTATGTAACGTTTTTTGACTTAAAAATTTCTACAAAAACAAACTAATAATGTAATTTAAAAAATTTTTTAACTTTAGGAGCAGAACTAATTTCAGATTTGGAATGCCCACATCCGAACCAGGCAAGATAGAGTATTTGTATAAATACAACAAAAAGTTTGTTCCCCAATGAAATCCTAAAAAAAAGTACTTGTAAGGTATTTTTCGTTACCCTTAGTCACGGAATTTTTATTAAACATATCTTTCATACTTTTTTTTATTCGTATCAATTTAGATCGAAATAAATGAAAAATATTAAATTTGTCATTCTGACAGGTTTTGGTTACAGAATAAAATTATATGAAATACATAGGTGCCTTTTTCTGCTATAAAGGTCAAATTTCCCAAACAGGGGTCACTTCTAAACAATAATTTTTCAAATTTGCAATTATTCAGATCTAAGAGAAACAGTTTTTCATATTTGAAATTTTTCTAATTTACAAAACCAATTATAAGTAATTTTTTAAGTATGAATGAAATTTTTTTCAAGCTACTATTTTTAAGATTTTATATTTTAGTAAAAATCTAATTCCGATAACTTAACAGATTTTTTTTTATCAAACTATTTGTTTTTTTTTTTTTTATAATTAAAAAATGCAAAATATGTTTTTACTTGCAAATAGAGTGTCAGAAAAAAATATATAAAATAAATACAGGTGCCCTATCTGAGTCAAAGGGTTAAAAAGAATATGTGTATATCGAAAAACTCTTAAATGTATCAAAAATCATAAAATGCATTAGATAAATCACGTAATAAAAGTTTCACCCAAAACGATAGAGTCGTCTTAACTTTAAAAACATGTGAAGTGAAGTGTCCTATCGTCTGCTTAAATGATGATGCCCTCTTCAGTTAACCGTTTTTCGAAATTTATGACTCAACTTCAAAAATGTATCACAGCAAAGCGATAAAGTTTTCTTCAAATTGGTTTGGGGCAATAGGCAGGCTTGAATAAATTTAGCTTGAATTCTACTTTTGAAAATTCATCCACCTATTTCTCTAAAAAGCTTATAATGTAATAGAATAATCATTTATGTATCTCAAAAGTGATAAAACTCCTTTTATTTATTTATAAATATATAATTTCTTAATTTATGATATTACAGTTAATCATGTCATTCATAATAGAAGCGAAGCAATTGTAAATCAGTGTGTTAAAATCCTGTCAATGCACCATTTACTTATTTGTTTTCCAACTCTTAAATTTGCAGAAAACTCGTTATTTTAAAATTTAATTGCTATGAAAAAATTTACTTTTACAGTGAACAAAAAGTCAAAATTTTAAGGTTACGTTTAGGTTTGTTCAGGTTTGTCCTCCGATTGTACACATCGACTTTGTCAAAAATTAGGACAAAAACTATTTTCTATCGCTCTGCATAGTTGGAATTTATATCGTAGGTTTGAGTTTTCTTCTGCTAAATTCATTCAACTCTGTTCTCCATCTTCAGAACTTGATTTTTGGGAATCAATCCATATTGTTAAAAAAATTTTATAATTTAATTAATTATCTTTCTAGCAATATTTGGAATTTTGGATTTTTAATCTATTGCAACCTGGGGTACCCACCAAATCCTTTAACACCTGTTTCTTCTTATCCTATATATATTATAACCTTATATATATATATATCTTTATTACATATATATTATAACCTCTCAACCAACTAATTCTGATATTGTATTATATTTCTGAAGCTAAATATATCCATACAATAGTGATAGAAACACCAAACAATTATACCGACTCTATTCGTTAACATAATTTAATGAAGTAAAAGCAACAACAAAATTCGAAATAAAACACACGAAATATAAAAAATAGAGAGTGGGAAGAAACTGATATCATGATATTATGTACTTACGGTAAACTTACAAAACTGATTAAAAAATATATTTCCAACAATAAATATCTCAGTATATAATCTGAAATTTGAAGGTAAAATTATTTAAGGTGTGTTTATGATGAAACTAAGAACCAATCTGATTGGTTCGTTACCTTGGATGCACCCATGAAATGGTTGTTCTTGGTGCTCTTCACGCTGTTGTATTGATGCATTTTACTTTAAAGCAATATCAGAAAGCATAATGTTTCGCAGGTATAACTGTATGGGAGTTGAAAAAGAGATTATGTCTTTGAGTGGTAAATTTATCTTCATTTTATTTTTACTGTTTTTTTATTATTTTAATTATTTTTTATTTTTCATTTTTTAAATGTAAAAAAAATTATATTGTAGTTTTCATCTCTTTTTGTTCTTTTTATTTTTTTGTATTATGAAAAAAAATAGATACAAATACTAAATCTATTAGCTAGGTAAATACGATTTCAAAAAAAGAACAGAAAAAAGTTAAGTAGATTGCAAGAAATTAAACTTGTTTGCAAATAAAGTCACAGTTAATGATCGAATACGATATTAAGCCTAAAACTAATGATCACTGCTAAGACAGACGACAACTTTAAGTACAATTGAAAAAAATTCTTTGAACGTTAACCATGTGTATTTTTAATTAAGTTGTATCTTTTCCGCAAAAAGTAAACTCTATTTTCGCCATAAAATAGTTTATATTTCCTTTTAATTTAAGTTTACCAATTTAAATTCAGACTTATTAGAAAAGAAATACAATTTTGATCGAATAAAACGCCTGTTATTTTAGTTGCAGATCACAATCTGGAAAAAACGGATGATTTTGTGAAAGATAAAAATATATTATGAATAGAAGAACTGAAAAAACAAACACACAGCAATTTCGAATATCTTATACATTTGTATTTATTATTTATTCCTATTTCATATAATTCTGTTAAAAGTTGAATTCTATCATAAAAAAGAGAAATATCTATGTTGATAATGTATCGAAAAACACTCATGTAAATTGTATACAAGAGTTGAGAAAATTGTTGTATCCTTTCGTAGTAAATTTGCCTACATTTTATTTTTCAATTTTAAATTTTTTTTCTTAATGTTTTTAAAAATGTTGTACAAAAATATATTATTTTTTTCTTTATTATTTTTTTAGTTTTATGTGTTACTAAACAACATAAATTTAGATACACATACTAATTCCATTAGCTACACGTACGATTTCTAAAAAATGGAAAAGAGTTAAAATAGACTACGAGAAATGAGCCTTGTTTGCAAATAAAGTCACAGTTAATGATCAAACACGATGTTAAGCCAAAAATTAATGATCACTTCTAAGACAGACGACAACTTTAAGTACAATTGAAATAAATTCTTCGAACGTTAACGATGTTTGTTTTTAATTAAGTTGTATCTTTTCCGTAAAAACTAAACTCTATTTTCTCGATAAAATGGTTTGTATTGCCTTTCAATTTAATTTGAGCAATTTAAATTCAGATTAAAAGAGATACAATTTTGAACGAATAAAATGCTTGTTATTTTAGTTGCAGTTCACAATCGAAAAATTGTGAGGAAGATAAAAACTAATATCGAATGGAAGAAATGAAAAGCACTCTACAATTTAGTATTTCTGCTATATGTTTATTCACTATCCATTCATATTTCATATGATCCTGTTATGCGATGAATTCTACAATGAACAGAGAAATATCTATGATAATGTATCGAAAACAACAATGAAATAATTATGAACAAGAACACTTTTCCTTATCTATTCTTCTACTAATTAAAAACAATTAACGGTGCAGTGAAAGCATATAGCTATATACTATTATATTCAACATAGAAATAAATTTAAGTAAAACAAAATTTAGAGAAGTTTAAATATTTATGTCAAATTGTAATATACGTTAGGTGCTAAAAAAGGTGTCTATTCTGCCCACATTGATGCTTAACATCTTTAAAAAAAATTTCCAGCAATATGCAAAATTAAAAACAAACCAAACGATTTAGAAGAACTCGGTAAATCTAATAATAAATTAAAGAAAACGATAAACATATCATCTTAGAAGTGGTTAATCTTATAACATAGCTGTATATGTTAAGTTAAGAATTTTTCGCCATTTTACCACGCTTTAAAAAAAGTTATTACATTTTTAGATGCTATATCAATTAAGTGGATTATCTTCAAATATTTCTTCGTGGAATAAGCATGCCTTTATTTCAAACTGATTAGGTTTTCTAAGGTACTAAACATAAGAGAGGGCATAAATGAAGGTAAGAAAATAGCATTTATATAGATTCGTTCTTAAACTGACATTTAAAGTATTGTTGCGAGGTCTAAGATTGCTCATTTATTAGCGTGCATAGTTTTAATTTAAAAGAAGAGTCAGGCGATAACGACTGATATATATTATCGAAACTTTGAAAAAAAGATTTAATTCGACAGTATATTTGTACATATTTATTATTACTTTGGCAAAAAAAATTTTTAATAGAAACTCATATAAAGGAGAAAGTAGTTGTTCAACTTGCATTAGATTGCATCTGGAAAAAAAAAGCCCTCACAACAGCGTTTTTTTTTTTTTTTTTTAAATTTAAAAAAAGAGAAAAAAATCATATTCGAAGGCTCAGTATATTTTTTCTCCATTCATTTTGATTAGAATTTTAGAAAAATCCATCTTACCAGCGGTATGAGGCATACCTGAATTGGTAACGTCATTTCTTTTATTCATTTATACTTTTTGATCATAACTTAATTTTAATATTTTAACATTAAAATTGTACCTAACATTTTACGCACTTAAATAAAGGATAATTCCTTTAAAATAAATCATCCGTGTAACAGAATCTAAATTAATAAGTAAGGTAGGACATTTTCGGAGGTACATGGGGAGAAACACCTTAATAATTTTGAAACCTTTGGTGTGATACAGTCTAAACTAGGCAGGTAAATGCAGGCTATGATTTATTTAATTAGTTACACTCTATAACAAAAAAATCGACGCACCAATAAGGAGTTGTCCGATTGAAACGAAAATTGGTGGAAAGGAAGACAATGTACAGAATAGTAAATGATTAAAATTTCAGAACAATTGAATAATTTATTGCAGAGTTACAGTAACAATTTCAATAAGGTGTTGACCCGCCTCTAGCCTGGATACAGGCTGCCACACGGCGTGGCATAGACCGATAAAGCTCCCGGATGGTCTCTTGCGGTATTTCCTGCCAAATTCGATCCGATTGTCATCAACATTCCGTGCCAGATGCAATTGCCTTCCCATCATATCCCAGACATGCTCGATGGGAGAGACATCTGATGATCTGGCAGGCCAAGGAAGAGTTTGACAACCTTGCAGACAGTTCATAGCAACACGTGCCGTACGTTTATTTTTTGCTCACTGAAATGAGAAATTTTTCAACCTGCTCTTTTATAGTGTTTTTAGAAACATCGTGTACCTTTGCTACTAACTCTTGAATGAAAGGGAGAATTTCTGAATCAAAAAGTACAAGAAGTTTGGAACCTTTCTAATGGTGACCTGAGTAACGTTCTTTAGCATATGAATATATCTAATAAAAAAATTAAATTAGCTAAATCTCTAATAATAAACTTTTTCGAAATTTTATCAAACCAAATTTTATCACGTATCTTAAAACCATATTTTATGGTTAATATTAGAAAAATCTTTACCAAAGTGCTTAGGTGAAAATTACCGGACGTTTTGTTGTTTCGATAGAGCTAGAAACATGGTAAAATTTACCATATACTTGTTGCTTCGTCATACATTTTTCTTAATGCATGATACTGTGTTTCAATTTGAATGGAAAAAAGTTCAATTTGATACACACTTCAATATTGTGGCTCTAAGTTGAGCGGATATTTTGAAGAGTTTAATGATGTTAAATAATAGCATTTGCATAAAAAAATCTGCATAAAACGTTTTATGTTTCTATAACTTAATATAAGTACATGTGGAGCAAATTTAATTAAAATTTTTGCTTAATAAATCGAAATACGAGAAATTTTCTTGAATAAATTCTTAATTATTTAGAATTTATATTTTGCTAAATAATATTTGCAATGTTCAAAAAACAAAATTTGAAAAAATTAAATTTTTGTGATTTTTCTTAGTACTAAAAAAATATTTTTAATCAAATTATGAATAAGATAGTAAAGTTTGATATAAAGATGAAATAAATCAAATACTCCACTTTGAAATTATATCATGTTGCATAGAATAACTTAGCTTAAAATTAAAATTCTTGTTCCAAATGAAACTTTTATAATGAAAGGAATCAGAAAGCCTGATTTCTTTTTTAATGGGTTTTTTTTTCAAATAAAATTCTCATTTTTGCAGTACGTTATCGAATGTTTTAAATTAAATAAATTTCGTAGATTCATAAATGGATTTCAATAAGTCGCATAGTTCCTTTTTTCATTTAAAATTAACTTTTTTTCGGGTTACGAATTAATTTAAAGTTTTTCTTAACATAAACATAAGAAAACATAACATAACATAAGAAATAACAACAAACATAAGAACATAAAAACAAATAAACATTTAAAGTAATTTTTAGAGAAAATACTGAAGAATTTTTGTTCAGTTGTATCAGTCAGTTAAGAACTTGCAACCATTGCAATGTTTTTAAGACTTCGGTATCTGAACCAGTGGACTACAAATCAAAAACTTGAATTTTTAAAGAAATAATAAATAATCAGAAATAATTTAAATGTTCACAATTAAGCTAACTTCTAATCTCTTAAAAACATGATCAACACTGTTGCAGTTAATTAATAGTATTAAAGTAAGGTGAGTAAAATGCATGGTTTCCTGAAAAGACCACCCTTTATGTGTATTTTTAAAATCTTTATCAAAAAGTATGGAAACCACAAATTAATATTTAACCAATAAAACCTACTTTGAAATCTGAAAAATCACGTTACAGAAAGACGAGAGTATTGAACAACAAAACATGTTTAATTACGAAAGGAAACAGAGAGGATTTGAATTACAACTCTTAGAAAAATCTTCAAACTTCAACCTGTTAATTAAACCTGTTTTGATGTTTATTATACCTGCCGTTCTTTATTTTAATTGGTCAAATTTCGATATCGTTTCTGCCTTTTTTCCTCGATTAAATGTTTGTTTGCAATCCCCAATGAGAATAAATTGTTTTAAAATTTTTTATAAGGATTCTAACAATTCATATTAGGGACGGTCTTTATGAAACATCCTGTAAAATGAAGGACACTGTGTGCAAAACACTCGTTAATTCAGAGTTAGTGTCAATATCTGTTAAATGGCAAGTAAGAGCGCGGTAGCTTAGGGGATTGAGCATTCGCCTCCAATGAGGTGACCAGATTCGAATTCTGCTCCCGGATCGTACCGACCACAGTCCCGACGTAGAAATATCCTCAGTGGTGGACAAATCATGGGTTAGAATGTCCCTGCCGACGGGATAACCGTAGAAGGATTTCGTGGTTCTCCTCTCCATCAAACAAAAATGAGGGTTAGTTCCAACAAAAAATACTCCACGAAGGTTAATTTGAGCCAATCCCCTTGTCTTCTGGGTTGGGTTTAAAATTACAAAGCTACGGATTTAAACATTGTAGTCATTAATTCAAAAATGGGTCGGCTGCTCAACGCCGCTTATAATTGTCTAAGAGTAATAGTTAAAAAATTCTTAAAGTATTTTCTTTTACCTCAAAATCACCGACATTTTAATTAGATATGAACTACTAACTTCATCAACAAATGTCGTTTAATATATGCTGGTTATATGGAAAACTATGTTTTATAGGTTTACCAGTTAGCAGCGCCATCTATTAATGAATTTAAAAACAAAATTTAGAGCTTAGTTAATCTAATCATATGGTTTCCTGAGTGAAACACAGCAAAAGTAATTTCTCTTCCCTTCCATTTTCCTTTAATTGAATTTTCAAACAGTTGGTCGTTTCGGATATAATTGGGAGCACAAAAAATATTTGCATTGAAATGAAATGAATTGCATGTGGCAAAGAACATAAGAATTTTTTTCGTTGCTATAAACATTTTGGTAATTTTTCCCAGTTTAACTGTTTGTTTAAAGCATAAAACAGTTAGGTGTTTAAATATTTTCGTGCATCTGTAAAGAATTTAATTAAACATTTTTCTTAAGTTCCTTTGAAAAGTTTAATAATGATGATTTTTAAATTGTCTTTGAACTTTTTTTTCAGTCTTATCTAATGTTTTACTTTAGTTCCTGCAATATGCGTTTACTTCATACATTTCGAATAATTTTATAGTTGTCTTTTGTAATATTTATCTGAAAGTGTTTGAATCATAACTCGAATGTTATTCCTGTAACATCAAACTGTTTTGATTTATAAGCTATAGTTTTAAATGTCAAGTTTCATAATATAAGCTACAGTTTTAAATATCAAGTATCATAATATAAGCAACAGTTTCAAATGTCAAGTTTCATTATATGAGCTACAAGTTTAAATGTTAAATTTCAAAAAAATATGAGATTTAAAACTGTAGCTTATATTATTTATTAAAATTGATAACCTATTTAAAGACTGAATTTAAGTTTTTGGATTGGCATACTCCGCATATTCCATTAAAATGATATTTCTTTAAATTACAGGACTATTCATTTTTAAGACAGAATATAAATTTAATTTTAAACGTACTATACACTCTAACAAAGTATTAAAAAAACAATATTTCAAATTTAAAAAAATTTACTAACTTATTATTTGATTAATACGTATGCAGAATGTTATTTTTTAAGTATTTATTCGTTAAATAGTGTTTAAACTATATATTTATATATTCGCTGCTTCTTTAAGAGATAGCCTATATATTTCTGTATTTTTCATTTACCACAATTCAAAGGAAATTTTTTTAAGCTAAAATATTTTTACCTTTTTGGAGAAAATTTCCCTAAGTTTACTTACCCTCCAGTCTCCAGCGTTTTGCTTTTTTTTTTAGCTCCTACCTGAAAATTTTTCTGAAAATTTTATTTTCTTTTATTGCTTTTTATATCCAGTTGAGAAACTTGTGCGATAAATTTTGAAACCTCTCAAAACTTTTCAAAATTTATCTTTTAACTTCTTTTTCAATGCCTTCGATTTTATTCGAAATATTCGTACTTCTTCCTTTCTGAAATATATTTTCTGTCGCAACATGTTTCCAATGCTGACGTCATCAGTCCTCGAGAGGCCATTCGCAATGTATGTTGCTTGATACTATGTTTTCTTTTCGAGTATATATCATTTTTTTCTGTGAGTCAAACAGTTTATTATTGTTTTGAAGTAACCAAAACTCGGGAAAAGTTTATTATAGTGTACCTTATCATCATTTTTCTTTATTTAGGGAATTTTACGATGAGACCAAGTATATTTTTCTTTTGCAAAATATATTTTGAAAATTATATAATTACTATAGCATGCGTCCCTTATTTACTCATTTTGGCCAATAACTCTATCTCAGTCATCTTTGTTTCTCGACGCCAAATTGATAATCCTTTAACACATTCATTACTCATCTCACGTCAGCACATGATAGTTACTAGAGTAGCCGCCAGCCTCTGATAGTTACCAGAGCAAACATCGATGAATGTTAGTTGTTAGAATAACCATCAGTACATGATAGTTATTAGAATAGCCACCAGCATGTGATAGTACTAGAGTAGCCTTCAACGTTCAGTAGTTACCAGAGTATTCATCAGTACGTGATAGTTGTTAGAGTAACCATCAGTACGTGATAACTATTAGAATAGTCACCAGCATGTGATAGTCACTAGAGTGGCGGCCAACTTTTTATAGTTACTAGAGTATCCCTCAGTACGTGATAGTTATTGGAGTAGTCACCGGCACTTGACAGTCACTAGCTGCCAATATTTAATAGTTATTGGAGTAACTATTCGAACGTGAAAGTTATTAGTCAGAGAACGTGAAAGTTATTAGCTCTGGAGAGTCGGTAACTTTTGATAGTAACTAGAGTGACCGTCCGTACGTTATAGTTATTAGAGTAGCCACTAGCACCTAACAGTCACTAGAGTAACCGCCAGTGCACCACTGTAAATGAAGTAGCTACTAGCACGTGATAATCACTTGATTAGTCGCCAGTACCTGATAGTACTAGAGTAGCCACCTGCGAAGACATGAAACGGAATTTTAAAAAAAAAAATTGCAACGGTAATAAAAACCAGGAAAAACTTCAAGTGTTTCAAAGCAATTTTAAGTGAAAAAAGTCTACATTTTTTGAAAACGGAAAACATGACGATTTTTTTTCCAAAAGTACTTAAGAAACAAAAAGAGTATTTCCATAGCCAAATATTAACTACTTTAATATCTTGAACTTTCAATATACTGGACGAAATTTGGTACACATTTAATGCCTTAAAAATGAGTAGTTAAAAATTTTGTCTGCTTGAATTTCTTAGAAGGGATTGTCTTGGTTGAAATATAATTAGAGATATCCTCTCATAATACACTGCAATGAGGTTTCAAACTGAGAAAACATTTTCGTCATATATTCGAGAGTTCACGTTTTGTCATAAATCACGTCATTTTGTGACGAAATAATTCTCAAAATCAACGAAATGCTGTTCAAGGATTGCTGAATCGTCAAAAGTGAGACTTTTCATTTCTGAGAATGTTTCCAAGAAAATTGACCAGCAGTTCTCCTATGTTACCATTTTCATGTAACCATTTCAAATGAAATGCAGGTAGGTATCAATACTTGTGGGAGTAACATTCGGTAATTTCTTATGTAAGAGTATTTTAAATTTGGTTCTACTGTGTCTGTCAGCCTTAATCTCTGTTGCTCTTTTCCACTCTGTGTCCTACAAATTCTTCATTTCCCTTCACTTCATTTCCCTGTATTTTATAATTTAAGGGAAAAAAATAATTTTGGGGATTTATGGTGTAAATTTGAATAGAAAGTAAATTGTTTACTACTTCAGGTCAACTACTTTACTACTCAGGTTTACTACTTCAGGTTCTTTAGATCAACTATTTTTATTACAAATTTTTTTATTTAATCACTTTTTTTTATTTAATTTATGTTCCAAATCAAAAAGTGCACAGTCATTTTAAGTGTTATGGATAGAAAAAAATTCTATTTGTTGCTAAAATTTCTCTAAGTAGTAATTCAAATGTTTAAATTTTGTTTAAAAAAATTTTAAATGCCTCTCCATTGTGATAATGTCCCATATACCAATGTTTGTGTTGGCGAAAACTTAGAACAGCAGTCACCAACGCACGGTCCTTTTAACCAATTATTACCATCATTAGTGAACAATTTGAATTTATCATTTTTAAAGATATATTTGAAATTATAAAATGAATAAAACATGAATTTGCTTGATATTTATTGACTTCATTAAAATATTCTGTGCTTTATAAATTATAATATTAATTAACTAGGCAATTTCTTTTAATGTTAAGAATTAATTTCAAATAAATTCTATTCATTTCAAACAACGGTAAGAAAGATTAATAATTTCATATGCACGAATTACTTTTTTTATTGCTTTTTTTTACTCTCCAATCTACTTTTTATGATTCTGAAATATGTTTTCCTCCTTTTTATCTTTTGTAATCATTGAACTTTTCCATGCGACGAATTATGATGAGGCATGAAAATTAAATTTTGAGTTGATGAGTAATCATCTTAATTTGTTCGAAAATAATAGTTAATGAAAATTTTTAAAATTACATTTAATATTACGTATTATAATAGAGAAAGAACCATTTTTGCTAATTTACAGAAACTTTTCAAACGATGAAAAAAAATTTTTTATTACTAATGAGCTTCCAGAATATACTCTTTTTTCATTTCAATAAAAACAAATTGGCTTATTTCATCAGAAAAATTGAAATTCTTCTCTGTAAACAAAAAATAACTGAAATTGAAAAAATATTCTTTAGGAAATTGTCTCTCAGAAAAAAAGTGAAAATGTAAAAACTAAAACTCAATATACGACCAAAACAATAAACTAATTTATTGAAGTGTTTTCTATACAAAATTTTTAGTTTATAAACTCCAAAATGCAAAAAGAAATGTTAATGAACGTACAAAAAGTGATCTGTTATTTTTTATAAATATATTTTTTAAGTATTTCAGCGCAACGTCAAAAATTAATTTGTATTGCATACGTTCCCCTTTATGTTTAAAATGAAAATATTGTTTGTAATAATATTATGATGAAAATAATAAGTAAATAGCATTTGATTTGATTTTAAAAAGTAATGAAATATTATTGATTTTATACTTGAATGAAATATTGATATTATTGATTTTATACCTTGAATGAAATATTGATATTATTGATTTTATACCTTGAATGAAATATTGATATTATTGATTTTATACCTTGAATGAAATATTGATATTATTGATTTTATACCTTGAATGAAGTATTGATATTATTGATTTTATACCTTGAATGAAATATTGATATTATTGATTTTATATCTTGAATGAAATATTGATATTATTGATTTTATACCTTGAATGAAATATTGATATTATTGATTTTATACCTTGAATGAAATATTGATATTATTGATTTTGTACCTTGATAATATTGATGATTGATAATATTGATTTTATACCTTGAATGAAATTTCGAGGTGCTAAAAATAATTTTTCAGCAATTTAAAAATAGTTATAATGGTATTCATTAAACAGTAATAATTAAAAGATAAATTGTTTTATTAAGCAATTAAAAACCATATTTTTTTTTATTATAATAATATTGAAAGGTTCATACCAATGCTTAATTAATAGAATAATTTAAGGAACAATTTTAAATTATTAAATAAATATATATATACATTAAGCAATAAAAATCATTGTTAGTTTATTAAATAAATTGATTAAACAGTTATTTTTAATTTTATAGCTAAATATTGATTAATACTTACTAATATTAGTTATAATTTGAAAATGATTTTGATTAAATAGTCTCTGTCTAATGCATCGTTTAACTCAGTCAAACAAATTATAAGAGTTTACGAACTACAGATTTTACTGCTTACAAAGTAAAACCCTATAATAAAGTAAAATAAAATAATAAATTTTATTTGTTAGAACAATTTACTAAAGTGCCTTTTTAAATAAGATTCAAGATATGTTTTTTTTAAGTAAAAATAACTATTTATTGTTAATAGTAACCATATTAAATTTTTATTCAGCATAATCATGGAGTATTAATTACAGTTTCTGTCTAAAAAGGATCGATGAAGAATCTCCTCCCATTAAAATATGAAAAGAGATACAACAGTTTGAAGCGTTTTGCTCAAGAAACCAGAAAATTTATTCTTACAAACCTTCAAAACTAGCTTCAATTTTTTCCAGCAGTTAGCGCCAATAACTGAGAAAGGAATAAAACTATGTTTTTAAACTAAACACCATTTGAAACAATGACGTGTGCTTTTTTCAAAAAGAACGTGTGACAATGTTTTTTTTATTCTAGAAACAGAAACTGTTTATTGTTAATAGTAATCATATTAATTTTGATTCAGCATAGTCTTAAAATATCAAATACAATTTCCGTCTAAAAATGGCCAGTGGAGAATCTCCTTCCATTAAAAAATGGAAGGAGATACACGGTATAATGGAAAGAGATTATTTTTACCACCAATGTTCAAAACTAGTTACGAATATGATCAGCAGATGGCACCAATAACTTAATGAATACAGCAATTATTTTAATCTAAGCATCATTTGAAACAATGGCGTGGCTTAATCAACCTGAAGCCAAAATTAACAGTTCCGGCGTATTTATTTCACTTCATAATGAAACAAATGAAACAAATTTCTGGCATGAAACAAAACACTTTTTCTATAGTTCTTAGAGTCAGAAGCCAACTTTAGATGCTAATGATTTTGATTTAAAATAATCCTTAGTTAGAAGAGTTTTCTTAAGCAAAACTCAATTATTTTCTATCGTTCATTTTTTCTCAAAACTATTTAATAAACTAAAAAGTCAAATTTATAATTAGTTTATTAATTATTGTTTATAAATTTTTATTTATTAATTATTAATTATCTATTATTTTTATAAATTATTTTTCATTAATTAATTTATGAAGTAAATTTGTTAAATGAAACAATAAAATATTTTTTCATACAAAATACCTTCTCACAAATTTTTAGTTAAAATATTAACATTTGATTTTCTTCTTGTTAACTTGAACATGTAACTTACTTTCGTTTTTTTTCCTTAAAATAAAAAATTAAAAAAAATATATCTTCGCAAATCAAAAGTAAACATAAAAAAAAAATAACACCCTATTAGAATGGAAATTTTAAAAAAAGAGTTTTTTTAAAAGAATAGAAGTAAATCGAAAACAAGAAAAAGGAATGGTTACAAATATACAATGGGAAAAAAGTTTAGAGCTTAAATGTTCACTTTTGACATGCTGGCTTTCTACATTTATCTTAAAAAAAGAATATTATCTAGACAGAACACCATTATAATAGAAAAAACCAATGTACTATACATATTTCAGCATGGAACATTACGGAGAAAATTTTTTTCCTCCCAATAACATGGGGAAAATGGCCATTTTCCCACAAAATGAACTTCAATAAAATAGTAAGTATAAAATATTATTCTATGTAAGAAATGATGTGAAAACTAAGTATAAATCATTTTCTATTTTTATAGCTTTAAAAAGATAATTTTTACATTTGTTATTTTCTCCTTTCTTTTAGTTTTGTAATCCAATGTAATTTAAGAACAATGTTGTATTGTGATAAAATACTTTATTTCGTCTAAATGCAAAAAAGTATATTGTATTTGCTTTAAAATATAGCATACTGTCTTGTTATTACAAGAGCTATACTCCATTGCAAGTTAAGAAAAAAAACCATTGCTTTATAGAATTTAATTAACACTAGAAAGACTAAAATCTAATTTAGACTAAGACTAATTTAGTATATACCTATAGTGCCCAAAATCAGTCAAATTGACCGGATTGTAAAAGAATACATATTGTGTAAAGAAATTTGTTTAAAATTAATTTTTAATATTTTTTATATTATTTACAGTAATAAAAAGAGTTATCAGTAAATATTAACAATAAAAAAATATATGTTATGCAAAATTGCAAGAAATTGTGTCATTATATACATCATTGTTTTTCTAATTGAAATTAAAAGCAGGCAATCTTGTGCTAATCATCTCCGGCTGCATGTAGTTGTTTCATTTAGTTATCAAATTACATAAATATGATTTCAAAACAATATAAAAGCTTTTAAAAGTCAAACTGGTCAGACAAAAATGTAATTAAAAAGGGGTTATAGTTTCGTAGTGTTTTTGAACATATCTTTATATGATAAATAGTTTTACGACATATATTTCGATAAATACGTTCATTCTGGAAAAAAATTGACTATATGACGTTGCAAAAGCATTGAGTTTGATTGGACAACTATAAATGGCGCGTCATATGCTGACATGCTCTTAACAAATCAAATGTGAGATATTATTTTTTTTACTTTTGTTTCGTTGTTGAAGAAAATAGTTTGCAAGAAACGATATTTAGTATTATTTCATCTGTTTCTTTAAAATTGAACCAGAAATACATATATTTGTTACGATTTTTAGACTTTAATAATTTCTGTCAACAAAACAATTCGCGATAGCAACGTTCGAGTACGCCCTCTAGCGGATAGGTTCTTTTCGGGCTTTTATTTATTATTTATTTAGTTCTATTAGAATCATTAGCAGAGTAGAACGCCATTTTTTAGCAGTGAAATTTCCTTAAGGAAAAGGCAGAAAAAACTTGAAAAAATTAATTGGTAAATCTTTCTGAAACAGAACGCGCCTAACATTTGAAGAACAATTTCGAACAAGAAATAGTTTTTACCTTTCGATTATCAACAACAACTTCCGATTTCGTGATCACATGCTGTTATAGATTTGTGTATTACGGTAAAATAATTTTTTTTTGTCTTCAATTCATTACAAATTTATATGAAGTCAACATTGCTTACTTCATACCAGTGAATAAATGTGATTTCAAAACGTTTATTCGCTGGTATGAACTGAACTGAACAGAACTGAAATAGTTTTGGAATATTCTTCTTTATAGAATAGTACATATTTCTGTATCTATATAATTCGAAAAACAACAGTAAAAAATCACCCGAATTACTTGAAATAGTATCATTTGTGTTGATTATTAATTAATTTTTATAATTTTCTTGGTAAGTATTTTTTAATTTTGAATAATAAATTTCAACTAGAATTTAGCTATTCTGTTTTTAAGTTACATATTGAAATTCATACTGAGATCTTTTAAAATTTTATTGTGTGGTATGTAATCTTAAAATATTGAAGGAATAATCTATGTATATATCATTTGAGAATAAATTTTTCAAACGAAGAACAAATCATTTTGAAATCCCCCGGATTTCTAAATCAGGTAAATGTTATGATTTTTATAATTAAAAAATTTACTAGTAAATAATTTTTTTAATAATTCTCCATAGAATGGTTTTCAACGTCAGTTTAAGAATTAAAAAGAATTTTTAAGTTTATTTGAGGAATTTTTAGAAGCTTTTTTTTTTTTCGTAAGCATACTTTATTTTGCGTTTTTTAGTTTATAAATAATGGTTTTTATTGAAACTTAAAATTTTTTCATAAAAAATGTTGTAAAAAAACATTTTTTGAAAAATTAAATGGCTTATGTATACTTTTATTATATTTTAATGTTTGAAGAAATATGATGATTGAAGAAACATGAAGAAAACTATGGAATGTAAAGTTTAAATATGCTTTTCCTGCTATATCATTAAATTTAGTAAAACGATTTCTGAGGCATTAGGTTTTAACTCTAATAAGAAGATACATATTTCTTTATTTACAAATATTTTTCCGATGTGTTTCGGATGATCCTTCTCTAAAAGAAGAGATACTATTTTGTTTTCGCTTGCATAAGAAAGAATATCAAACATTTTTCTTTTTTTAAATTTAACAAGTCACAATAAAGAAAGAACGTTTCAATGCTACACGCTACATTAAAGACTTCTCCAGAGCAACTGAGTGACTGGTCATATAGAAATCGCAGGTCAAGATATTATCGTCTCAGATAACAAAGCCCCCTCTAATTTGTTGTGATTGCGAATACGTTTTATTCACTAAGTTTTATTTTCCTCATTTCAGACGATTTAAAAAAGCAAGCAATAAGAAGGCCGTGCAACCGTCGTTTCAAGAGTTGAGAATCTTGATTATACTCGCGTTTAAAACTTATCATCCTTAGCATTCGATACTTACAGACTTTCTCCATATGGATAATGATGTACTCTTAACTTGCAAGAGATTATAATGACTTTCATTCAGATTTATTAGAACTAATTACTTTCAGTTTAACTTAAATCGTTTTCTCTTTTTAAAGCTTTTAAAATAAACATTTAAATCAGTTTCTCTTTCCTTTTTCTGACTCATGTAATTAAGAACAATGTTGCGTTGCAATAAATATTTGATAAAATTCCTTATTCCACCTAAATTCAAAAAGTATATTGTATTAATTGCATGAAAATGTGGTTTATTGTTCAGTTATTGCAAATAGCTAATTATTTTCATTCCATTCAATTTTATTTGAATGAATTACTTTTAGTTTAATTTTAAATAAATAAATAATCACTTTCCTTTTTACTTATTTTAAAGGAAGAATTTTTATCTTTTCCTTTTCATATTCTTTGGAATTTAATATGATTTAGAAACAGTGTTGTACTGCGTTAGAGTTCTTTAAATCTAGAACCAAAAGGTATATCTTTTGGATCCAAAAATTCATTCTATTTGTTATGAAACAGGATACATTGTTCAGTTTTTGTATTAGCTATTTATGTTCATTTAAATGCATTATTTAATAAATACGTTTGATTTATGACTTTCATTTCAATTACTTTAATTTATCGTCACATACCGTTATATACTATTCTCTACATAATTCAGTGATTTTTTTCATCTATAAATCCATATAATTTATTTAAAGAAGTAATTCTTTTTCATAAAGACATTTTAAAACTCATACTAGAGAGCTACAATATTAATCATCATCTAATCCGAAATCCTTACTCCGGGAAAACAACTCTGATAAAATTATTGTACTGTATGGTAAAGACATTTCTGGTTAGAAGAACGCAATTCTGGTTAATCAAAAGAAAATATACTGTATTTGAACCAGTTATTTGGTAATTATTCCTTTCATATTCGAACGGTTTATCTTGAACACTGGTTTTAAAAGTTACAGTTCTTATGACGGCACATTTAGTAAAAAATAGGAAATTCGAAAGTTAATTTAACCGAATAAATTATTTTTGTGCCCTGTTCTAAATTGTTCTAATCATAAAATTTTACAAATTATACCGCATTTACCAAATTTTATCACGTATTATAGAATCATATTTTATTGTTAATTTTACCAAAAACATTACCAAAGCGACTCGTTAAAAATTACTGAGATTTTTGGTGTTTCCACAGATCCAGAAACACGGTAAATTTAACCAAATTTTGAGAGTTTTGACTATATTTTTAATTTCATTGTAAAAATTTCTTTAACACTTACGATGCATTGCAATTTTCTTAATAGCATATTTTACGATTGCTAATTTCTGAAGTGTCCTGAAAGCATATATGAACATTAGACTACCTGAACGTCAAAAAATATTGGTTGATTACAAAGACTGTGAGCAGAGCATTTATCACTCGTTGCAATTCAAAAAGTGCTGTAATCATTTTTTATATTTTTCTAATCAATGTATTTTAATTCAAACTTAAGATGAATTTTTTTTTCGTGCAGAAACATTATAAGACAATGTATTCTATTCTAAATTAAAAGTTATAAAGACTTCCTCATTTCCTTACCTCAAAGCAAACATATCCGAAAGATTTAGGAAAAGAAATTAAACTGCAGGTTTCCCCCTAAATATCCGGTAGAAGTTTTAACGAACTTTCGATAATGTGGGTTCGAAAAATGTTTGCTCTCTTGCTTTTAATACATTTTCAGCATAATTAATTGAGTTAATGTTTGGTAAAGCAATTTTCAGCATTGATTTTCCATAAACGAGATAGTGACTTGTGTTGAAATTGCGTTTGTATAGTCTTTGTCTTTTCTTTGGTAAAGAGACTTGTAGATATTTTAACGGATTTTTTTTCAAAGTGATGTTAATAATTTGGTATAATTTAGTAAAATCAATTTCCAAAATTATTATAAACTTACTGTAAATCCATTCTCCAGTTAAAAATATCTTAAATAATAAATGAATTTGTATTAACAGAGGCACAAAAACTGAAAGGCATTTAAAGAACTGAATTAAACCAAAAACAATTAAAAAATCAATATATTTGATTTTTATAATTATTTGTTGCTGTCCCAAGTTGCTTTACGTTGTAAAAATTAAAAAAAATAAAGAATTTAAAAATATATTTGTTATAATTAAGCATTTTTCTTCATACATTAACACTTTAGTGTGCAACCTAGTTACTTTGTTTCAATAGGGATATTTCTCAAATTTACATTAACTTCCGTGCGGATTAATTAAAATAAATATAATTTACTAGGAGGCTTCCCCCCTGCTCGCTGGCGCTCACCAACCCCCGGAACTGCTTTCGCAGTTTATTTCGGATTGCTTCGCAATCCAATGCTCGCTTTGCTCGCTCATTGGATGCGTTCTTAACGTCTAGCTTTTGTATACTTTTTTGAATACTGAAGTTCCGAAAACTTTTCAAGGTAGAAAATTCTAAACATGTACATTTCAATATTAATTTGAAATTGCAATTGTTAATTTGGGCATTTGGCGATACAACACTTATAGAATTGAAGGATTTGTTACGTCAAGCGCTCAGGTATCATAATTTTGATTTATGTTGCTAAGTTAACTTTAGAAAAATTCTATGGCTGGCAACAGCATTTTTATTTTTTAAGTTGTTTATTTTTATTTTTGCCGCAGCTGAATTGAACAACCTGATAATGCTCACTCTGGTTATTGTTTCCATTTTTAAAAGCGCTATATGTTGAGCCACCTCAGCTAAATTTGGCATGTGACATTTTTAGATGCAATCATTGGTCGATTTTCTAACGTTGCCATTCGGGAAGTTGTAATGAGGCTTTTTTTTTTGGTGCCGTGTAAGAGAAATATATATATAGATAGTTTTAAAATAACGAAAATATATCTAATTCTTGAAGGACCTAGTGCAATTTGACAACCATAATGTTAAGCAAATACCAATAAAATCACTCTTTTATTAAATCAATCAATTATTGTTATATCAAATAATTCGCGATCGCAACGAACTATAGGGGCGTTGTTGTATGTGCCGAATCCCTGCGATTTCCATATGAACAGTCATTCAGTTACACTGGAGACGTCTTTAATGTAGCATGTAGCATTGTAACCTTCCATCTTTATTGTGGCTGATTAAATTTAATAAAGAAAAATTTTTGTTTTCTTTCTTGTGCAAACGAAAACAAAATGGTATCTCTATTTTTTTAGAGAAGGATCATCCAGAAATTATTAAATATTTAAAATGAAAAATATTTGTAAATAAAGAGAAAAAAATAGGTATATTCTTATAAGAGATCAAACCTAATGCCTGAGAAATAGTTTTACTAAATTTAATGGTATAACATGAAAGGCCCATTAAAATTTGAACGTAAAATAAAGAATGCTTAAGAAACAAAAAAAAAAAAAAAAGAACCGTTCTTTTTTTGTCGCCATTTTTTAGTGTTACGAAAATGCGTCTTTGGGACTTGCCAAAAACAAAACAAGATGCAATTTTATTTATTTAGGAGCGAAATATTTTATGGAGTGAAATATAACGAAAATGTACCAATGTCCATAACATGAAACTTTATCTTAGTAAACGTCCGTTTTGGAAATGTTCTTTCATTTGGAATCTTATTTATTAGAGTTCAGATGGCGACAGCATCAGGTGAAAGAAAATAGAGATAGTTTTAAATCTATGTTAAACTTTATATCGGCCCATTTTCCACCGAAAGCTGATTGACTACTTTGATTTTAAATAAAGTGTTTTATTTTATAATTTGTCGCAAAAATTTTAGGTGCAGATTGGCAGCACTTAAAAACCGCCAAATCTGTAGCGGCCATGGGGTTATTACGAGAGTACCGAATTTTTATTCAATACTTTTCTGAATCATATTACTTCAAACATAAGAATATGCAAGAAGTATACATAAACGCTTATATACCATTTAATTTTTCAAACAAAGCATTTTAACAAAACATTTTTATTAAAAAATTATAAACAAAAAGCGTAAAATAAAGAATTCTTTGGATAAAAAAACGATTTTAAAAATTCCTCATATTGAAATAAAAAACTTTAATATTGTTTATTTTTTTTTTATTCTTATAGTCCTTCAGACGTAAAAGACCATTATGTAGAGAACTATCATCAAATAAGAAAAAGAATTATTTGCAAGTAAATTTTTATTATAAAAATCATAACACTCACCTGCGTTATAAATCCGTAGAATATATACACAGATTATCCCTTCATTACTTTTAGATAACATACAACACAGCAAAATATTATAATTGTAAGATTTCGATATAAATTTCAATATGTAACTTGAAAACAGAATAGCTGAATTCTAGTTGAAAAAATGACAGTTTTCAAATGACAAATGACAATCTGCATGAAAACTTTAATCGTTCTTGTTTTATACAATGCATAATAACCTAAAGATAGGAATTACATATAAGGGCAATTACAAATGTTAAATGCATTTACAGTTACAATTACATTACAAATGCAATTAATTTCTATTTTTTACTGGTAATTCACATTTTAAAGTCTACATTTTCAAGCTTGATAATTGAAGTTTATTTAAATATATGCTTTTAAAAACAAATTTTAGGTTTTCAACTCAGAAACTAAAATTTTCGATCCATTCTGGAAAACCTAATTATTCATTTAATATAACTAATTTAAATTATTTAATTTAACTAAATACAGAAACTGCGTGATAACTTTCTATTGACTTGAAATTGAAATTCGTGATACACCCTACAATTACGTGACTCCTAAAAGAGCTACAACTTAAGGTAAGTAAAAGTCTAGATGTACTTTAAGAATTTGTGACTTGTATAACTAACAGGTCAAAACTAATAATAACCACTTCGTTTGGTCAAAGTGAGAAATATAAAGAGGAAGATTTTCGTATCGTAATCTGTGGTAGAATAATCCACGGCAACTTCCGGGCAGAACCACATGAAAAACTGCGAATATTGAAGGGTAGAATACCCCGGGAAAACATTTATCTGTTGTTTTTTTCTTCCTTAAATTTCCAGTTTAAAATCAATTTGGCGTCTTGGTGATTGTGGTTGGCGTGGCAGTTCACGATACGGAAATATCCCCAATAAAAATGCAAAAGAATGACCAAACTTCATTGGTTATTATTATTAATAACCGTCTATTCACATTGACCGTAACACTCACACATACACTCACTCACTCAATCACACACACACTCACACACTCACTCACACTCTCTCACACTCACACCCACACACACAATCTCACACCCACACTCACTCTCACACTCCCTCACACACTCACACACACACTCGCTCTCACACTCGCTCTCACATTCACTCTCACACTCGCTCACACAATCGCTCTCACACCCGCTCTTACACTCTATCAATCACGCTCACACTCACTCTCACACTCACACTCACTCACACACTCACTCACTCACACACTCACTCACACCCTCTCTCACACTCACTCACACTCTCTCACACTCACACTCTCACGCTCACACTCTCACGCTCACACACTCACTCTCACACCCACACTCACTCACACTCACTCTCACACTCACTCTCACATTCCCTCACACACTCACACTCACACACACACTCGCTCTCAAACTCGCTCTCACACTCGCTTTCACACTCACTCTCACACCCGCTCTCACACTTTATCAATCACTCTCACACTCACTCTCACACTCACTCTCAAACTCACACTCTCGCTCACAGACCCACTCACACACTCACTCAAATACTCGCTCACACAATCGCTCACACACTCTCGCTCACACCCACACTATCACACTCGCACACTCCCTCACACTCTCACACTCTCACACTCACTCACACTCTCTCACACTCACTCTCTCACACTCACACTCACTCACACACTCACTCTCACACTCACTCTCACACTCTCACGCTTACTCAAACACTCACTCACACACTCCCTCACTCAAACACTCACTCACACACTTACTCACACACTCACTCATACACTCGCTTTTACACTCGCTCTCACATTCGCTCACACACTCGCTCACACACTCGCTCTCACACTCGCTCTCACACTCACTCACACATTAGCTCACACACTCGATCACACACTCGATCACACACTCGCTCTCACACTCGCTCACACACTCGCTCTCACACTCGCTCTCACACACTCGATCACACACTCGCTCTCACACTCACTCACACACACACTCACTCTCACACTCACACACTCACACCCTCACTCACACCCTCACTCACACCCTCACTCACACTCTCACTCACACACATATATGGCAGTACTTTTACTTTCGTTACTTGTACCGCCGGTACAAGTAAAAAGTACGTAGTTTTAATTGTACTTCGTTACTTTTTAATTTAGTACTTTTACTTGTAATTTCGTTACTTTTTTATTGAAAAAGTACAAGTATTTGTATCGGAAATGTCGAAAGAATTCGTTACTTTTTTCTAAAACTCGGTGGTAAGCTTTCTTAAAATAAAATAATGAAAAAAAGATATTTAAAAAAATTGCTTATGTTTTTTCAATTTATAAAATTAATGTGCAATATATGCATTCTTAGTTAACTTCGTGTTTAAATGTCTTGACCTTTTAAAATTGTCATTCCTGAAAGGGAAAAGACGGCTCTTTTGATCTCTTTTTGACTGCATGGAGTTGAATCGATATCTATTCGTAAAAAAATTATATATGAAATATAATGCTACAGTATCTTCTAGTGCTCGAGTGGAGCGCTTATTCAGCGTGGCTAAGCACGTTCTGAGAAATTCTCATAGCAGACTCAGTGACACCACTTTCGAAATGCAATTATTTTGCAAAATGAATAAAAATATTAATTAGCAAGTTATTTTCACTCATTTTCGAGTTTTTACATTTTAAATAAAAAACGTTGGATTTTGTTATTACGTTTTTAAATTTTTTTTTGAACTCACTAATAATTCATTTTGGTCTTAAAACATTTTTCACTAAATACATTTTTACCTAGTACATTTTTTTACTAAAATTATGTTTATGCCCGACCTTGTCAAACAACGTCCAGTCAAATCTTTAAGAACTTCAGAACTATTTGTGCTATTGAAAACTATTATAATTACTATTTTAACTCTTGAAAACTCGAAGGTATGAATTTAGCCGCTGATACTGAAATTCGTTTAAAAATTTTAATTATTTCGTTAGGCAGAAATGTTTGGAAAATGATCTTCTCGCATGACTTCAGCATTAGCCATTGCTGTAAACTGTAATAAAACTGTAGACTGTTCTGTTTCAACTTATACTGAACATTCATTTATTTTTTACTAGCTCGAAGATCACAAAGCTATCTGAAATCCCGTGCTTGCTTTGTTTATGTTTGCGCTTTTAAAACGCGTTTCTAAAGAGTAAAACAATTTTAAATCAATGGTAATTTAAATAAATAAAAATAATAAGCTAAAAATTAAAATCATTAGATAAAATTTCTTTTTCGTGCAAATCCATAAAAAGTTTGATATTAAAATTATATTTTATTTTAAAATTATACTATACGATTATATAATAAAATTATATTATAATATTTTTCCGAATTTAAAAATAAATTAATGTCTATAACTTTCAAAATTAAAAATAATTAAACTCACACACAATAATTAACACAATAATTAAACTCTCACACTCGCTCACACACTCGCTCACAAACTCGCTCTCACACACTCACACACACTCACAATCACTCACACTCTCACACTCACACTCACTCAAACACTCACTCACACACTCACACTCGCTCTCACACACTCCCTCCCACGCTCACACTCACTCACTCACACACTCACTCACACACTCACCTATACACTCACTCACACACTCACTTACTCACACACTCGCTCTCACAAACTCACTCACACACTCACTCACTTACACATTCACACACTCACTCACACACTCACTCACTCACACACTCGCTCACACACTCGCTCACAAACTCGCTCACACACTCGCTTTCACACACTCGATTTCACACACTCACTCACACACACTCATAATCACTCACACTCACACTCTCACACTCACACTCTCACTCAAACACTCACTCACACTCACTCAAACACTCACTCACACACTCACTCACACTCACACACTCACTCACACACTCGCTCTCACACCCGCTCACACACTCGCTCTCACACACTCACACTCGCTCTCACACACTCACACTCGCTCTCACACTCGCTCTCACACTCACACTCTCACACTCACTCACACACGCACGCAAACACACACACATATATATATATATATATATATGAAACTTATTGTTTTCCTTAATTTTTTTTCATGTTTTTTTGCATTTATTTATTTTGCTGTATATATATATGCATTTTTTCTAAAAAGACCTGACAACATCCATCTTCCTAACTAATTTTTCACAATTATATTATTCAGATTTCAGAACATATATCTTAGAACTCATATTTTTTATATTTACACGCATACTTAGCGGCCTAAATGCAATTTTTAAAAAAAAATTCTACGATTTGTGGAAAAAGTAACTTGTAAAACACTGATGAAATTTTGCTACTTAATTTTCAATATTTTGCAGATGTTGAGAAAGTATATAAAAAAAAAAACTATTTTTAGTGCTTCCAAGTCTTATGAATGTATTTTATTCATTCAATTTTAACTTCCTCCATCGATCATTGTTCTGCCTTGAATTTACTTTTAACTTAGATTTTATTTGAATTTTTGCTCAACTTTTGAATTGAATTTAAAAATTGATTTATCAAGGGTGTTATTTCGAGAATATACTGTTTAAATATTTATTTTTTCATAATTGAAATAATTCAATTGATAAAAACTAATAACTCGAAACAACTTATTATTTAAGCATTCAAGTTTGCACAAATATTCAGCTTTAGATAAAAACTTGCGAGCTCAGATATGAAACTAAACAAATAATTGGTAATAATATTAAGTGTGGCAGTCATACATCAGATAACTTAAAGCTATTAATGGTTCAAAAACGTTGAACCTAATTCATAAATTCGGTACGACAGTTTATGAGAAGGAAACTCTTTTGAAAAATTTAGAGTTTTAATTTGTTTAGAGTTTGTATCTACATCACATAAATAACGTATTGTTGTGTGAAATAATAACCAATTAGATATATATTTTAATGAAATTTTGGTTAGAGAACATCTTGTATATATAATTTACTACTATTGAAATAACATTCATCTTAGCACAAATTAAATATTTGAGAAAAAAAAAAACTTCCAACTCAAAACTATTAGTGATTCAAAGTGTTGAACCAAAATCATAAATTCGGTACGACAGCTAATGAAAAATAAACTCTCTTGAACAATTTAGAGTTTGACTTTGTCTTGTTTACTTTGTTTACAGCTTGTGTCTTTATAACATAAACAATGTATTATGTTAAATAAAATATAAACCATTAGATATATATATATATTTTAATGATCTTTTAACTATTTAAAACAAAACTAACTTGCACTGACAAATCAGTTAGACCAGTTTTAGATCAGTTTTTTGAGAGTTTGAATTGGAAATTGTTTTCCTATGTTTCAGGACTTTTAAATCCATGAGGCCAGTAAGGTGTTACTTTTTGATGACCAGCCACACACGGAGTTGCCACCAACTTATTTTTTATTATTTTGTAAAAGAAAAATTTTTATACACTTAAATACACTTAAATTATAGCTAAATAACATAAAAAAAACAAGGAGTCTCTGCATTGTCTCTCTTACTTAAAAAAAATTCAAGCAAAACGTTAATATTTTACCATCTCAGGATGGGGTCCCCCCTTTAAGACCCTTATGACTACTAATGTTCAACTCCGTAGCCTTGTAATTTTGAATCTAATCCAGATGACAGGGAACTCCTGGATTCAGTATTGAGAGAAATGTGAATTTGTGGAGGACTTTTGAGGAAACTAACCCGTATTTGTGTTACATGGAGAGGAAAACCCTGAAATCCTCCCACTGTTAGTTCGATGGCGAGGCGACTCTATCCCATAATCCATCTCTCACTGAGAATATTTTACATCAGCACTGTGATCAGTGTTAGCCCGGTGTGGAATTCGTATCAACCAGCCATTGCTGGGATTCGAACCCGGCACATTTCATTGGAAGACGAACGCTCTATCCCATGATTCACCACGGTATAGAGATTCTTTTGTGTGAAGTGAACTCTCTAATTTCTTAAAATATTCTGAGTTGATAATAATTTTAGAGATCTTAGCACTAGCTATGCTGATTGACATAAGAAGATAAAGTGGCGAAGCCAATTTCTAGTAGTTTAATTTATTATTTTGTCTGTTTTCAATTACACATTAATATCTGTATATTTACTTATTTGATATTTTTCCGTTTTTTTATATTTATTTGATATTTTTTCCGTATTTATTTACTAATTCGTAAGAATATTTGTTTCTAGGGACTAAAAATTATAATTTGCAATCGAAACACTAATTACATCCATCTGGCATCATAAATAAAATGCCAGATCCCATGATGTAGAGTCAAATAAATACTTGCTGCTTAGATTCAGATCTCTCAATTTTAATTTAAATCAAAATAAACTGTCTAAAATTGTTACACCAGAAAGTAAAAAAAAAACAAAAACAATTTTCACCAAATAAAATTATTAACCCTTGCATTGTTATGGAGCAGAATATCTTCTACAATTTAGTTAATTTATTTTTCAAATATTTTCCTCTCTGTCCTATTTCTTCTTTCAAAATGTTTCTGAAATAAGATAAGATATTAAATCTGATACTGATCAGGAATCATACTTAATGTGTGAAAATTTATTTTGATTCGAGACTTGCCATAACGTGATTACTTTCACATTACAAATTGAGTAAAAATTTTAGCAAAATCTAAACAGAGCGATACATGCTTTAAATTAAGAATAACAGAAAATTAAAATACATTCTTACTTAAAGCAGCGATCGTATAGAAGTTATCAACTGAGGCGAAAAAGTTTCTGATTTCGAGAATTTACACAACAGGATTAATTTCAAGTTAAATACTGAATAAGTGTTTTAACAAAATCTAAACAGATATAATCTAACAAAATCTAAACATGAGCGACACATACTTATTAGTTAAAAATAACAGAAAATTAAAATATATTCTTACGTTTTGTAGCGAAAGTATTCGAGTTATCAACTTATTTAAAAATAATTTCTGACTTCAAAAAATTACACAATATTATTTATTTCAAGCAGCCGACCGGCCTGTATTGGAAAAGAATGTGGGATCATCAAATAAAAGCTTCTGGGTTCGAATCCCGGGCAAGGCATGGGTGTTCTTTCCTTCTCTGTACTATCTGTTCTTACTGTGGGAGCAACGTTGGTCCAACTAATATGGAGCCCCTGAAAGAGAGGCCAACATATCTGCCCTGTAAATGCCTGAATGGACGAAAAAATGTTAACACAGGTGGACATAAAAAAAAAAATTTCGAGTAAAATATTGAATAAAAGTTTAACAAAATCTAACCATATCTATACATACTTATCAATTAAGAATAACAGAAAACTAAAATAATATATTTTTACGGTTAATAAAGAAGGCATAAAAGTTATCAACTTATGCAAAAACAATTTCTGACTTTAAGAATTTACAGAACATGATTATTTTCGAGTTAAATAATGAAAAAATCAGAAAAAAATCTAAAGGATGTGTTAAATACTTATCAACATAAAATGTGAAATATAAAACTATTACATGCGCTAATGTTTAATGGAAAACGATTACAAATTATTTAACATATATTAACATGCACGTTTACTTCACGTGGAAAACTATAATTTTACGTCAAAACACTAAGTACCGTCATGTAAGATTCGCGAATAAAAAGACAGTTTCTGTGAAATAAAGTCACGTATTTTTGTTGCTTAGTTTCAGATCAATTTTAATAAAAATCAAGAGAAAATGTCTAAGACTCTTATACCAGAAGAAAAAAAGAAGATTCAGTAAATAAAATTACTCATATATTGATACGAAGCAGAATATCTTCTACGATTCAGTGCATTTATTTTTCAGACATTGCAGTCTCCTTGTCTTATTTCTCCTATCAAAATGTCTCTGAGATGTGATATTGCCAAGAAACTAAATCTGACACTGATTCTTAGAAGAATCATACTTGAAATGTGAAAATAGTTTCTGATTGACTTCACATCAGACAATTATTTTAGAATTAAATACCAAGGTGGAAAATTTTTTGTGTTGAATTTATGAAAATGCTCAATACTGTGTAATTCGGGTGTGAGAATTTAAAATATGAAATTAGTTTTGCTCTTAAAACTACATATATTTTTTAAATTACATTTCCATTCTAAATTTTTTAAAATTTACAAGTTTAAAAATGTTTATGTAAGAGGCGGTCATATTAATGTTTTATGTTTTATATTATCACAACTGTTGAACATCCGACCCGATTCTGGGTTTAAGACTACTAATGTTCAACTCCGTACCCTTGTAATTTTAAACCCAATCCAGAAGACAAGGGAACTCCTGGATCAAATTTTTATAGAAATTTGCCTTCGTGGAGTACTTTGTGATGGAACTAACCCGCATTTGCGTTACATGGAGAGAAAAACTACGAAAACCTCCCACTGTTAGCCTGATGGCAAGGAAACTCTAACCCATGATTCGGTGTGAGCCGAGCCCTTGTGGTCGGTGTGAGCCGAGTGCGGAATACGCATCGACCAGTCATCAATGGTATTCGGACCTGGTTAACCTCATTAGAAGGGGAACGCTCTATCTCCCCTCGGCTCTAGCATTAATGTTGAGGCAAACTTCTGGCGGAGTTAGGGCTCACCATCTGGATTAAAACTGCGTAGAAACCTATGTCTGGAAATGTCGTTATACGCCGCTTTGGTTACTTTTCTATTCTTACTTGTTCAGATGCACACAATAAAACAATTCAAACAGGGAAAGCTAACTCCTACAGAAGTTTGTCGCAGCATTTCTGACACTCCTTGTTACATATAACGTTTTTAAACTTATATATTTCGACAAACAATAGACTAAAATGAGCTAAATATTTCATTAAAAAATTGAAGCTTCAGTTAGAAACCAATTTCGGGTTTCAAATCAGCTATACAGAGAAATATAATAGAAACAGAATAGAAAAAAAAATATTAGCAAAAAATAAATAAAACTGCTCTCCAGTGTAAAGTTTTTAACAAAATTTAAACAACATGATACATACATATCAGTAGATAATCCGTAACAGATAACTAAAAGATGCTAGATAGTAAAATGCATTAAAATATTAACTGATGTATAAAGGATGTGAGTTTAATCATGACGGACATAAGACTTGTGGAATGAGCTTATTTTAACGCACGTTTTGATTTACAAATCCAAGATATTGCGTGTAGTAAAGCGTACAAGTAAAACGATTCTTCGAAATAAAAACTGTTGCCATTTGTATTTTTTGAGAGGTAAAAAGTTAAATTGATTTGGGTTAACGTTCAAAATAAGAATATAAATTTAGTTGGGTTTAAAATAAATGGATAACTCGTAAATTAAATAATAAAATTCCTATTCTATAAAAGAATATTCTTAAATATTTTAAGCAAAGAAAGAAACTAGTATAATACAACAATGACTTAAAAATACATCATCGCTTATGATATGTTTTTTTATCTGTATCTGTTTTTTATCTGTATAGCAAAGATATGTTTTTTATCTGAAACACTAATTGTCAGCTTTATTTTTTTTCAAAGAACAAAGTAGAGATATTTACTTTATAACTAACTATTAGCTGAATTTCAATTTTAAGTTTATTATATTTACAAATATATATATACATTTAGATAATGTTTTTTAGTTTTAATATATTTATATGGCTTGAACATTAAAATATGAACGAAAATGTTTACGCTAAAAAACAATTCCCTTTAAATTTATTCTCTTTTAAATTACTGTTAAATTGCTTACAGTAATGGAAAATGGGTGGAGGTTCTTTATAAATGTCAACAATAATGGATATAAAAGAGAGCTTTTTGCCAGTAAGTGCTATCTATACTTACACCATGGTATTTGAAGTTTTTTTTTTTTTTTTTTTTTTTTTTTTTTTTTTACAGTTTAAGAGCTAATTCTTTCAAAAAAAATTATGATTTGAGGATACACACACAACCAAAAAAGATATTTGAGCGTAAATACTCCTCTTATCGGATCTCTCTTTTTTTAATAACTTTATAAAGTTATTTTGATTTTGAAATATTTCATTTAATAAAAGATTATCGAATTATTAAATCAGTATATTATTTCAATAATATTTTATTGAACTGTCAGACTTGCTTCATAATTTTGATGACAATTAGTTTGAATGTTTCAACAACGTAAAATTTAAAAATGTTATTATTTGACAAAATTATTTCTTTACATTTTATTACATTTAGTTTATAAATTTTTCAATACGATTCATCAAGTTGCAAGGAAGTTATACAAACTAATTGTTAGAATTTAGACTACTCACACTAGAACATTCTTTGTCAAATCGTTTGAACAGGATTGTGTGTTAAAAACAAATTTTCTCATAAAAGTATTAAAAGTTAAAATAAGCATTTGATGAGTTAAGTGACACAGAGCATTTGGAGCGTACTCCACATTCCTTCAACTTTTGAAATGTAAGAAATTTTTTTAACTGCCGAATATTCGAACGATTTTGTTCATACTTTTGAACACGGCATCATTATTTTTATTTATTTAATAATGGTTATTTTATAAATATTCTAAATAATTCAGTCAGAAAAACAAACTTCTGAATGAAAATTAAAACTTTAAAGAGTAATTAAATTATTTATGTATATATATATATATATATATATATATATATATATATATATAAAGATTTTTCGAAAAAGATTTTACCATTTTGTTTAAAATGTGCCAATGATATTTTTAATTTCTAAATGAATATTTCCCTAGAATATTTAATTTGACGAAACAAACACAGTTAGAAATGCAGTCGATTTAAATTTTTAATAGAAATTGTTTTCAAAACATTTTAAATCTCTTCCAAATAGTCTATTAATAACAAAAGAAAATGAAGGAATAACTTCAATCTTTTCCTGAAATTTAATATAATGAGATTCTTTCAACTCGAAAAAAGAAGGCCCCTAATACACAACCACCTGACCTATAACCTCAGTAGCAGCTTGTTGCTTACAAACATTATTGCGTGCTGGTCAAGCTAAGTTTCTCTGCATAAGTAAATTAACACGAAGTTAATTAAATACAACATCATATCGTATATCATATTTGTTGAAGTATAATTCTTTCTTGTCTACGTCTTTTATTTAAGCTAGATTTATTATATGTTTATGTATTTTATAGATATGTCTAAGCTACAGGCTGAACTATATCACTGAATGGAAAAAAATCAATCAATTTTCGTTTGCACCATTTCCATTGGATGATTCATATATCCATCCCAATAGAAACAAACGCATTCTTTTTAGTTGCTATCGGTAGCTGATTGATCATTGATGAAATGCCAGTGGACAGGTAAGTGCACACTGATGTCAGCTTAGACATATTGTAATCAAATACCTGGAAACTTTGTTGCATAATTAGTTTGTTAATGTCTACACGTCTCTTCCCTTAGGAAAATTTGCCATAGGTTTGCCATAAAAAAATACCATGGGATATTCCTATGGGATTTTTTAAAATTAAATTTTGCCATACGTATGTGGCAAAAGTGTATGGCAAACTTTTACCATAGGCAAAACCCCATAGGAATATCCTATGGCATTATTTTAATATTAAATTTTGCCATACATGTATGGCAAAAAGTTTGCCATACGTATATGGTAAAATTTTATCATAAGCAAAACCCCATAGGAATATCCTATGGCATTTATGTCATATTTTTGCCAGAAAACTAAGGTATGCTATAGCTTATGAAGGAATTTTTCCATATGCTATGATACACCTTTGCCATACAGCTATGGCAACATTTCTCCATTGGTATTTTACCATAGAGTTATGCATCAAAAATAATCTAATTTAATCTAGTAATAATCTAAATCTAATTCTTTAATATTAAAAAAATTGCACCAACACTACATTATATGGTCTCCTAAAAATTTTAAAAAAAAATTTAAATTACTCATTGGTGATTCTTAATATAACAAAATTTTTCTGTATTTGTTAACGTCATTAAAGTAAATATTTGGGGATTTTTAAAAAGTTAAAAACAAATTATTTCCATTATCTGTCCACTTTGAAGTCAAAATATTTCTTATATGTATTTTCCATGACAAGATGGTATGATACAGTGTTTAAAACTACATAGTTTCCCCCAAGTGATATAAGTCACTTTAATTGTGGCTATTTTATTTTCCTTGGCGAAAAAGCTTACTCCTAACTCGTAGCCACTTTTTGGCAAAAAACTACATACTTTTCTTTGAAAAAAAATCGCAAGTTGCAAATCTATTTGGCACCTTGGCGATTTTAGTTGGCGATCGAGACAGATCACACACACAATACGGAAATATCCCCAAAAATAATAACTAATAAACACAATAAGCAAAGGGAAAAACTAATATTAATAAAGGAAGATTGACTATTTTGAGTGAGAAACGTAAAGTCCAGGCAGGGGAAAGGTAAATGTGTGAGTAAGAAGTGTTCTTCCCCCCTTTTTTTTAGTAAAGAAATATACTAACGAGTGGCGTGGGTGAGTCCCCCTCAGACCCCAGAGAGGTTCATACTATAAGCACACAAAAAGATGTTAGGAGTGTTTTAAATAGTGGGGATGTTCCATAGGATTTAGGCAAAGATAATATCGTCACAATAAGAAGGAACAAGTACTAATCAAATGAAGGATGGGCAAGAGACATGAAGTTTAAGAATATAAACAGTAACAACTGATTGCTAAATCAACAATAGATTAAGCAAGAAAATGGCGAGAAAAAGATAAATTGTACTTGGCCAGGGATAGTGAGCAAAAGAATAATGTTAAATGGGGCTGTTATAGGAAATCGCTATGTTAAAATTCATATTACCTAAAAAACAATGTAGTACAGTCAATGTAAGAAATATACTGATAACTAGAAATGTATGGCACTAAAAAGAATTTAAAATAAATTAGTTACAACCGTGGAACAACTTGACATGTGGTCCAGCTTCTATTTTGAGATGTGGCCCTTCATAATAAAAAGATAAGGCTTGAACAATCTCTAAATAATAGTTGTAGTGTCGTTGAAAAATTAACCTTAAGATATGTAGGATATTTTGAATTACATTGTACCAGGTCGGGTGTAAATAGAAATGAACAGAGACAATATATAAAGATTTTTTATGAGGCACACGTAATAAAATATAATATAAAATAATAATACCCTAATATACGTAGATTGATATCAATAACATAGCCTGGGCCTATGTATAGTGTGAAAACATTTAATCTAATGTAAACGCTGACTTTGATAAAAGTATGAAGCAACATTAGATTGAGATTATAACTGGAGAAAATAAGGTTTATTCAAAAAATTATTAATTAAAAGAACATGGATATGGCGTAATTTGAGGCATTTAACTGTATTTGTATTCATATGGTTTGTTTTGATTTTGTTATGGGAAATAGAACGGCAATTATAATAAAAAAAAGATCAACTTTAAAAAAAGATAAAAAATCTGAGAGTGGGTTACAAAAAAAACAGATATGCCGTTATATTAAGAACAATTGGTAAAAAGACATATCGTTTTTATTCTCATTACATTTTTTCTATAAGATATTATTAAAAGTATGCAAAGTCAGCATTTACAAATTGGCGATCGTTAACATTGCGAAATCCTATACCCAAGACACATTTTGAAAAGATAACTGTAATAAATATACCAGGCCGCCAAAACATGAAAAAAAAAATTATAGATCAGAATCGCAATCGCATAGGCGAATGCAAAGAAAAATTATCATGTAGAAATTAAAAAGAAGTAAAAATTTAGTCAAAGTTAGCGATGAAAAGTAATCTAATTGAAATGCGTGTTAAAATGGCGGTCTGGTACTCTAAGCCTAAATCCATGGAACGTCGGATTTTAAAAACTCATAAATGAAAAATAAACCTCTCCAGAGGCCAAAAAAGACTCACCGGAGATGCCTTGAGGGGTTACATCAAAGAAATAGTAGGTTTTAATATGAAAAAACAGGTATTCAATGCTTTTTGAGAAATTTTTATCAGGCTACTGAGAGACGTTGTAGCAATGGTGGAAGCTAGTAGATCAAGGAGCCATTGCCCTATGATGTCATGCCATATAAATGCCATACAGGTCTCTATGGTTACCATTGGCCTATGGTATCCTGCCATACAAATTTCTATGGTAGGCATAGGCTTATGTGGTTGTGCCTTGCAAATCTCTATGGCAACCATAGGCGTATGGTATCTTGCCATACAAATTTCTATGGTAGCCATAGGCTTATGGGGTTATGCCATACAAATCTCTATGGTAACCATAGGCGTATGGTATCTTGCCATACAAATTTCTATGGTAGCCATAGGTTGCCATAGATTACCATAGGTCTCTCTATGGCAAATTTTCCTAAGGGTTTGCCCATCATTTTGTTAAGTAAGAAATAAATCAAATCATTCTTTGTGAAAGAATATAGAATGTGTCACTTAAGAGAATTCAGAGAGAGTTTACTTGAAATAGAATGAAAACAACAGCTTCAAACATAAACAAATGCCATATTTTAGCAGCCAATCAAGATCCATACCCACGATGATGTTGCTCGCAGGTATCCAATTAAACTTTTTCGGTTGCTTTCGAACTGCAGCATCAAAGCATTTTGGAGCATGCTCCAAAGAACTTCAAGCCAGGTAACTCACCAATTGTTGCATACTGAATTTCGAATAGTCCAGCTCATAGATGAGTATCATACATAGATACTTATAGTTTTAGGTAATCGCAATTAAAAATACAATTGTAGCAAATCATGACTCTAATGCAATAGCATTGGGAAAGATATGAGGGTTACGAGTTAACACGCGCTATTGTAATTGCAATTATCCTTATAAAATATTATTTTTATAAATCTTGCTACGTAATATCACTAAAAAACAATAAATAACTAAATAACTGGATATTATATATTGTTTGCCAATCTGTAATAGGCTATATAAAGGGTTTTGATAAATAAGAGAAGAAATTATGAAGTGGCAATTTAACGGGACAATTTGAGGTAAGCAGACCAAAATAAATAAAATAAATATTTCAGGAATTGTTCTTCTTGCTATATTTTTTTTATCTATTACTATGTTTTTTCTTATTACTATCTAACTATCTTCTAACTATAAATTTCATTAGCTGTTGAATTTATCAGCAATACTTGGATAAAAAATACGTTATTATTGTTTAAATGATGTGTGTAACATAAGTTTTATGTAACATCATTGTTTGTAATTAGTTTAAATGTAATTTCTTTGTGATTTTACTCTGAAAGTAATAGAGCAGAAAGTAAACTAATTTCATGTACCTGGTGAACCGGAAATGATCGAAAATTTGAAAAATCAGTTAAAGAAAAACAGAAGAGAATAAAAACGAAACTATATGCTGTGTTGTGCTGCAGAACCCAGAAAGTTAACTCCTAGCAATTTTTAAAATTAACCACAAAACTTAACAAAAGATGGTAATGTTGGATGTAAAAAAAACCTGCAATACGGCTCTATATGATATATTTTTTCGACAGTAGCGTCATATTTTGTTGCTAATTTTAAAAAAACGGCTGAGAATTAACTCTCTGGGTACCTAAGAACACAGTGAAGCATGTGTTTCTATTCTCTTCATTTTTTTGTTTAACTGGTCTGTCAAATCGAGTTTCATTTTGGTTAAACCAGGTGTTATAGTACCACAAAAAATAGCCATATTTTACCCAGTTCTTTTTTATACCCTAGGAAATAAACATAAATAAATAAAAGGCAATACCGTAATTTGAACGACGACATTTATTTCGTATTTTAGAGAAGAAATACGATTTATTTACTGAAGAAAATTTAACTTCATTATAGTACATTTATATTTTATTAAAATGCATTAACATATATTACTTTAACTAAAACAACTTCTAAAGTAAACAAATATGTTATAATTAATTCCTATAATTTGTAATCTAAGGAATGCAGCATCAAATTTCCAGAAAGCTGCTTAAAATTTACTATCACTTTGATCTTTGCTTACTCTTCTCTTTGAATTAATTGGGATAAAATTAGTAGAAAGATTCTTTAAATTATGTTCAACCCTAATCAGCTGCTGATTAGGTAAACACAATTAGTTGTTATAGTTTCATAGATGAGTTGCCCGACTTATTTTATGTTGCAGTTTTATAAAGTTTAGAAAACTCAGGAGAGTTTGTTCATTACTGAAAGTGCATTTAATGTGATATGGAAAAGGAAACTTTATAATTTGCTTATAATGTGTCACAAAGTTTCAAATTAAAAGCTTAACTGGCATGAATCAACAATAATAAAATCAAATTACTTAAGGGCAATAATTTATTAGATGATAAATTAATATACAGCATATTTTACTACTGTCTTGAAATTGAATCACCAAATCATTTAAAACAGTTTTCTAAGCAACTACATTGTTTAATAACTCATTAATAAATACAGTTGTTCATAAATAACTATGACATTTATGTGCCGTCTGTATTGACTATGCATCAGAGATTAAATGCACTATGCATCAGAGATCGAAATATGATGAAATTAGCTAAACTTGAACTCTAACCTGATAAATAAAGTTTATTAATGTAATTGTGAGGGCCGGGATAGTCTGGTTGAAAGGACGCTGGACTCGCGTTCGTGACACCGGAAGTTCAAATCCAGCCTACCGAGGACTCTCTTTGTAGTAAATAGTGACTGGCGCACGCTAAATCTGTCAGGTCACAAAGTCATCCATGTTTCCATAACAAATTATGCCTTTGGGGGTACTGAATAGGAGATTGATAGTTCTCTGGTTCAGGTCAAAATCACGATCCGTGGTAGAATGAATGGAGGCATGACAGGGTCTGCCCTACATACGGGTGTGACAGAAGTCGAATTCTTGGCGATAGATGGCGTCACTGCAAAACAAGATTTTTCACCCCCCCCCCCCCCAGCGCCTTAATGACCGACGACAAGAACAACACGATAATTGTGAACGTTATAACCTATAAACACTATTCTTAAAATATTTAATTTGGTGAATAAAGATATTTCATTGTTTTATCATTAAAAATCTTAAAAGTAAGTTATATTTTAAACAGCTGAATTTGCAGTCCTTGTTTTATTTCTAGTCTAGTTATGAATTTGTTTTTGGTTTATATACATGAATGAATAAAATGAGTCGAATTATGGTTTACTTCAAGATGAAAACTTCTATTGAAAATGATTCTTAGGGAAACATTTTTCTTTATTAAAAAACTATTTTTTTTTGCGATTTGTAAAGCACGATCTGATATACTAAAGCAATACTTTATAAATGCCTGTTCTTTTCATAAATTGTTCAATATATTGTTATTAGAGATATTATATTTACTTTTCAAAAGAGCCATTTCCATATCTTTGGTATTTTACTTCAATTAGTTTCATGAAAAATGTTAAAGCTTAAGGAAAGATTAAATAAATTAGGAATTATAGGTTGTATCTAAATATAATTGGAGGTTTACGAATTCATGGCTGGTTATAAAAAAGTACTAAATCAAGGAAAAACTTTCACTTTTTTACAGAACACTAGGGTTGCGCGAAACATTATTTAGGAACTGCTGCTATGGAGAACATATTCTAATAGTAATTAATACAAAACAGTCTTCTGTATACAAAAAATGACCAGGGGATGGAGCGCCACCTATGAGGTGAACTAGGTTTGAATCCCAAAGATTGATGGTAGATACGAATTCCGCAACCGGATTGCACCAACCACAACGGTGACGTAAAATATCCTCAGTGTTAGGCGGATCGTGGGTAAGAGTGCCGTCAGGCTAACCGTAGGAGGTTTGGTTTTCTTCTCCATTTAACGCAAATGCGGTTTCCACTCCATTTAATGCCATCAAAAAGTCCTCCACGAAAACAAATTTCTCCCAATACTTGATCCCGGCGTTATTTTGTTTTCTGGATTGCGTTCAAAATTACAAGCCTTGGTCTGTTCAAAATTACAAGTCGGCTGTTCAACGACGTTTATAAAATAAAGTGGACTATTGTGAAGCTGTTGTGCGACGTAAGTAAACAATTACTACTGGAATTAAAATGTTTTTCTGGTGCCATTTTTTTTTTATTAAAATACTTACGAAAATATTAGCATATGATTTAAATTAATTAAAAAACTTTTCTTCGTTAGCATTCCGCTATTTCACAAAAAAAACAAACAAACAAAAAACATTTGATTAAGAAAGATAGAGAAACAAGTAAACTATGTTAGCATCATTCGCATAAAAAACAGGAAAGGGGGAGGGGGAATCGAAAATCGTGGGTAAACATAAAAATAAATAAATCTGAATTTAATCAAGTAGTTTATGAAAGAATCGAGTGAAAAATTGCTTACCCTGACAAACCAATCGTACATTAGAAGTATTTGCAGTCAGTTGATTTCCGCCGTTTCTTTACAAACCGCAGTGAGATTGCTGATAAGAGGGGACGAAAAAAAAAAGCAATCACTTCTAAACTCATTCGGAAAAATGCAATTACCTACCCCGGGGCAAGAAATTCTGCAACATCGACGTGGAAATAAACGTAATAAATATAGGATGCAATTATCTGATGTTATGTTCTCAGAAGAACGTTTTATCAAGTGTTTTCTTATTGTATTAATCGGGGAACTTCTTTTATTTTAGCAATTGCGAAACAATTCAATTTTTATAATTTTTAATCCGTATTCTCATAGTTTTTTAGATTTGCCTCCTGTAAAAATGAGTGAGATTATTTTGCTTACTCTGCATTTAAATTTATACTGTCATCAAATTTTTGGATTCGTAAAGGCTACGTGCAATTTGAAATAAATATTGCAAACTTTTTCAAAATATTGAGTTGGAATTTCATTAAGCCTCATCAAAATTTTTAAAAACAAGTCTTTCAATAATACGAAAGAGGAAAATAATTATTTTAAATCAATCTAAAAGCAGAAAATAAGAGACGACTTTACTTTTGAAAGAAAGAGAATCTTCCATAATGATAAAAGTTAATTACAAAAATTATTTAAGTTAAGTATTTTTAACGGTGGACTTGGAAAATTCCTCTAATTTCATTGTATTTACTGAATTTACACAGCATGCGTGTTATAAATGTAGTTTATGTTGCATAAAGATCTTTTTAATTTTAGAATTGCATTAAAAAAATCTGGTTATATTACGGAAAATCTCTGTCAGCTAAGTTACAAGATAGTTACCGGATGTTGCAGAAAAAAAACAAACTTGTAATGAAACCCTTCTGAAAACTTCACAGATTTCTTTTTAGTGGGGCAAACCATACTGTTAGAATTTTAATTCTAAAATTATGGTGAAATAACCAGTAGCAGTCTGTTTTTACAATTTACGGTAAAGAACATTTTCTACCCTTGCGGTTTAGAAACCGCTTGTAACTAGTAAGGTTGAAAAATCTTTAATACCAAAACTATACGGTATTTTAATCATTTACGAATAGCAAGGTTTGAAAACCATGAAAGATAAGTTAGCATAAGTTCAGATAGTTTAGTAGCATAAAGGCTCAAAAATTTTATACCTTACAATTCAAATTTTTTCCGATTCCAATTAAATATATTTATAAAAAAAAAAAAAAATGGAAAATGTTTACTAATAATAAAATTATTTACTTACTTCTTTTGAATACAATGATCCTTGGATAAACGAATTTTACAATTGTGAACAAAAATTTCTCAATTTGCTTTAAGAGTTCTCGAGTTATGGTGAAATACGTATGAGCATTAAGGGGTCCGAACTTTGGATCGCTCTGCTGACCCCATTATTGGAACCTTGGCGAACAAAGAGTATCCTTTGGCCAAGATTGGAACCATACTTCCCAGATTGCGGCTCCCCCTTTATTTTGGGAGTCAGAAATTTAAATCCATCAAAAAAAGGTATGTTTGTTCAGAGAAAGTACGTTTATGTGTCTGATTCCGTAACTTAAAATTTCGCTTTCATTTACTAATTAGCATATTTAAGGTCACCCCCTCTGTAATATTATGTCTTAGAACGTGATCATCCGATCATTAGATTAAAAGTTATTCAGGTTGGTACGTTTTGTTTTGCCGCACTGTACACTAAGCCAAGGTAAGTTAATGAGTTTTATATAGTTGTAGACTCATTGCTCAATTTACTTGTATGAAACAGATGCAGTATATTAAAACTACATATACTTGTTGCGCATACAATACTCATTTTTTCTGTACGAAAGAAGAACATTTTTCGTTTCTGGAGAACTCGATTTTGCGAAAGAAGAGATCAATATCAAAATGTCCTGCTTGTTGCTATTTAGATATTAAAATGTTTTGTGTCCAAAACAAAAAATAAGCAGTTTCCAGCAAATACAATGTGTCTTTAACAACAAAGTGTGTCCTTTGATAGATTAAGAGTTTTGTTTTAAATTTTGGTTGTTTAAAAGAACGGAAGTGTTTGATAATTAGGTTACAAAAGTTTTTTTCTTTTTTAAAAGCTTTTTAATTTGTATTTTTAGCAAAAATATGGTATGTTGAACAAATATAGCTTATAAGTTTATCATTGTTTAATCAAAAGTTTAAATTTAAAAGAAATCTGGGTATTTTCTCTATTAAAGAATAGCTTTTCTCCCCTTCTTGTCTTTTGTTTTCCCTGCTTATCTTTGGAAAAATGTACATTACATAAGACAACATATCTAGTTTATTTCTAATGCTGCAAAGAAAATTTACATCTTGCAATGGCTAAATTTCACGAATAAATTTTAATGAGTCTAAAGTTTTTGAAAAGGTTTATTTTAAACAATGTATTTAATTCATGAATTCGCAATTGTTTGAAATATGAATATTGTATAAGATTTTTCAGCTGTTTCAATCTCCTTATTGCATAATCCCCTTTCTATTCTGTTTGAATACATATAAGATTAAATTTAATTTAAGCTCATTTTTTTCTTATTTAAATCTTTGTATTGAACAAAGCTCATTTAACACTCTAAAAGGAAGTTTCTTTCTATTTTAATACTACTGATAATATAAATATGTTTTTCTGGTTATACTTGTTAAACACGTTCATAGATTAAATTCAGATTTTATTTAAGAGTAACTTTAAATTATGTTTAAGATAAATACATAAAAATAATAGAGAATTTAAAAAAATTAATGTGGTGGTTGATTACTGCACCGTAAAGTGCAGTTTTTTTATTTATTTCTAAACTGATTCATTCATTCTTTGAATTGCTGATTTATTATTCAGAATTTTTTTTTATTTGCTTATAAGCTAATTTGCTGATTAATTTTTTAGGTGACTTTTTTTTCTTTCCATTCACAAACTAACTAGTTCATTTATGAATTAATTTACTTACAAGCTATTAAACGTATTATGTTTTTAGTCTAACAGGTTTTGAAATTAAGAGGAATGAAGGAAGTATTATATGGTCTCAACGCTGGGACTCGAATCACAGTTTTGTCTGTCATGAGACTAGCAAATAAATACTCAGTTGCAAGTAACTAAGTTGCTTCATTAGGTAGCTTAGTTGGTGCGATAAAATTCTGGTTGTTCAACTGTCTTAGATGAAAGCAGTTAATAAACGGTTTTTCTCCGGTATAACGGTTTTTGTTTGAATATGGTGAAATGGCAATGAAATAAATTGTTATTAAACCATGTTTTCCGTAAAATTTCTAGCATAGCTATTTAAAATTCCATTTAAACATTTTTTAGCAAAAAAAATCTTTTTTTTTTCGTTTTCCATATGCTTTTTTATCTTCTTTGAAATGTAAAAATGAGTTCATCAAACCTGCATTTAAATTTTGAAATATTTCTTATGTTGTTGTTGTCGGCCATTAAAGCAAATAGGCTGCGGTTGTTCTTGATTTTCAGTGGCACCATCTATGGCCAAGAATTCGACTTCTGCCACACGCCACACAAGTCTATAGGGCAGACCCATTTATACATCCATTCATCCACAGATCATAATTTTGATGGATCAATCTCCAATTGAGTACAACCAGAGGTATAATTTGTTATGGGAACATGGATGACTTTGTGTCCCGACTGAGTTAACGTGTACCAGTCACCATGTTATACATGGGGAATCTTCGGCAAGCTGGATTCGAACTACCGTTCTCCATTGCTTTACCAATCAGGGTACGCCAGCCAATATTACTTATTTTAAAGCACATTAAACAAAATTGCTGCTAAAAATTACTTCGGCTAAAAAAATGTTTAATGCTAAGTTTGATTCCTGTCGTCTGTTAAAATATGAATATACAAATAAAATAAACTTGAAATTGATCTATTTTTTACCGAAGTAAGCATATAAAATGTATTGCATAAATAAGTTATGAATCTTTTAAAAATAACTTATTTGATAAAATCTTTTAAAGAATTTCTTCACGCAAATAGTTTTAACAAGGCAAATATTTGACTAAAAATGTAATAAATATTTTCCTTAAAGGTCTCCATAATTTCTACGATAATCTATGCAACCATAGTCATAATAAAAACTTTATAATTTAATAAAAACAACATTTATGAATTGATGCCATTTCTCATAGTGGTCCTACGCAAAAAAAATAAATAAATAAATAAATAAATGAATAAATAAAAATATGGAATGAATCACATTATAAAACGTTAAAATGAACAATAACAATATGCATTTTGAATTTTTTTTAAATTTAAAGTAATCGGATATTTAAACAAAAAAACATTCATAATTTTTCATGGCTATATCTCAAAAGATTTTTCAAATGAATTTTTCGAAATATATAATGGGAAAAATATGGTTATGCTTAATGCTTTATTAATTAATTTATATTTAAATGTAGGAAATTCCGTTGAGATGCTTTATTAAATGTTACATAAAACTTTTTTAAAACTTCGAACTCAATTCTTTAAATTTACATCAAAACAAAATTAATATTACTTTGCGTTTTATGAAATATGTGTTATGATTGCTCTCAATAAAGTGTGTGTATTTTTTTTTTAAGTGATGTTATATTTTAAATTGGTTTATAAAATAAGGTTTTTATTCTATACTTAGGAAGAAAGTTTGCACTTTTAATTTTATAACTACTTTTTCTTAAGAATTGCCACTTTAATTGTGATTAGTAGTGACATTTTTACAGTTATTAATTTATGAAAATAAAATAAAATAAAATATCCTTCTCGCTTTACGTCTAAACCTATTAGGAAACCGTGCGTATCAATATGATGCAACTAAAAACATAAAAACTTTTCAACTTTGCTTTACTTGTAAGCATTCTTGGATAAAATATATTGAATATAAAAATGACAACACAATAAAAATTGCCAATTATTCTTAAATGCGTTAATTTTAATGATTTTAAAAACACATTTAAAAACTGTAGTAGAATGCAAATAGTAGAATACAAAGAAGGGATATAAATTTGACTGATTTTCTAAAATTTAGCATAGGAAAAAAATGTTCTTTTGGCAAAGTCATGTAACACGGCTTAATTTTTTGCTTCGTGAGTTTCTAATTTCAGTTCAAAAAATTGTTTTTTGATGGATTCTACTGTAAATAACAATATATATCAAAGATAAAAAATAAATTCCATAGATAGGTATCGGATTGCAACGTATGATTGCGCAGATGCGAAAAGATGGTAATGGGATGTTCAGTGATTAAAAGATTTTTCTTTGACTTATGCGCGTACCACAGTAAACTGATCTTAAGACATGGATTTTTGTAGATAACCTAAGTCAAGCATCACTAGCTGCCGTCACTGAGTGGATGGTCTGTGAAGGGATTGAGAGCGCAATGTATCGTTCCCATTTAAACTGTTCTACTGTAAAATGCTCGACTTGGAAAACAGATCGTCGAGCTGAGAAAGCTGAAAGTCATCCACTCTGCAGAGGAGATAGCTTCCCCATGAGATGGCATTTCTCAGCAAACCTCCTGGAAGAGAGAAGGCCTTCGCACGAATCACTTTAGTTGCTCGAATCAACCATCATAAACTAAGCTGTGGTGGAAAAATTAGAAATATGTCACAATCTTTGTACTATTTAACTACGAAGTGGAGAAAAATAAAAAATATATCACAACGTTTCAACTACTAAGGGATCGGGTATCTAGTTTATGGTAACCCGTTCGTTGGTCATCTCTCTTCTATGTTGCATCGGATTATTCTCAGAGATGCTTCCCAGACAGTCACCAATATTTCATTGTGTAATTCTATTGGTCAATTATGTTTCAATTATGGTGTCAATTATGATCTACTACCACTACTTGACTCACACGTTTATTATCTGTAGTTTATTACTTTATACTAAAGTCAGAAAATTTAAGAGAGGAACGTAAGCTTTATTACATGAACTTGTTGCAAAAATTTCTTCAGCCTTGGATGTTTCCCTGATGTAAATTTCGATACACAACAGTTTAATTTAGGATACAGAGCATCGGATTTTTGCCTTAAATATAATTTGTGAAAAATATTTAGTAAAATAATAGTAAAAGGACGGACTTTTTTACTGTTAAAGTAATTTAAATTAAAAAGAAAAAGGCAAATTATTGTATGGCTATTTCTTAAAAAGCCTTTCGTCACATTTTTTATTATTTATTTCCAATGGCAAGGCAAAAGGTACAAATAGAAAGATGAAATAAATAACAAATGCAAATGTACGTAGGATAACAAAGAAAGAAGACCGAAGTCATTGCTTTAAAAGTTCTCTTGCTTCCCAATATCTTGAGGACTCAGTGTGTCCATGAAGAGCCCTACATAGAAGCAGGTGGTCCCTACCCAATTTCTCTCCAGATTTACAAAGTGGACAAAAAGGCGTGGTAGAAAGGCCTATGCGGTATAAGTGAGCAGAAAGACAATCGTGGCCTGTATATAAGCGGAAAGCCGCAACTGCATCACGTCTTGGTTTGTCGGAAATTAAAGAAGAACTTACATTTCTCCAACTTTTCAAAGCTGTGCGAGTCTGAAGGTCTCGCAATGAGTTGGTTTTACATAAATTTTAAGGAACAGTTTCATTTTCCAAAAGGATGTGCCATAATTGGTTGTTTTAGCAAATTAGCACCTTTCTTAGCAAGTAAATCTGCCTGCTCATTGCCCCAAGGACCACAATGGGCTGGCACCCACTGGAGAACTATTCGTTTTCCCCTCAAAAATAAAGATCTCAAGAGGTCTTGACATCGGGAAATCTCAGGTGTCAAGGGACGTTCGCCTCTCGCCATATAGAACAACGCTTCTTTTGCAAATTTTCAACATTGATGCAAATTTGAAATAGTAACCACGACTGTAACTTCAAGTTTAGCTTATATTTAACCAGTGCTCTCATTGCTCATTCTGAAAATGGAGCTAAACATCACGCGGATGTAACTCGACAGTTTTGTTAATATGAAAAACGTTTTGGATCTAATTTTTTATATTTAAGAAGTAAATCTAACATTGCATTAGTTGGACTTAAAATCTGCAAGATTTGGAAATTATTTATTGATTTTAATAATTTTTTTATCGGGGTTGAAAAATATCGCCAAATCGGTGATTTTTAAATTTTAAAGCAATTAAGTTATTCGTCCGTTTTAAAGACTAGATAATTCTTTACGAAAAGATGTTATACATACTCTAGTTTTATATTATACATATTATACATATAATTATACATTGCTTCGAATGTTATATTTTTCTTTTAAATGAGTTTCGAAGGAATTCTGAATTATGTAAATTCTGAATTTTAAAATTAATTATTGAAATAATTAATTCTAAAGGAAAATATTATTTTTTCTTTTATCACGAGTCAGTTAAAAGTTAAGCTTTTAATTTTGAGTTTGATACATTTTTGAAAAATTTAAACTTAAGCATTTCTGCATCAAATTTAAGTAAAGTGCTATCATTTTAAAATGTTTCATGTTTATTCATCTAACCGCGTGAGAAAGTTTGAAAAGTAGGGTTTTCGATAATAATATTTTTAAATTTAAAATAAGGAATTTTGATTTTAAATACGTTTTCATGGTTTAAATTATTTACAGAAAAACTAAGAAATTAAAGACTGCTAAGTTACATCAGTACAACTAGAAAAAATACAATTGATATAGTAGCTGTATCAAATATCTAAATGCATATTCAAAATCTCTGTTTCAAACAAAATATAACATTTTATCAAAATTCGATTTGAGAAAATAAGAAGCGTTTTCAAAACAAAATATTTTTGTGAAAGACTGTTTACATTTCATGAATTATTTCTTTTGAAAATTTAGCTCATTATAAATGATACAAGCAGAGGTAACACAAACATTAAATGAAGTTAAAATTATCCTTCAAATATTTTTAAGTCGATTGATTCAATTAAAAAACGATTATAACTTTTAAGTAAAGATTAAGGTTTAGAATTTGCTATTTTCTTGGGAGAAATTTTAAAAATTCTTTTTTTTATTTTAAATTTTCTAATTTGGCATCTAGAATTAGATATGAAACAGAAAGTTCCATGCTTTTTATATAAACTTATTGGCGTATTTTAAATTAAATATTATAAACATAAAGTAAAATTGTAAGCAAGTAATACAATCTCTTTTGCAAGAAATTCTGAAAGTTTCAAAACAAGTAAAAAACAAACTTAATATGCGAATAATATTTGTTGTTTTTTTAAAACTTTCTTTTTTATTCAAAATACATTTCTAAAGGAAAAACAATAAACGCTAGATGCACTGAAAAAATATTCCGGATCAAATTCCGGTAAAAAATACCGGCAATTAGGATGCCGGTATTTTTAACGTGAAATCCATTTTTAACCGGAAAATGTTACAGAACAAAAAAAAAAATAAACCGTTATTTTTACAGTAATAATTACAGTAAAATCACTGAATCACTCTAATTAAATAAATATTACTATAAAAATTATGGTATAATTATTTACGGTAAAAATGGTTTTTACGCTAAACTGGATTTTATATATTTGTACCGACCCAAAGTGCGGGGACTTTTTACCGTAATTTGTTCCGGATTTCTTACAGTGTGTTAGATCAACGTAAATATAAATATATATAAATGTTAATAGAAAGAAGTAATAATAACCTTTTTTCGTGTAAATCTGAATTGCAAATATTATTTTTTAGAAACAATATAAACAAAATATGAAAAAAAAAACACACTGCGAGTTAATATATTAAGGGTCTTCCCATTCTTTAAAAGCCCTCTTTGGATCTTAAGGGATGTATTGGGGTAATATTAAGCTAACAAGGGAGATTAAGGAAGTGTGACTCGCCAATTTTGAAATGAGGAATAATTTTAGGGGGCAACACTCGTTTCGACGCATAGAAGGTCCTATGAGAGATAAAAAAAAAATCACTATATAGAAAAATCTGTATTTTATTACTTCAATGCAGACTATTAGTTATTGTAATTATCTCATACTCCAATTAATTTTGTGGTACTTTCACGTACTATATAATGCATATTTATTGTCAAAATTGATTTCGAAAATTTCATATATCTGTAGTTTTTCAGAAAAACTTGTTAGGTTAATTGACATCAAATTTTTTAAAAAAATTTTTTCAAAAAAATTTTTCAAATTAATTTGCGTATGTAATTTCAAATTAATTAATCAATTAATAATTAATTAATTTGTTAATTAACTATTTAATTAGAAAATTAGTTAATTAATCAATTAATTGCAAATTAATTGGTGTATGAGATGATTACAATAACTAATAGTCTGCATTGAAGTAATAAAATACCGATTTTTCTATATATTGAATTATTTTTTGTTCCTCATAGGACCTTCTATGGGCCGAAACGAATGTTGCCCCCTAAAATTATTCCTCATAAGGCGTACATCTCACTCGTTTATTTATAAATTGGTGAGTCACACTTCCCTAGTCTCCCTTGTAAGTGGGGTAATATTAAGATAATTAGGGTAATATTACGATAATTTGTTTATTATTAAAATAATTATTTTTATTCTTGTTACTCTCTTGTGTATAGAAAAAATCCTCATCTCAACTGAGAAAGTATTGTAGGTTCCATTTTATTCATTTACTTTTTTTGTTTATTGATTTCTATCGACTTATTAATGAAAATCAATTTTCTTAACAGCTAAAATAAGAATTTTATTACATACCCATGCAAGCTATGGGCTATTTACTAAAAATATTTTTCTATATTGAGTAAGGCTTTTATATTGAACGTCTTCCAATGACTTATAGTTCCGAACAAATTTTCTTATCCTCTCTATGTATACGGTAAACGCATTTACTTGATTAGAAAGAAGTTTCTTTTAACACAATTTCACTTAAGTTTCGCTTAAATTCTGCAGTATAGCTAATTGCAGAAGATGCAAGCACTTAAGATTTCTCTTTCTGAAGAGACGTCTTCGATTAGAGCAATTTCAAAGTAAAGCATATTTTATTTTACTCTAATACTAAGTATACACAATTTTTAAGAATAGATTGAAAATATTAAAGTATTAATGGAGAAGAAAACTCAAATTTTTAATCAATATTATGCCTGTTATCAATATGGCGTTTGATAATTGTTTAATTTGTTAGATGAATAAATTTACACCATAAAAATAAAGTTTATTTTCTATAAATTTGTATAAAATGCATTATTTTCCTTTTAAAATGTTAATGTACATGTTAATTAAATTACTTTATTTACTTTTTATCATTATTTATATTAAAAAAAAATCCTTCCTATACAATAATTTGTAATAAGAACTCTCCTCTCATATTTTTGTACCTAACCCAGAAAACAAGACAATTCCCTACTTAAACATTGGTAAAAAATTGCATTCGTAATTTTATTTAGAGAAACTAATTAATATCAGCAATAACAAAAAGGGATATTGTTATTAGAAATAGTGTTAGTAGCCTTTAGACTTTATCTAACAGGTGCTTATGTCTGCTTCTAGCTGTACTAATTCGTTAGGAATATCTACAAAGCTATGCAATGTTTTCGATTCATTGCTAAATACAATCATGCCGTGTTTACAATGCCACCTAAGCACGCAGAAATAAGTCCAACAAGCTGTGTCATTGTGCTACATAGCTTCTGATAATTAATATAAGCTTTTTTTATAATATGAGAATATATTTTTAATTCTAAGTTGCCTTATTGATTAAGTTTTTATGGTACAAAATAGAATTAGGCTTCGGAAAGAACATAAATAGTGTTATGTTAGACAGCAATATATTAGTTAATTACGATTTGGCCTTTGTTGAAATTTTTATTCTCATTAGCAGGTACTTATTAACTAAATAAATGTGTAGCGCCCCAATAATTTTGTGGCATTTAATAGCACTTGAAACAACGTTATAATGTTTATGAGAGGTTTCAGAAATGTAATTGAATTATTTTCGAGATCTAACTGACGAGTCAATTAGTGTGAGGATTTTGGTGTGGCAGCACATGTTTAGAAGTAAGGAATAACACATAACTTAATGAGAAAATTTAAATTAAATAAAACATTTGCTTGCAGTTTTCATTGATTTATTTAGATTAGTTTACTATCTAATAAATAGATGGAAGCACCATGCTTTCTATGTCATATAACTTTTGCAGTTGATATGAAAAGCTTTAAAGTAGATGAAAAATAAGCTATTGGAAATCAGGTATTTGTATGTTTTTGGGAATGAGGGAAAACATTCTAGTACTTCATAAAACATTGCATATGTATGTTGTTTCTATTCTTGAAATCGTTAGAACTATTAAAAAACTCTTTTACCTTTGCAATTGCGCTGTTTTTTATTTTGAACAATGTTTCGTATTTCTAAATAATGTACCTTCCTAACAATAATTTTAAAGTAGGTTTGAAAGTTTTGGTAGGTTTTGAAGTAGAATATGACTAAAATTGTACTAATAATAAATTGTTAAACCAAATGATATTAAGTTTTATACTATCACGTAGTAAATAAAATAAAAATGATCTATTTGTAATTTGGTTACCTGGTTCGTACAGAGGTATACTAATGTTAAATGTTGTTGTCCATGTAACTTTAGGGTTAAAATCCATCATACATTAAACTATAGTTCTCATCTTCTGAAGGAATTGCAATAAGGAATGGGCCAAAAATAACTATTCAATTGTCTTAGGCTGTTTTTTATTATTGTTTTAGCTTTTTAAAATCGAGTGAGTTATAGCTAAATATTTGCTCCGTTATTTTTCGATGTTATGCGCTGTAACATTTGAATGATTTACGTTTGCAAATAAATAGATTAGTTTCATTTTAGTACAAAATATAAATTAATTTATTTTATGTAGTGCTCTGTAAGAAATTCTGATCAAATAACGGTAAAAGTATCGGCATTTAGGGTGCCGGTAGTTTTTATCTTAAAATCCATTTTTACTGTAAAATTTTACGGCACGAAAAATTTCATTTATCGTAATTTTTGCAGTAATATTTACTACACTATCACTGAATCACTGTAATTAAATAAATACTACTGTAAGCATTAAGGCATAAAACTTTAAGGTAAAAAATAGATTTTACAGTCCAGTGCTATTTATCATAATTTGAAACGGTAACTTTTAAGTGTAAGGGACAAGAAAAAAATAAGCAGTAGTATTTTATAGATATTTAAAAAAAAAACATTTTTAGTGCCTTTTATAAAAATTGCAGTTCATAACATTTTAATTTTTAATTATAATATTCACAAAAATTTTTACACTTTTGTCCCTTTACTACGCAAGACAAAAATATGTCAGTTGAATTAATAAATAAATTATTAAAATGGTTTATAAAAATTACACTTATCTCAAATTATTATTCGTATTTCTATTTTTAACGGTAAAATTATGGCAGTAAATATTGTATTTTATCAGAATATAAAGCAAAATCAATTTAGTTTTAGTACGCAAATAATTTCCTAACAGACAACTATATATGTCAGAAAAACTCTATTTAAAAAAAAATATAAATATATATTTGCTTATTGATACTACTTGAATGTGACAACTCCGGAAATAGAATTTGAAAAGTCACGTATAAAGTTGAAGAAATAGTCTCGTTTAATTTTACGATCAACCAGAAAAATAACTGAAAATGAACTTTTATTCAATCTTAATGTTAAATCTCTTTGAAGAGGTACTTTCATCGTGTGTTATTCTTTTTAAGAAGAAAATGAAATAACTCGAAAGGGGATTTAAAGATTTATGTAAGATGTATTGATTATTTTTTAGCATTCAATTTATTTTGAGATGTAAATAGAATAAAAGGAAAACAATTTCTTCTGAATTTCAACCTGCAGCTTCATCATAATGTCGTTGTTCAATTATATTTTTATTCCTAACGTATAGAATTGATGTATATATGAGGAAAAGGCATTACTTATCTCTATAAAATTAAATGCATTTTATTCAGGACTTGTCGAATTACTGCAATAATTAGAATTTTCCACCTGGCGATAAAATTTATGATAGCATTTGCAGGGATATAATAAATTTGAACGAATAAACTTTTAAAGGGTTTGTTACTATATGTTAAGAGAATTTTTGTAATTTTTTCAGAAAGACCGCTATGTTTATATTATGTTTAGATCAGAATTCTGTAACAATGTACAATGCGTAAAAACAACCTGAATAACTTGTGTTCTAATGAATGGTTTTTCATGTAAACAATATTTAATCTTAATGCTTTGAAAGCGTAATCTTAATAGTTAGAATCTTAATAGTTAATCCAAGTAGTTAGAGCAGATTATATAAGTTTAGAAAGATTAAATTATAAAGAGCAGAGATATAAAGAGCAGATTATATAGTTAGAACGTATTTTTCCTAAATAAGCATACCTTTTAATTGACAAGTTTATATCTCGACTCTCAAATTACGGGCGTCAGCCGCAATTAACAGAATAGGGTCACAATAGTGTGCTCAGTAAAATTGTTGGAAGTTTGAACCCCTAAATTTTAATTTCATTTTTTGCGCATTGCTTATTTTTATATAAGCGGATCGAATTATTATTATGTAAGCGAATCGAACAAATTTTGCGCACAATTATATCATTCATTTATTCAAAGATGATTGCATTCAAAAAAAAAATTAATACTTTTTTTTTTTATTATATGTATTCACAGTCGAAAATATTTCAAAACATAAGGTCTAAAAAATTTTACATCATCTTCACGAATTCTTTAAATTTTAAATTGCGAAATACAATAAGATTTGAACGAAATTGGTTAAATAGTTTCTAAATTTAAAAAATAAAGTTTATATTTTAAAATAGTCATCATATATTTGAAACTTATTTCTTCAGAACTAATAAGAACTAGTTTGGGTCAAGACAACGTTTGAAAGTTTGGGCCCCATCATGTTAATTTTAATGTTTGCGTATTTCCCTATAACTCAAAATTTTTTTAAGAAAACCGAAAATAAATTTGAAACAGAATTTAAACATTCGTTTATCCTAAGATAATTCCATTAAAAATAGTTTTTAATAATTATTGTTTTATTCATTAATAGTCGAAAGTATTTTCAATTGTAATGAATACAAATTTTTTCATCATTTCCAAGAATGTCACTTTTAAATTGCAGATTTATACGAAATCGGTCAAATATTTTCTAAGTTAAAAAAGTTTATATTTTAAAATATTCGATTATTTGAAATTCAATTTGTCAAGGATTCTTAAACCCTTTTCTTTCAAAATTTTCATTGAGCCAATATCAATTTAGTTTTGTTCGCTACTCCAATTAAATTTCTATTCACATTGATTATGTTTTGAAAAAGGTATTTAAATCATAATTTATTCGTGATTAATAAAAATAAATAGGATTTTATGTTTTACGAATATTTTATGTAAGTCAAGAATATGGACTATGTAAGGAATAAAGCGATTCAAAGCATTGATCCAGGTGTTATTATGCATTACCAATTACTGTAATTATTTATCACAAAATAACAATAAAGAACTAAAATTTTTTGTTACAGTATTAAAATAAAGGAAAAAACTATCAAAATATAACTATATAGTGTAAAACTATATAGTACATAACTATATAGTATATAACTATATAGTATATAATTATTAGAAAAATTAGAGTGTGTTCTGCAAAGACCCGCATTAAAATATATATTTAAAATTCTTATTAAAAATTAAATACAATAAAGTATACACGATAGGGTTTTCAAATTAATATTTGGCCCAAGAGAAATATAAAAACTCCGATTGTAATCTGACAAATTACAGAATACAGAATGGCATATGTAATAAGCAATGAAGCAGACTTAATTACTGAAAAATTAATTTATTTAATTGCAATGTTAAAATTTTTTATCTAAAATTATGGTAGAATAACTGGCAGCTGTCTGTACATCCGATTAACTGTAAAATTTACGGTAAAGAACATTTTTTCCTTTAACATTAAATATTTCTTTATGGTTTTGAAACCATATAAAAAAAATGTATGGTTATAAAAACATAAATACAAAACTATACGGTTTTTTAGCCTTTTGCAACTAGCATTTTTCAAGAACGTAAAAAAAATTTAATTGTTTAACTAGACATAGGAGCTCGGCTTTTCGTTAGGTAATGGACATTGGGGAGTGCCGGACACTGAAAATTCTTCATGTGTTGAAGGAAATGGAGGAAATATTGTGGTATCAACATTAGGACTTAAGCCTGTCATGAGATTGACAGGTATAACTCATTCGGCTATGATATGCATGCACTTGCAAAGAATTAAGTAGCTTCATTAGGTCGTTCTAGTTAGTGCGATAAAAGTATAGTTGTTTATCCGTATTAGGAGAAAGCAGTTAATAAACAGTGTTTCTCAAACTGAACAGCTTGATTACCATTTTATTTATGGTTATTTGACTGTTTTGATTAAATATGGTAAAATAACCATTCAATAAATTGTTGTTTAATCAATTTTTCAAAGAGATTTCTAACAGTGTAGGGGAGCGGAGCGATTATAAGAAACACAATTGTTTCTTCCTTCAAAAAAACCTATTTTGATGTTTATAATACTAATTTTCAGGTACCGTAATTTGTTAGATTTCGTAACCTTTTTTTACCCTTGCTTAACTGTTACATTGCGACCCTCTATTTGTATACTTTTTTTATATAAGGATTGTAAAAACATATATTAGGGGAAGTCTTTATGGAACAGTGTTAATTATTCTACGCATTTTGAAATGTAGAAAAGAAAACAAAACGCTGTCCGTGAACTTCGTGAATATATTCGCAACATGCTTTATGTTTGGGAAATTGTTTTTTTTAGGCATTTTTTTGAAATTCTAAAACCAATTTAACATTTTTTTAGAAAAAATTGAGCTAAATGGATTTCGCATGTGGTCTATGAAGTAACAAAACGTTACATCTACTAATATGTATCATCATGCATCATGGAGATCTTTACTAATGTCCGATCTTAAAATTTCTTCAATTTTCTCCCAATCTATAAAACAAATTTAATAGCATGTATATTCCGTTACACGCATATATGAAGATCTCTAAAACCTTTAACTTTTGATAATAAGAAAAAAATAATAATAAATAATAGGAACACTATTTTTACACCTCCAGAATTGTTTGAAAATGTATAAAATATCAGAAAATAATCGTGAACATCGAAAATTTCGACGCCCTTATTATGTTAAATTCAATTAATTAATCCTGAGGTTACTAACTTTTGATAATAAAAAAAAATAAAAAAAAATAATAGGCACACTATTTTTACTCCTCCAGAATTGTTTGAAAATATATAAAATATCAGAAAATAATCCTGAACATCGAAAATTTCGACGCCTTTATTATGTTAAATTCAATTAATTAATCCTGAGGTTACTAACTTTTGATAATAATAAAAAAATAATAAAAAATAATAGGCGCGCTATTTTTGCTCCTCCAGAATTGTTTGAAAATGTATAAAATATCAGAAAATAATCGTGAAAATCGAAAGTTTCGACGCCCTTATCATGTTAAATTCCATTAATTAATCCTGAGGTTACTAACTTTTGATAATAAAAAATAATAGGCACACTATTTTTACTCCTCCTGAATTGTTTGAAAATATATAAAATATCAGAAAATAATCCTGAACATCGAAAATTTCGACACCCTTATTATGTTAAATTCCATTAATTAATTCTGAGCTTACTAACTTTTGATAAAGAAAAATATAATAAGAAATAATAGGTACACTATTTTTATTCCTCCAGAATTGTTTGAAAATGTTTAAAATATCAGAAAATAATCGTGAACATCGAAAATTTCGACGCCCTTATTATGTTAAATTCAATTAATTAATCCTGAGGTTACTAACTTTTGATAATAAAAAAAAATTATAAAAAATAATAGGCACGCTATTTTTACTCCTACATAATTGTTTGAAAATATATAAAATATCAGAAAATAATCCTGAACATCGAAAATTTTGACACCCTTATTATGTTAAATTCCATTTATTAATCCTGAGGTTACTAACTTTTGATAAAGAAAACTATAATAAGGAATAATAGGTACACTATTTTTATTCCTCCAGAATCGTTTGAAAATGTATAAAATATCAGAAAATAATCGTGAACGTCGAAAATTTCAACGCCCTTATTATGTTAAATTCAATTAATTAATCCTGAGGTTACTAACTTTTGATAATAAAAAAAAAATAATAAAAAATAATAGGCACGCTATTTTTACTCCTCCAGAATTGTTTGAAAATGTATAAAATATCAGAAAAAAATCGTGAGCATCGAAAATTTCGGCGCCCTTACTATGTTAAATTCAATTAATTAATCCTGAGGTTACTAACTTTTGATAATAAAAATAATAATAAAAAATAATAGGCACACTATTTTTACTCCTCCAGAATTGTTTGAAAATATATAAAATATCAGAAAATAATCCTGAACATCGAAAATTTCGGCGCCCTTATTATGTTAAATTCCATTTTTACTAACTTTTGATAAAGAAAAATATAATAAGAAACTTTCTAACTAAAGAAAAATATAATAGGTACGCTATTTTTACTCCTCCAGAATTGTTTGAAAATGTATAAAATATCAGAAAATAATCGTGAACATCGAAAATTTCGACGCCCTTATTATGTTAAATTCAATTAATTAATCCTGAGGTTTCTAACTTTTGATAATAAAAAAAAATAATAAAAAATAATAGGCACGCTATTTTTACTCCTCCAGAATTGTTTGAAAATGTATAAAATATCAGAAAATAATCGTGAACATCGAAAATTTCGACGCCCTTATTATGTTAAATTCAATTAATTAATCCTGAGGTTACGCTTTGACAGGGTTACGGTCTGGACAACCTAGAGAATAAATCGAATTTGATTAATGATTCCTCAGATTTGCCCATAATAACTAAAAGATAATTCATTCAATAGAAAAAAAAAACATTAAACGATGTTTTTAAAATTTTTATTTTCAACGTGAAGTATTCTTTCATTACAAATAAGAACAAAATAATTTAAAGATTCTTGAAGTAAATCGGTTAAAAAGGGAAAAAGTAAACGGACTAACGCACTGTAAAAAAGTTCCGGATAATTTCGGTAAAAAAACCGACACTCAGGGTACATGTTACATTTTAGCGTAAAAAAATCTGATGTACCGCAATTTTTCTAATAATAATTACCGTAAAAGCACTCTAAATAAAATCTCTCTAAATCTGGATAAGTCTAAATTAAAATACGTTGAAAATTAAGGTATAATATTTTACGTTAGAAAAGAATTTAATGGTAAAAATGGATTCTACGGTAAAAATGGATTTTACGGATGATGCACCCGAAGTGCCGGTACTTTACATTGTAATTTGGCACGGAATTTCTTATAGTGTATGTAAAACAAAAATGTATCGGTGGAATGTTATTTTAAGTTTGTTAAGATTTATTCTTTATATTTGCATATCGATGTAAGCTTCATCGTTTATAAAAGTTTCACTTAGTATATTAGAACAAGTCTTTTAGATGTGCACATTGGCATATCATAAAATTATGGCAAACAATGGTGAATAATGTATTTTTTTCATGGGAAAAATGTCTCCATCCTTTTTTTAAAGGAAAAATGTCTATTTTTCCTATAAAAGAACATGTTTTCTTTATGCATGTTTCAAATAATTTTATTTTTAACAAAGAATGTTCAAATTTATAATTAACACATGTTTCAAAGATGCTACTATAATTTATTTATGCATTCAAATTAAAACTTATTTGACAAGTTCAGGAATAATTTGAGACATAATATTTTATTTTAAATTGTTCTTTCTGACCCAAAAAGAAATTTCACAATACTACTAGGGAAAATTTTTGAATTTGCTTAAGCTTTTTATCAACAATAAACAATATTAAAATAACTTAATTAAATTTATTTTTCGTAGTACTATAAAGGCATTTAGCAGCAGAAATTATTAAGATGCAGACTACTAAAATAAATTGAAGTATAACTAACCAATATCACAATGATTAAGTAAAAGTAAACTCATGAGTCAAGTCTTCAAGAGCGCATCTCCACTTTCTGATTCGAAGGAATGACATTTAAAACCATGGGAATATCAACTCTTAATACATATACATAGCGATTTTTCCTTTAATTTCTTCCAACATCTATTAAACTTAAAGATAAATGTTATCTTTATTTAAATTGCACGATTTTAATAAAGCAAAAAAAAAAAATCGAAACTTATTTTTCTTATTTTCTTCCGTCTCAACTGTCTAAACGAGATAAGATAGTTTATAATAATAGTACAAATAATGGCATTTGATGCAGTCATACAAAAAAAATCTATTATTCTTTTAAAAAACATGTTTTCTTTCATGCAGGTTACAAATAATTTTGTTTTTAACATAGAAAGAAAAAAATTCTAATTTATGCTCAATTAACACATGTATAAAATATGCATTTATAATTCTTTTATTAATTCAAATAAAAGCTCATTCGCTATTTTCAAGAATAAATTATGATGCATTTTATTTTAATTGTTCTCTCTTGCCCAAAAAGAAATTTTTCAATTCTACAGACAAGTATTTTTTTAATTCACTTATGCTTATTTATCAGTTAACAATGCTAACATAACATAATAAAATTAATATTCTAATATTATATAAAGCCAGTGAGGTTTTAAAGTTTGATATGAATAAGTTACAGATTACTAAAATAAGCTTAAGCATAACTAACTAATATTCACAATGATTAAGCAAACTCTTTAGTGAATCTTTAATAACACGACTCCAATTTCTGATTCACAAGAATAATAAATCGAAAAATCAGCACTTAGAACATAAACATAGCGACATATCCTCCAATTCCTTCTAACTTCCAGTAAACTTAGATATAAATGTTATCTTCATTAAAATTACAGGATTTTAACAAAGCGGAAAAATCAAAACATATTTTTCTCACTTCCTTTTTTCTTCATTCTCAGCTGTCTAAACGAGATAAGATAGTACACAACTGGGCAGTAAGTCCTTCATTTGACAATAGATGGCGCTGAAAGTGGCAGTGTTTTGGAATGCCACTTGCCGGATAAAATAATGTCACTTCAGTTGACAAAACTGTGGCGAAACAACTTTCTCCGGTACTTCGAGCTGGAGACAAGGTTTCGAGTTACGCTGAAGAGGTGCGCGTGTCTCCACTTTTCCGGTAAAACTGTTTGTTTATGGCTGAGGTAAGGATGCAATATTATTAGGACATCATTATTTTTCTAGTTATGTGAAGTTTGGATATTAAAAAAAATTATAAATATAGAATTTATAATTTTTTTTCTATTGCTTCTTAAAAAAATATATATAATTTTTTAATGCGATGTGTATATAGACGAGAAATAAATCTAGAGAAATAATAATAATTGAGATTTTACTTTTCTTTCTAGTTTTTAATATGCAGAAAACTCAACAACAGTTTTATCTTTATTGTAAAATATCTAAATTTTTATGTTTTAATAATTAATAACGAAATTCATCAAAACTGAATTTAATGAATATGTGCAAAGAAATTATTGCACAATAATAATAAACTTTAACAATAAGTATGGAAATATCTTTCATAACAGAGCTTCATGAGTTAATAAGAAATCTGTAATAATTACTTATTGTATAATAATTAATTATTTTATAATTATATTAAATCATTTCATTACATTTAACTATAATTATACAAACTATTTATGGTTTAATTACCAAATTAATGATTCAATAAAATTATTCAAACCATTGCTCGTTTTCATGTCTTAAAGGTTCTGTTCTCTCCTTTTTTTTTTTTTTTTTTTTTTTTTCTTTTCACTTTTCTCACTATAAGTCATTTTAAAAATCAGTTATAATCGAAAAAGCATAATCAACAAAGTGAATGTGTTGACGTTTAATCATTTGAAAACATTTTAGATTATTCAATGAGTTCAAATCAAATATATAAAATTTTGTTTCAATATTGAAAAAAAGGTAATTTGCTTAGAAAATGTGCTTAGTATTGTAATGGAACTAGATAATTATAAGAAATAGTTCTGATACATTGAAAATTAGTCTTTTGATACAGGTACTTAGTTTTTATGTTTAAATTACTACTGAAAAGATTTTTAAAAGTTGCATCGTTTTTTTTTCTTTAATTTTGAAAAATCAACATATTTTATCCAGAATTAAATTTATTGGTAATTAATATTATGGAACTGATACTATAATTTAATAATATTCAATTAAAAATAATTATACTATTTAATACTTGTTAACTCGATCTCTTTCCTTTAAAAAATACTGGATTACAATATTAATATTTACTATCATTTTTAAAAATTAAGCACATAACATTTAAAATAAGATTCAATTTAATTTTACACTTAAAATAAGACATAAATTAAATTAATTTTAAATAAGCATGTGACGGAAAAATATTTTAAATCTGATTAAATTGAAATTTTATGTGTAGAGAAATCCCTCTAAAATTTCTAAATACTGTGAGTTTTGTTTTATTATAACATACTTATTTTAATAACAATGAGTTATTTTAAATTTTTAAAATGATTTTAAGAAAATCGTGTAAATGAAATATAATGTAAAGTTCATCAGTTTATATTTTATTGAAAGTTAAATATTCAATGAGAACAGTTTGATATAAAGAAATTTTTTTTAATTAAAATCTCAGATTGATTCACCAAATAATCTTTTTGATTCTAGTCAAATATTTACAGTATATAATTGCTTTTTTTATGCAACGACTTTCCTAATTTGAATTTCTAAGGTCGAATCCGTCTTTTAATTATGTAATATCCACAAGCAATTTTTTTTCTTAACCATAATTTGTTCAGAGAAAAAAATTAATAGTTTAAACAATACAAGTAGTTTTTCATCCAAGAATAAATTCAGACAGCTAAATTGTCGAATTTTCATTCGATAAATCGTTTGTAAAATCATGTTCTGAATGACAATTCGAAAAAAAATTGTATTTAAATTAAATGATACAGCAAAATTTTTGAGTTTTGAAATAATACATTATGCAGATTATTACGAAATAAATTTAAAAGAAAGCATCTTTTAAAGTGGTTTTTATCAAAATCAAACTATCTTACAGCTGATTCTGATGTATTCTCTTTTTTAGGATATGATTTTTGTTCTTATGAGCAGCTTTTAAATTAATGTACACCTTCCTTATATTAGTGGCTTTTAAGCAATATTTTAAAAAGAATAAAAGAAACTCTTAGTAAAGATTAAATTAATTGTTATTTTGTATTGATAGGTTATACTTTGATATTGAGTACAGAGAAATTATTTTTATCTTTTATTTTATGCGTCTTTTCTTTATTTTAAATTATTTTAATACACGTTCTTCGTACGGAGTGAAAAAAAAAGTTAATGATCCATATATCAGTATTATTCAACATTACGAAATCATGCCTAAAACTTAAAGATGCATAACCGACACAATAACGCTAAAAGATTTTTTTTCTTCTTTATTATCGTTCCTGGTAACGTGTTTTTAGATGCAAAAGATGTTTTTTGAAGTTTTTTCTCTTTAAAGTAAAGATTAATTACATTCAGTATCATTTCGTATAATATTATTCGTATAATACTATCAACTCCTGACAATCAAAACTTGCCATAGTCAACATTTTTTTCATGTACCTATCCTTTATTTATGCCCTACCCGTTGTTTTTTTATTATCTTATTTATAAAATCATATTTTTAGAAGCTCATTCTTGCGAAAAAAAGATATTTATATTTAGTATCATTTTGCAAGGTGCTATTATTTGATGTCAATTCCTGATAGTCAAATATTACCATAATCAACAATATCCCTTTTCGTTGGCCCAAAAGCTTTTTTTTTTCACAGAGGTATCTTGATACTAAACTAAACTCAGCGGCGCGACAGCCCATAGAGGGCCAAGGCCTACTGTGCCCATCTCAGTTTTCTTGACCTTGGGCTCTGGGGTGCAGGAGCAGATGTTCCGGTCAGGTGGTCAGCCGAACGCGGAACCCCCAGTGTTTAGTTCCCAAGCATGCTTGGAACTCATTTATCGACCCACTGAAAGGATGAAAGGCTGAGTCGACCTTACCTGGCCCGAGGATCGAACCAGGGACCTGTGGCACGACAGCGCGAAGTGCTACCGCTCATACTAATTGTAGTATATTCAGTATTTATATCAGTATATATAGCATAATAGCGGCACGACACATAATTCATGGCACCTAATTTAGTGTATATAGAATAATAGATATTACTAAAATTTACTAAGCCACAGAAGCATCAATAATAATATTGCGATTTTTTAGGGTTTTCCAGGATGAATAAGTACCCTTTCTCCATTAATTTTTTTTTTTTTAGTACATAATTTATTTTTATTTCAGGCTATTACCAAAATTAATAAATTATGATTGGCTTCAATAACAATATGGCAATTTTTAAGGTCTATGCATACAAATAAGAGCCCTTTCTTCACTAAATCATCATTTTAAAACAAGGCTTTCTTTTCATTTCAATTTGTTGTACCTATTACCAGAATTAATTTTAATTCTAGGAAATAATTTGTAACGACTCTAATAATTTTTGGTACTTATTACGAATGTCGCAAAAATTCTCTAAACTATTATTGACGCTAGCAATGATTAATTAAATGTGGTATGAAATGCTTCTGCTATGTCTGTTATAAATACTTAGGTAATAGGAACCTATTATATCAAATCAAGGTGCGTAAAATAGGTACTGTGTTAATAGACTTTTTATCGCCCTCTTAAACCATTAAGTACCATTATATCTCCATCCTACACATTCATGGCACTTAATATACAACCTTCATTTCCTATTACTTCTAATTCAGTATATTAGATTAATCATAATCCTAGTTAGGAAATCTATACACTATAAGAAAGATTAACTATGCAAATAGTATAATTTAAAATGCCATATTCAGAATTTAACATAATTTTTCCATGGCTCAATTAATAACTTTAAGTCTATTTAATTCATTGTTGTTGAGTTTCTAAATTATTTAAGTTTATAGTGACACGCTTTAATTGATGCGTAAATATCTCTAAAAGTAACTCGTGATTTCATATAGCTTTTAAAATACGGAATTGGTGACGTCATCACCATACATCGTTAAATTACTAACGTTGATTTTACTTATGATGACCTAAAATATGAAACCAAAGATAAATTATTCATAAGAACGTGCGATAAAAGTAATTTTTGATTTATTAGAGCTGCAAACTAGCAAATAACTTTATTCTAAATTATTGTTCCAATCAATCCCAATCACCTTATTCTAAAATATCACCTTATTTCAATATTACTCAAATATTATTCCAATCTTATTCTAAAATGTTATGCTATTCTAAAATATTGCTCAAATCAATCAAAATCACCTTATTTTAAATATTGTTCCAGTCTTATTCTAAAATATTACGTTATTTTAATGTATTTACATCAAATTTGGTGCGAATCGGTTCTGAATAGCGGTATTTTATAGTACATACACGCATATACATATAAACATTCAGCTTTATATAGTTAAAACAAATGTTATCTTTCACATGAATGATTGATTTCCCCGAAAATGATGTCTCCTAGTCCAAATCATTAAAAAAAAGAAGAAATAAGGAAAAAGAAATTCTAATATAGTTGTTTTACTTTTGGAATATATATATATATATATATATATATATATATATATATATATATATATATATATATATATATATATATATATATATATATATATTAATAATAATACTCGTCTCCATTAGCGGTCAACGGTCCATCCTCTTTAAATACGTGAATTTCAAATACTTCTTCAAGATTTAAAATCGTCAGGTCGACAAACAATATAACCCTTTAAAACCAAATTCATTTAAGCAGAGTCAGTTTTCCATTTGTGCAAAAGTTTTATTAACTGTGTTAGGTTTATTTTAAAAAATTATAATTTTCCAAATAAACCTAACATGACAGTCCTGAACAATAGCAGTCCTAAATCATGCATGATCGCATTTTAAATTCTTACCCGTTTATGGGCATTTAAAAAAACAACAACAATTATTTGATAAAAATAAATTATGTGATATATTTGTTTGAAAAATTATTCCCTCGTTCAATATTACTTACTCTCAGTGGCAGTAAAAGTACTTTTATTAATGTCGAATTAGAGCCGCACTATGGACTATTAGCGACGATACGGGGACCATGCCCGGGGACAATCCGAAGCGACGTCATTACAATTTTTATCCTCTGCACAAGGGATGGATCCTCCCATTTCGTAACCTGACGGTCTTTGAGAGAAGAAAAGTACTTTTCGGTACAACAGTTTATCTATGATCGATACCACACTCCCTCGGTCTCTTGGCATGCTGACCAAAGCGGTCATCTACCAGATCACTGACCACAGGCAGTGATGTTTGACTCCGGTGATCAATTGGGCTCCGTGTTTGATGATCAGTAAGCTATGGAACAACACATTCTAACATATTATTAAAAATGTAAGTGTTAAATGGCTTCACAAAACAAATTCACTCTTTTGTTAAATTCAAACTTTTCACTTGCTTGCAGCCATCATTGTGTTGGCAATTGAAACATTCTTTTACAAGTTAATGAATCATTTAAGCAATTCAAATCAATGACTTTAATTATTAATTAAGTCTTTATCTAGAAAAATACACGGTTGAAAAAGAAAAAAAATAGTGCATTTAAAAGCAAAAAATTGAATCAAATAAGTATAATTCAGCTACTTGGAGCTTTTACATAACTAACATCTGTTACGTTTAATAGTAAATAAAAAATGACTTTTTTTCAGGCAGCTTTAGTAGTAAATTTTTTAACGCCAAGCGCTTTTATAAAAATATATTTTTTTAATTCAATTTAAATCCAAGAATGAGACTTAACTGATTTATTTCTTCTAAATGAGTGCATTACTATACGTGATTTACGTGTATTTAATATATCTAGCGAGGAACTAGGCATTAATACGCCACGTAAAGTTGGCTAAAACTATTTTCTAACAGTTTATTTTGAAGATGAATTGAAATCAAATACTCAAACGGGCTTCCCCATCACCTATGATCAAATAATTTTCGTTTAGCACCGAAACTTTAAACTCCTCAATCAGAATGACATTAAAGCCGTAAAATTACTGTTGATTTTCAGATCTGATTACCATACTTTAAATGGAATTAAAGTATAGAAACAAACCCAAAGTAGTTCAGTTTAAACTTCACATAGTTGGACTAGTCATTAATGTAGTTTTTTGGCGAATAAAGATTGCTTCCATCTCATTTTTAAGTAAAATTTATTTACAAAAGAGAAAAAAACACATTATACTAAAACGAATTTCAAAACTATAATAATTAGTGTTACTAATATTTTCTTTAATTTATATGTTTATTTTTTCTCTAAAAATGTGCCAGACCATCTTTTAAAATAACCAGACATATTACCAATATTAACATAGTATTTATGTAATTATTGAGCGAAATGCGCGTGAAGTACTTTTTAGCTCTTAGAGACGATACTGTGGCCTGTGGCGATGTTTAGCTATACGAAAGAGAAATAATAAAATCTCAAATGATGTTTTTCTACTAGTTCACGAAAATAAAGTGTCATTGTCTTAAGTTTCTCTCTCTCTCTCTTATATATATATATATATATATATATATATATATATATATATATATATATATATATATATATATATATATATATATATATATATATATATATATATATATATAAATATTGCTGCAGGTTTAAATATTTATATTACCTTCTTGCAAATAATTCTCTGAGCATTAGAACGGAATAATAGGTAAAATATAATATTTTTTTATAAAAATTCTTTTAAAAACCGCCAATTATGCGAGAGAGTACCACGTAGTTAAAATGTATTATAATCAATTGCTTTTTATTAATTGAGTAAATTTTATGAGCCCAGACAATGCACAGCGTCGAACAATAACTTTTGAAATATTAAAAAATTAGGTGACTAACGCAGTGTGTTTTTTCTTTATATCGAAACTGTGCCTTTCCTTTTTATTTAATTTAGCGCCATTTTTATAATTAGAGTGGATTATGTTGATTAAAGATAAGCAAAATTTAAACTAATGGTCATATCTGCGTTACAACAGTTATAAAAAATAGTATATTGTTAGATGAATGAATGTTCATGAATGACTGTTACAATAGTTTTAAAAAATAGAATATTGTCATCTAAATAATATTAATTCATGCGATAAGTGATGCTTCAAAAATCAGATTTAAGATTTCGCTATGTTTTCTTTTATTTTTTGTTTGAATTGTTTACCACTGCGTACTCCTGACTCGTTGAGTAATCAATTTACGAGTGTTTAGCTAAGCTGTAGGAGGTTAAGAGACAGTGGGTTCATGACTGCGTAATTTTAAGAACCACTGCAGTAAGTTATTAAATCATATACACTTACTTTTTCAAATTAATTATTAATCTAAGATAAAATGCAACGTTACAAATAAGGATTTCAGAATTCGAGGATATATTTCGTTCAAGGTCTTATAAAAATATTGGAAAGAAAAAAAGAAAGTACCATGCATAGATTTCAAAAAAGAACACTGTAAAAATTTAAAAAAAAAATTAAATCAAGAAAATCCAAACTAGAACGAATAATGAAAATTGATAGAGAAAAAGAGATATCGTTTCATTTATAATCCAGGTACAAGAGATAGATTTTCGATTGCAGAAAAAAAAAAAAAAAAAAACTTCAATTACCATGTCAAAGTAAAATGAAATTTCAAATTCAATTATCTGAATTATTCATTGCCTACCTTTTCTGGAAGTTTTCTTAAGTTTGATTTACTTTTAATTCAATTAAAAATAATATAAGCAGTACTTCTTCCTACCCTTTACAATTGTATTTAGATTATGTATAGCTGTCATAATGGTTGAAATTAAGTTTTGTTAAATGAAAGTTATTTACAGGATAATGAAAAAAATATATATATTAAAAAAAACCGCTATTAAATAAACACACAATTCGTAAAATTTTACTTATTGCTAAAGATCATTACTTTAAAATAATAGAATTGTTCAATATTATAAGATCAGTTTAGTAATTTTGCTGCGGTGATTGAAAGTCGACGATTGGAATGGCAGAACAGTTTTGGTAGATGGAGTAGTATATGACTGGAATGGTAAAAAACGCTTTGATATGTTAAAGCAGACATAAGACGTGAATGATAAAAAAAAAAAACTTTGGTCGCTGAGAGCAGGCATACGACTGGAATGATAAAAAAAACATAGTCAGTTAAGAATAGACATACGTTTAGAAATTTAAAACAGTTTTGGTAACTGGGAGTAGACATATGACTGGAAAGATAAAAAAAAAGAGAAAAAATTTAGGGACTGAGAGTAAACGTACGACGTGAATGGTAAAAAAAAAAAAAACTTTGATAGCTGAGAATAGACATACGACTGAAATTATAAAATGAAAACTTTGGGGGCTGAGAGTAGGCGTACGACGTGAATGGTAAAAAAAACTTTGATAGCTGAGAATAGGCATACGACTGAAATGATAAAATGAAAACTTTGGTGGCTGAGAGTAGGCGTACGACGTGAATGGTAAAAAAAACTTTGATAGCTGAGAATAGGCATACGACTGAAATGATAAAATGAAAACTTTGGTGGCTGAGAGTAGGCGTATGACGTGAATGGTAAAAAAAACTTTGATAGCTGAGAATAGGCATACGACTGAAATGATAAAATGAAAACTTTTCTCGCTGAGATTTAAAGCAGTTTTGCCTCGTTGTGAAACGCGTGCACTATTCTCTATAAGATATCCAGGTGGTGACACAACGTTTGGCCATTTTCTATGAATTTAATGTTTTTGCAATTTCAGTGAACATATCAGTTGAGGAGATTTTAAAAGAAACAATAAAAATTATTTTTATTTAATAAATCCTATTCTTTAATTTATCAATTTTTGTAGATTAATTAAATTAGTGATTACGATTTCACTTATTTCTATGTACTGTAACTAAAGGGTATTAATTAAAGTATAAATATCAGTGGATAATGTTCCTAATTTTTTAATCGGATAACCTTTTAAGTATGTAAATATTATTAATTTTCGATTGAACTCGTTAGCCGACAATAAAAGTGCTTTTCTCTATATAAAAGTGCTCTTTTTTTTAAAAATTCCAACTTTATTATTTCATTCCTATAATTTATTTTGCATAATTTAGACCATACGAGAAAATATCCACGTTTATTAAGTAAAAATGTTATAACACATATTTATTAAATGGAGTTTTTTCACTAATACTATACCATTCGTGAAAGGGATAGGCAAAATGAAGCCATTTATTTGAATATAGTTATACATACTACAAACAATTATTTAACTTAATTCTTTAAAATCACGTTACAAATACACGTGCGAGTCATTTAGAAAATAATAACATGTAAGTATTTTCTTAAAGAGAACTCCAATAGAGACAACTGCATCATCTTTGTAAGTTCACTTGGAGATAGTATTTTTCCTCTCATTAAGACACGGATTTACAAAGAAGCTTACTAAAGTGAGCTACTTAATTCAGAAAATCTTTACCGCGACCTCTTATTACCCGTCAGCCGCTTACTAATTTTACTGAGTTGTCCTATAATCCAGCCGCACTTTCTTCGGATTTAGTCTAGGCTTTAAGCTTCTAATTAAGTGTTTCACCCAAAAACTATATAGAAGACTCATGGATAAAAAAAAAAATGTGTACTGGTTTACATTGCATGTATAGTTATGCCTGAAGAACTCATTATTTCAACAATGTGTTTATGACATGATTATACATAATTCATGAAATTAGTATGATGAACATAAATATTATTTTTAATGAGGGATTTAGTTATTTGTAAATACATTTTATAATGAGACAAATGTAAATTAATTCTGGATATTCAAGATGAAATGAGTTGTTTTCGGACATGGGTAGCAAAGCAGAATAATAATTGAATACTTTAAACTCTCTTTAATTTGATTGTTGCTGTTGTTGTTGTCGTGCTCCATTTAATACAGGGGGTGCGATTGTTCTCGTTTTTTAGGGGCGCCATCTATGGCCAAGAAGTCGATTTCTTCCACACTCATACGTCATCACCCGTTTATAGGGTGGGCACATTCATATGTCCATTCATTTATTCACCGATCATAATTTTGACCTGAGCCAGAGAACGATCAATCTCCATTTCAGTAGCCATTGAGTTTTAATAATTTGTCATGGGAACATGGACAAACATGGGAACATGGGACATGGAACGTGCACCAGACACCATTTACCTCACAGTGAGTCTTCGGCCGGCAGGATTTGAACTCCAGTTCTCACGAACGCGAGTTCAGCACCCTAACAACCAGGCTATCCCAGCCCTTTATTTTGATTAGAAATTTAAAATAAATTCAACGAAACTTTAAAATTGAATTATGTGATACTAAATTCAGTTGTCAAAAATAAGTTGTAAAACGATAACCATTTTCTTCCATTCGTCTTATATGTTATTACAAACAAAAACTAAATGTTCTCTCACTCGATGCAAATATCTAGCATCCCGGGAAGAAAATCTCATACTTATTTTTATAACTACAAAAATCTGTTTATTTTCTTCAATACTCTTCTTTATACCTTCCTCTATATTATTTTCTTCAATACTTTCTTCAATCATTCTAAAGGATGAACACTTTTTTGACATTTTGTCTGCTTTGGCACCCATGTTAAATCAATTCACTGCTATGTAATCGAAAAAAGCGTTGAATCTCATCATTAAGTAGGCAACCCGCTAAATTGTAGTCGTACTGCATAAGTTTCAATGAAGCGCGAGCACGAACCAGTTCTATGATTCCCATAATTTGGCACATATTTTCTTACAATCAGTTTCTTACGTTCAAATACTTGAGCAGAAATATGTCTAGGAATAGGAAAATCTCCAACGGCGAGGTTAAAAGTTAATGACATGTTGGGAAGCTGGAATGGAATGGATATTCAAATGCTTCCATAGCGTCCATGAAAGGCATCAACAAAGTGCCGATTTCGCAGAAAATAAAAAAAAATTTATGCGTTTTTCGTTGAAGTTTATAATTAAAAGCATATTTAACTTAAACAATTTTAATTCATAATAATTTAGATGAGAAAAAGGAACATTAAGTTTCAGTCTGTATCAGGAGAGAATATCGATGTGTAAAAAATGCATTTTAACATAAACAATAAAGGAAATTACTGATTTTAATTAGTTTTTGAGTTAATTTTATTGCATTTGTTTTTCTAAATAGTAAATTTTCAAATTCTGATTACTAGTTATTTGATAATTTTTCTCATGGTGTTTATGTAATTTCTGTTGTGAAAAAGTTTGCATATATTCAAAAAGGTTTTATTTAATTAAAAAGAAACAAATGCATTTCTTTTGTTACATTTGTTCTAAATTAACATGCGTAGTTTTCTCACCGAAACCTATTATCTTTATTTAAAGAAATTAGACGCACAGAAATGAATAACAAAAAAAATTACATTTGATTTAACTCCATCATTAATTTAATTAAATGAGCAGTTTAGCTTTTAAAAAATTTTAGTTTTCCCCTTATGGGGTGAAAACACTAGAAATTAGATTTTCAACTCTAAATGAGATTTTATTAAAAGTCAATTTTGGAAAATTTTAACTACAGGCGCGAAGATGTTAACTTTCTTACATTTGTTGCCAGATGAAATGCTACTCATTAAAATGTTACTCGTACTTGTGAAATAAAATGTGATTTATTAAAAAACAAATGCATAAAATGTTACTCGTTGTTACGATACAAAATGTTACTCGTTAAAAAATAAATGTATAAAATTTACTCATTGTTGGGATATAAAATTTCACTTATTAAAAAATAAGTGCATAAAATAATACTCATTAAAAATAAATGCATAAAATGTTACTCATTGTTGTGATATAAAATGTTACTCGTTAATGTTAAAACTTGAAGGAAAAAAAAAATGAAAAGAAACATTCTTCTAAATTGTTCTTTAAGCATAACGAAAATGCACCATATAAAATCTAAGTTTTGAATTGTGTATTTTAACAACTTCTTTCTACATTGTATGCTTTAAATAATTCCGGACAAATTACGGTAAAAAGTACCGGCAACTCATTTTTACCGAGAATATGTTACGGTACAAAATATCTTAAAAATCAAAACAAATCTTAAGTAACAATTGCCGTAAAATCATTGAATCACTCCAATTAAATCCGTATTACTTTAAAAATTACTATATAATGTTTTACGGTAAAAATGGAATTTGCGATAAAATGGATTTCATGCATGATATACCCAGTACTCAATCTACTGTATTGCACCCTATACTGTGTTTAGCTTTACACGGTAAGCCATCCATGTCATACAATTTTGCAGCATTTTCATGCACTTTAATTTCTTCTTTACATTCAAATTAATATTTAATGCATTTTAATTTAAATATTTTATATTTTTACTTAAATTTTCAATGAAATTGTTATTTTGAAATTTTAATTTCTTTTAAATTTACTTTAAAATCGGTACTTTTTTGTTTTGTAACTGTACTTTTACTTTTTGCTCGTAACTTTTCAAAATCAAAACTTTTTGCTCTAGTCTCAACACGCTTGCTTAAAGTACTTGTACTTTTACTCGTTGCTTTCTAAAAGTAACGTTCCTATGTATGACCCCACTTCATGATGCCAGATTCACTTTTTTACATGTGTGTTTGCGTACTTTCGGCCTAATTGTACGTGCTTTGTTTTAATCAGATTAAGTGTGACATGCATGGAATATTTTGATACAAATGAAATGAATTAAAAATAAAAACAAATATTTAACTGGAAAAATTAAAAAATAATATAACTTTTTCATGTAATTTTTTGCATACAAACAGAAGGAACATGGATTAAAAAAAGTGTCTTTACTAAAAAAAAGCAAGAAATGGAGTTATTATCTAAAAACTTGAATTGTAAATACTAAATAAATAAATATGAAATACTGCTAAAAGTTTTGTTAAAAAAATTTATTATTTTTTCAAGTGGTTTCATAAAGCTTTTATTATTTTGAATTTAATATTTTGTTTCTGGTTTCAATATGTTTTCTCAAATTCTTATTCGCTATTTTTGAAATGAAGAAGTAATTTTTTTTTCATACTAAATTCCTACATATTTTTCTTATCAAGAAACTTTGAAGGCCGCGTATCAAAAATGAGTTTGAACATGTTTCTTTAATAAATAGTATCAGCTGTAGAAATATTATAGCCACAGCTGTTTAAACTCTAAATGCCCGGAACCAATAATATTAGTCTTTATTAATTCTTCTTCCTTATAAAATATAACCCGTTCAGTGGAAGCAATATTTTTGTCAACTTGAGTGAACTTTTGTTATTAAACTTTTACACTTGGTTAAGGGTTTTTCACTAAATACAAAACCCTATTCGGGAAATATAGATACAGATACTGTATCTGGAAAATAAAGATATCTGGCAAATATAGATTTAGAACTATCATAAAATTTAAGTAAATAATAAATACTACTATTACTTTTATTAAGTAGCTTGCGTTTTTGGTAGGTTTTAAAACATCAATTAAGAATTTCGTTATGATTTTATTCGAAATTTGAAAGTTCGTCTTTTAAATTGGATTGACGCATCTAATGACGAAAATCCTGTCACATAGACATGCGACATTTTTCGTAATCAATTAATTTTTTCGAAAGAATTACAAAAAAAAAAACAAAAAAAAACAAACTTTTCTCTCTTATTTTTCACATAACTGTTTTTAGCGTGCACAGTTTTATAACATAAAAAAGATTTTTCATAACCTTAGATCTTGTGTTCTCAACGTAGGCTGTACCACTTCCATAGTGGGTGCAATAAACTGCCGGAGAGCCGTGGTGGCTCAGGAGATAGAGCGTTCGCCTCCCAATGAGGGGATCCGTGTTCGATTCCAGCGATAGCTGGTGGATTCGAAATCCTCACCTAACTCGCACCTTTATCACATGAATGGAAAAATTTCAAAATGAATGGTATCAAAATATACCCTAATCAAAATATACGCTATTTAGCGTATATTTTGATTTTATTCAACAGAATTATGCTATTTTACAAGAAATGTCATTACTATTCAGAACGGTAATTTTACCAGAATTTTTTCTTTGTGACGATTCTAATAAGTATCTATGCTAATAAACGGCTTTATAATTCGCTCTAATTATCTTCAATTTCTTAACTAGCAAACTTAATCCTTTTACGACAAAATATTAAAAATAAAGACAAAATTAAACGTATAAAAATCAGATGTGTAGTTTATAAGTACATACATTATACGTATATACGTTAATATCGATATATACGTATATACATTAAATATATACATTATACGTATAGGTACATACATTAAAAAAAAGTTTGTTTAAAATATTTTCTATTAACAAATGGCAATTAAATTCAAAAATATCACTAAAACGTCGCTAGTATGTCGTTAGTTGTGTTTTACAGTTTTTTCTATATGTTCAAACTGAGGAAAAAAACATGAAACATTTCATTCGGAGCACTGAATTTGAAGTTTACTAAATCGCTTGATAATTTATGACTTACTGTTGTGTAGCTAAGCAGTTTTATTTGGCATGTTTTGGCGCTTTATCAAAGCTGACTTCCTTTGTTAAAGTATTAAATACGGCCTAAAGATTTCCAACATTTAGAGAATTCAACTTATATCTTTATTTCTTTTGTAGTATTAGAAAAGATTATCTAGACAGGCCTAGTTTAAAAAAATAAATGAAAACAAATGCCAATTATGATTATAATAAATCCAGAAAAAAAAAACTACTTATACATTTCTCTTTTTAGTGTCATACATTATGGAATAGTAGTAATTAATACTTAATGTTATCAGTTTCACTTCAGTTTTTCACAAGTAAACACTTATTACTTTTTTCTTAAATTTGTTCATAAATATATATTTTTGATTTCAGCTTTCTCGATACAATTTCTTATTACAACTCTTTTACAAAATAAAAAAATGCTACAAAATGTTTTGATTTAAAAAATTTTTTTGTAAATAGAAACGTATTTTAACACAATATTTTGCAGATTTTATGGGATTTATTTTTCCCAAAAAGAAAAAAAAAACTATGAGTAAAGCATTAATATACTGAGCCAAGAACTAATGAATTTTCACTAAGACTAAAGGGATTGAAATTGTTTCGGAGCAAAATAGGTCAAGCTTTGTTCTTCTTAAATTGTGAATTGTGGTGTTTTTCTTAAATTGTTTTTCATAAAAGTACAAAGCTTTTTAATGATTTACTTTAAAGTGTTAAAAAATAATTATGAACTCTGCTTTGTTTTAAAAGCGACATAAAAACGCACTTTTATTCTTTACTTTTTCTCCTGTAATTTTAATTTGGAGAAATGAATTGTACTAGTATAAAAATTAAAATAACACACTACTTTTGTGATAGGATAAAGTTGTAAAGGTGCAGAAATCCCATTGAACTAACATTTCGTTGAAGCATTTTTGTTTTTGTTTTTTTGCAACAAGAAATGAATTTTTATTATTTCGCTGCTGTCATCGCTTTATTTTACATTTTTTAAGCGGAGCTTAAAAATACAAGAGAACTAATTAAAGTTTTTGTTATGATTTAAAACTATTTATCTCCTCTTACTGTTGTAATTAAACATACTTACTACATTTTATTCACACACTTAGTAAAAACATTGTGCATTTATAACACATAAACACCATATTTTGCTTTAGTGGGATACTTGCAAAAGCCGTAGTGTGAGTTTTTCAATCCTGATTGATTGTTGAAATGTGGTATTTGTTTACATTAGCTACTGTTCTTTCAATTCTATTTTGATAAAGCCTAATCTGTCAATTATCAATATACTTAAGTGACACATTCTATATTCTTTCACAAAGATTTAAATTATTTCACTATATATTTCTTTCTTATCGCAAGGACAGGTATGAAGCCTCGTAGAACATAAAAAAGAAACAATTTATGCATCGAAGTTACCAGGTACACAAAACAAAAATATATCACGGTTGCAATAAAATACGTAAGCAAATAAATCTAAGTTAAGTAAATGTGGTCGTAGAAAGAATTATACTTAAACAAATGTGATGTATGACATGGCGTTGTATTTAACTAACTTTATGTTAGTTAATACAACTAACTTCATGTTAGTCAACATTCTACATTATAGGGAGAAACCTAGCTCGACTTTAAGACACCATCTTGTTTTTAAGTCATCACTTGGCACTTAAACTATAGGTCACGTGTCTGTATATCAGTAATCATTTTCTTCTTGAGATGTAAGCACCCAATTTGTTTACATTAGCTACTGTCCTTTCCATTTTATTTCGAGTAAGCCAAACCAGTCAGGTACCAATTTTCTTAAGTGAAGCATTCTTTTTCTTCTAAAAAGCTTTGAATTCTTTCACTACATATTTCATTTTTTACTGAAGGATAGACACAAAGTAACACGGTTGCAATAAAATGCGTAAACAAATAATAAATCTAAATTAAGTAAAAGATCTGGAAAGAATTATATTTCGAAACCGTTTCAATTTTTAAGATAAGGCCGTAATATGAAAATTTTGATTCTGTGTATCTATACATGATAGCGATACGCTTTCTGTACTTATTGCAATTTTTAAAAGTAACTAATTTCAATGAGACTTATCTTTTAGGGACGAACTGAGAACGGCGAACATTTTACTGGCACGCATTTTAACGTTTGCCTGCAAAGCAAAAGTTATTAGTTTGATTATATTATGATTTGATTATGCTGTTTTTTTATTACTTTAATGTTGTTTCATTGAAAAAATGTAAATTGAAGAAAAAAAAAGATTATGTTCCAAAGGTGATAACAATACCGAAAAAGAAATTACCTATGTTGATGAAGTGCTTCAAAATAGTGAGTCACAGTGCCATACTCAGGAAGTAAGTTTCAAATAAAATAAAAACGATACTGTTAGAAAAAAAAATCGACAGTATAGGACAATCGAGGTATTTTTCAACTTTCTACTAGAAATATGTTTCTTTAACTTATGGAATTTCTAAGATTTTCAGCTGAAAAAACTCTCCACATCACATTTCGGCCGAGTTTAAAGTCAAAAAATGATGCAAAATTTATAAAATAAAAAAAAAATTTAAAAAATCATTTAACATCATTGGTTTTTAGGTTAAGAGACGTCGTTTCTTATGGTTAGTTTTTTTTCTTCTTTATTTTCGTTACGGAGAGCATCTTTCACACGAAGTTAGATTCCGTCGTTGAGACGACAGTTGACTTTTAAAATTGCTTTTTTTTATTATTGATGCTTGAAATCTAATATTTAATGCGTCAACGACAGAGAAATATGAAGAGTTTTCTCTCTATCGTTAGAGTGTGTAAAAAAGCAACGAGTTTTTTTTTCAATGTGGCGAAATGGTAACACTAGTCCAAACGGCTATTCAAATCTACTGTATCAACTAACAGTTCCTTTAGGTAACGCTAGAGGGCGCAGGGGCCCGTTGGACCAGGAGAAACTTTGAGAAAAGCATCGTGAGGACGTCTGAGTGGTTCATTTTTAAGCATTATAGTTCATGGAATCAACTATGCATATGACAAATACCTAATGTATCAGACTTCAGACAAATAAATTTATAAATAATTAAAAATATAAACTTAAATGAAAAATATAAATTGCAGTTATTGATTAAAATATATTTTTAATAACACCTCATCAAAAAATATAATTTTCAACATTACTTTTTAAAAATTGTAAAATTTTTAAAAATTTGATTAAAAATAAATAAGATTTAAAACAACTGCTGGCTTCTTAATCTTTTTTCCAAAACAACATACTTACATTGATAAAAAGACGTACAATTTAAAAAAACTAAACTTAGTGTCGCGACAACCCATAGAGGGCCAAGGCCTACTGTGCCTATCTCAGTTTTCTTGACCTTGGGCTCTGGGGTGCAGGAGCAGGAGTTCCGGTCAGGTTGTCAGCCGGACGCGGAACCCCCAGTGTTTAGTTCCCAAGCATGCTTGGTACTCATTTATCGACCCACTGAAGGGATGAAGGGTTGAGTCAACCTTGCCCGGCCCGAGGATCGAACCCAGGACCTGTGGCACGGTGCGCTACCACTCAGCCACCGGGCATCGTACTAATTAAAGTTTTCTCTAAATTTTCTAAGAAATGTTTTCATTTTAAAAAGTTTGAATTTCAATTTATAAATATTGAAATCATTTCGAGTAACATTTGTGGTAGACCTTATTTGAGATTTAAATTTTAAAAATCGTAATTATTTAAATATTATTATTTAAAATTAATACTTTTTTTTAATAAATGCAAATAAATAATGTCATTAATTAATATTAAAATTTTCTTTTTTATGAAACTTTTCACTTAAAGTGCCTTAAATATGCTTAGCACATTTAAATATAATTAGATTTATATCATTTATACAGATAATAATATATTTAAAAGAAAAAAAAAAAAAGAAAAAAAAATTATTTTTAATAAGTTTAATTTCCCCTTAAAGTTTTTTCCATACACATAGATCCATCTCATTGTTAATAATTATTTTTTGTAAAACTTTTAACTGAAGCATTAAAATTATAAAAACTATATATTTTCTAACAAAGTAGAAAACTTACTCATTTTAAGAGCAATAATAAATGGGCTTAAATAAATACTATGACATTCTCTGTGGTACTTATTATCTTTACAATTTCCTGAAAATGTACATACGCGCTGTTGATTTAAGATAAGGGAAAAATTTGCAATGCTTTTAGTCATTATCAGTAAGACTGCATTTTTCATTTTAAGTATAGTTAATGATGTAACAAACATTGTCTTGAAACAGAAAAAAAAAAATATTGACAAAAAAGTAATCCTTGTAAGTATTAAAAGCCTTGTATCTAACGTTAATTTAACGAAATTGGAGTATAATTTTAGAAAAAAAAGTTTTACCCGGTGTTTTATTCAGAAATTTCGAATGTGTAACGAAGCTTACATAATAACTTTATAACGGATTTCCTTTTTTGGGAAGTAAGCCTGATTATGCTATTTTTAGTTCGAAATTATAACCTTGTTTGCAATAAATTTCAAAAAAGTAGAATTGGTTTATTCAGTACATATTTTCTTAAAATGTGTACTGGAATGTCTGCATTTTCTTTCAAAAACTTTTATGCAAGTTTTTTTTTCCAAGTAATGGTATTATATTCACCAGTCTCTGAAAGTTTACTGAACTATGAACTATTGAACTGTGAAAGTATAACTCATTGTCGCTTGATTTTTTTTTTTTTTTTTTTTTTTTTTTGAGACATAAATTTTTTTTTCGTCGTTTTTTTTGTTCTTTTTTTTTTGGTGGGGGAGGTTTGGGTCAAAACTGAAGATCCTGAGAAAAACACGTGACTTCATAAGCGGCAATACTTCTTTGTAAAATGAGAGAATCACGGAATTGATTGATTTTTCACTTCTACTACGTTCATACAAACTATGAAAACGTAAATACTTTCTGAGGGAGCCGTGGTATCTGAGGTTATAGAGTGTTCGTGTACCGGGTTCGAATCCCAGTCATGGCTGGTCGATATGAATTCCCCACCCGGCTATCACCGACCGCAGTGATGGCATAAGAAACATCCCCGTTGGTAGACGGATCATGGGTTAGAGTCCCCTTGACATCCCCATGAACTGCTTTTTTGAACGCCCAATAAATAATTTTTTTGCGAAAGTCACTACAAATTCGAAAGAAAAAAGAAAATTCCCGAAGATTTGGTTCAAAATTAACGTAATTTGAAACTCCTTTTATATGCAAACATTGAATTTTGATTACGAGTTTGGTTTTTTTATATTTTCAGTATTTCTTATTTCAATGAAATTTATAAAATTTTCCTGCGATTTAAAGTCTTATAAATTAAAATTTATTGCATATTAAATTTAAAAGAAAAACTTCTTCTGGTATTTTTTTAATGGAAATTAAGCTTTATTTTAAATTTGATTTTCTTGAAATGTTCTTTGAAATCGTTACTTTATGTTTCGTACTTGTACTTTTACTTGTTCGTTTTACTCGCTACTTTTTAAAATCGAAACTTCTTACTTTTTTCTCGTTACGTTTATTTAAATACTTGTACTTTCATACTTGTACTGCTTAATGCTAGCACTCATTATTTTTGACTTTTTAATCGATTATCAACGCTAACATACAAAATATTTTATGTATTTTTTTTAAAATTGATGAGGAATAAATATTCCAAAAACAAACTAATCCTAAACGCACATGAAAATGTTAGTTTTTGCAGCAAACATGCAAATAAACAAACTTGAATATATATATATATTTTCTTGAGACTATAAGTATCACTACGTCTGCTGATATTGAACATTTCTTGCAAGTTTTAAATTTCATTCTTCTTCATCAAATGCGCTTATCAAAATCCCTTAAGGCTGCAAGAAATATTTGAAACTCATCAAATATCGAGTGCTTTTTACAAAACAGAGGAGAAACTGCTTTCTTTACTTTAAAAAATGCCAAGTTTTTTTTCTCAATATCGTTTTTTTTTCTTGATATAAAAAGAATTTCTGCTGTGGTTTTTATTAACAATTCATCAGATAATTTCATCAGAATTCACTATATAAAGATGATGATTATTTAAACAAATATTCCCAAAAGAAAATTTAAAATGCAGTTTCGATGTGAAAATGATAGTTGTTCCTAGACATTTTCTCAAATAGAACCATTTAAGTGCATTGAACGATGTGAAAATGTTGGTGTTTTGAACAGATATTCTCTAACAAATTAATCTGAAATGCATTCTTAATTTGGAAAGTTATTTCAATAATTAGTCACAAAATGATGCAGAATTCAGATTTGATGTAAAAATTTTGTTCACGCAACAACTTACAAACAAAATAATTTAAAATGCTTTCTCGATGATGTGAAAATGTTGATTTATTTTAATTATTATCCACAAAGAAAATAATCTGAAATGCATTCTCGAGTTAAAAAGTTATATGAACAGTCTACAAAAAAATAATCTAAAATTATTTATCGCTTTGAAAATGTTGGGTTTTTAGACAAATATTTACAAACAAATTAAAATTAATCTGCAATGCATACTCGATGTGGAAAATTATTTTCAATAATTAGTCATAAATAAAATTATATAAAACGCAGTTTCGATGTATAACGCTTGTTATTGAAACAACTTTCAAACAAAATAATTTTAAAATAATTTCCGATGTAAAAATGTAGATTTACTTTAATACTTATTCATAAAAAAATAATTTGAAATGCATCCTGAATTTGGAAAAATTTTCAATAAATGGTCACAGATAAAATGATGTAGAATGTAGTTCATGCAACAACTTTCAAACAAAACAATTTAACTTTATTCTCGATTTGAAAATGTTAATTTATTTTAATGTTTATCCATAAAGAAAATAATATCCTGGAATGTATTCTCGAATTGCAAAGATCAACAGTCACAAATAAACTGATCCAAAATGTATTTTCGATGTGAAAATGTTGATTTATTTTAATAATTATTTACAAAGAAAATAATCTGAAATACATTCTCGATTTATCAAATAGACTAATTTAAAATGCTTTATTGATGCGAAAAAGCTGGTTATTGCAACACACATCCGAACAAATAAACTTAAAGATGACATTTATTTTCCTCAAAATATTAGTCTCCCTAACTATGAGATATACTTTCTGAGATTGAACACTTCATGTTAGGTTTAAACAGCTTTCCCCTTCATCTGATGTGTTTATCACAATCCTTTAAGGCCCCAAGAAATATTTGAAGCTCATCAAATATCAAGTGCTTTTAGCAAAAGAAGTTGAAGATACTGTTTTCTTTACTTTAACAAAGTGTCGTGTAGTTTTTCTCAATATCTTTTTCTTTTTCTTGATAAAGATTTTTTGCTTTTGCAATTTTCAAAGCTTCACTAGACAATGTAAGTCTTGCTTTTTCTTTGGATAACAAATTGTGTTTCCTAAACTCATATAAACTTCAAGAAAATATATCCGAAAATGCATTCTACTCTCACAAAATTACTGCAAGCGAAAAAAAATTTTTTTTTTCACTTTTAGATACAGGATGAACTTGTCTGCATCTTGATCTCTAATAGAAAGTTGTGGTAAATATAGTTAGTTTATCTGATGTATATGATGTTTTATACCAGTTCTTTATTAAAGAATAAGTTTTACCATAAGCAAAATATAAAACAGGGCATATAATAATAATCGGATTTAACTGACAAATATTTTTTGAAGGGTACTTTAAATATGCTAATAAATGTTTCGCGATATTTTATGCTACGAAATCAGGCACTAAAGTGTACTTTCTCTAAAAAAACATTCAAAATATAGGACAGAGGGGCAGCTGCAATCTGGAAAAAATGGTCCCAAATGGCAAGAGAGCGGTCATTTAAATACTTTATGCAAATTTCGATTCACTTAAAATAATAATCGCAAAAATTTTTAATTTTTTAAATATTTTTTTTAACTTTAAACTACCTAACTTCATCGTAAAAAAGTATAATTTTAGCACAAATGGTTAAATAGTTTCTGAGTAATGAAACTTCACAAAAAAAAGAATCGTATTTGCATTTTGAAAGAACTTTTCATTCGATTCTGCCCAAAATTTTGATTTTTTTCTGACGCAAGAAGTTTTTGGGTGAAATGAAGTTTTCTCTAAACAATGTATTTCACACTCTGAGACTCAAAAATTTATCTTATATCTGATTTGTCTAAAATTTAAAAATGTCTATATAAATGGTGCGCTTTTTATTGCATATAGAATTTTGTTAAATAATGAACTCAAGCTTCCTTTAAAATCTGTTAAATGATTTAATTATTAGTGTTCAATAAAGTTTAAGTTCGTTAAATCATAAACTATAATTTTAATAATATATTAAAATTGTTATTTATATTGTTATGTTCACTATCTGACTAAAACTCTAGACATCCACCTAAAGAAGTGTGATCTGGGGATGTTTTTAATGTTTTGGCCCGACTCTCTCAGTTCCTGTGGTTAGAAACATAAACTATGATATGCATTTGAATATTCCGAATAACATTGCTCTCCCAACGGCATGGCAATATTTTGAGGAGGTAATTGCCCCTTTTGACATAACAGACTTGAACTTAAAAGGATTGTTCAAAATTTGGTCTGGCGTTCTAAAAGAGCCCTAATCTTATATCAATGGGACACATTTGGGACAGAATAGAATGCAGGTTAAGTAACCAGCAATATAGGCCATCCTCACTTAAGTTGGCATAGATGCCTGGATGTCAGATCTTATGGAAACCTATAAAAAAAACTGGTAAAAAATATCCATTGAAGTTTGTTGGCAGTCACCGATGCGAAAAGAGGCCCGGCATCACCCGGCCTATTAATATCAAGACAGAAAAGAGCAAAAACTGGTGCGAAAGACGTTTCATTTTAGCATTTCTTTCGAGAAAATTAAAATTTCTTTAACTACCAGGATTTTTTTACAATTATAGCATGAAATTCCTTCCTTCTCTGGAAAAAGTAGATATTGTTGAATAGATTGGAAAAAAAAAATAAGATTTACTTCCCCTGAAAACTAGCTATATCTGAAACGCTTTTATTACCAGCTTTTCCTCTATTTCGTCTCGCATTCATCCAACACCTCCTAGAAAAGAGCAGGCCTCAGCGCGGGTTACCATAAATATCCTTTAGTAGTCCAAACGTAATGACTAGACAGCGGATTATATGCACTAAAAAACGGACAAAATATGCATGCAAATATGCACTAAAAAACTTGAATATATGCTCTTAAAACTAGAAATATGCATTTAAAATAGAAATTAAAAGTTCAACTTATTTAAATACTACTACTTACTTTTCCCAACAAATACTGCTAAAACATTATTTTTGTTAAAAAGAAGAAAATCAAAATATTTCTTACTTGAATCTACACATTTCTTAAGAAAAAGCCTAAAACTGAAGTATGATAAATGAGAGAAGAAAAATCATCGCATTTTCCGGAAAGATTTTATTAAACTGAATAATTTTTGTTGCAATACACAACTAAGTGTTTTTCCAAATTTCCAAGCGTGAATTAATGTCGTCGGTCATCAAAGATCATTTTGAAAGCAGAAAATGACCTCTCCACGTCAACCGATGTTATTGGACAAAACTGGTACAATTTCGTACTCATTGGTTTTACTTTCTCTGGAAGTTCAGTTCCGTTTCCTTTAAGAAAATCATTTATCTTCTTCACTGCTGCAAAACCCAAATTTTTTTTTTTGAACGAAACACCATTTTTCTTTTACTTTCTTCCCAACTGAGTCTGGAAGAGCATTGATGCACTGTTGAATTTTATCAATTTCGGATATGGCCTCAGCAAGGGGAAGACCTCGTGTTTCGAGCTTTGTTATTGCTCCACTTAAGAAAGAAAAGTGAGTGTCAATTATGGCCAAGTCCTTCTGCAAAGAGATATCCTGTAGTAATTATTTTGTGACATAAACTGAAGAAGCACAGGAACTGTCGATTGCATCTACAACTGACTTTATTGCATCAAAATTATTAGCGTAAAAATGTGCAGCTTCAATCCATGTACCCCACCTAGCTATCACAGGCTGTGGAGGTAAGGGCAAATCAAGATACATTTCTCTACAATTTTATAAGCACAGGTGCCTTGAGAAAAATTTTCTTGATACTAGAAATTAAATCATTCACAGAGGAGAATACTTCTCGAACAGTCTCAGCCAGTCTGTGAACAGCATGAGCCAAACATGTAATACGAAGCATTCTGGGATAAAAAATTTCCTATGCTGCTGCAGATTTGACCATATACAGAGCGGCATCACTGACAAAAATCAAAACATCTTCAGAACCATCTCTATCAGGCCATAATAATTTGATAGAATCATTGACAAACCTTGCTATGGTTGAATGATTGACTTTTTCAAGGGCTTTGCTTGCTAAAAGATGTGGTCAAGTAGGAATATTATCCATTTTTCCACAAATAAAATGAGCAATATAGCGACCGCACTTATGTGTCGTCTCATCGATTTCAATCCATATAGGGATTCGAATATCATCCAGTACTTCGTTATATATCGGTTGAAGGTAGTTCTTTCTTAAAGTCGATTCATCGGGAATGATCTGATTGGTACAATATTTTTTTAAAAACTGTCTTAAGTTTGGATTATTTAACTTTTTCAAAGGAATATTGCTGCTTACTAAGGCTTTGCACAAATCACTAGAAAAATTACTTTCCTTTTTAGCTGCTTGAACAGGAATACGAGGGTTGCTATTTATATTTCTGGCCTAATAATGAAAAAACAAATATGTAGGATCGAAATTGGTTTTATTGTTTTTCAAAATATTATCCATGATGATCAATACACTTTTGCATGCTTTTGAAAGAATTTTCAAAGCACTTTTTCCAGTCCGATTGAGGTAACTCCAAAACATGCGTTTTGAATGCATCAACCGCTTTTTCGGGGGTCGAAAATCGTTGTCCACGTAATTTATTTTTGATGTGTGGGAATAAGAAGAAGTCATTGGGTACCAAATCAGGGCTGTACGGCGGATGACCCATCAGTTCGATCTTTCGCTCAGTCAGAAATGCCTTTGTTTGAGTCGATGTGTGAGAGCTCGCATTGTTATGATGAAGAAAGATTCGCATGTTCTTCTGCTTTTTTCGAATTTCTCCGATGACTTCTGGCAAACAAATGGTCGTGTACCATTCAGAATTGACCGTCCTGCGTTGCTCTAACGCCACTGTTGCCACATGACCGTTAATGCCGAAGAAACAGGCAATCATTTGTTTCAATGTGCTTCTTCCTCGAACAGCTTTTGTTGGTTTTGCCTCGTCTTGGAAGACCCATACAGTTGATTGCTGTTTTGTTTCCGGCTCATATGCATAGATCCATGATTCGTCACCTGTGTAGATGTTATACACAGCCTTTTATGTACCTTGAACGTATTTTTCCAACATTTCCTTGCACCAATCGACACGAGCCTTTTTTTGAGCGTTTGTCAGATCATGCGGGATCCAACGCGAACAATTTTTTTTTACACTCAAATGTTCATGCAATATTTTATTGATGCTAGTCATACTAATGTCCAAAGACGCCTCTATCTCACGGTATGTCACATGACGATCTTGCTTTATCAGTTCACGCACAGCATCGATCTTTTCTGGCACAACAACGGATTTTGGACGACCTGCACGGGATTCGTCCTGGATCGAACATCGACCACGATTAATTTCGTTATACCAATTTTTTACAGTGCTGTAGGATGGCGCTTTATCGCTGAATAAGGAATTAAGTTCATCAAAGCACTCTTGTCTTGATAATCTGCGTCGAAATTTATGAAAAATAAAGGCACGAAAATGTTCCCGATTCAATTCCATTTTTTGAAACAGAAGAACTTTTCAATTTACTGTCAACAACACAAATAAAGCTATAATGGTAAATCGTCTGCTGAATTTATGTTTAAAAATATCAAACTTTCGATTAAAATCGTCTGCGGTCGCCTAGCAACACTTACTGTTGCCCAGGCCAGAAATATAAATAGCAACCCTCGTAGTTAATAAACTTTGAGCAAATCCTTTTGTATTCTGCTTTTTCTTCGCGGAGTGAGCATTAGTCTTTATATGTTGATCGATTTGGTACTTTTTTTCACAGGAAATGTGTTTTTGACAAATCACACAAAATACTATTTCCCCATCGGTAGTAAAATCCTTCCCATAGTCTGAAATCCATGTCTTCATTAAATTTGATTTAGTCGACTTAATTTTTGGCATATTATAAAATTCAGCAGTCAAAAATCACGTTCGAAGCTTCACTAACTACGTATTCAACTGTTGGATGTCTAAACTATCTATCTATCGGATGGACTATCGAAATATGTTAAAATACCAGCTCTCTCCGAAAATGTATTCACTCCACCTTTTAACTAATCAATCACAGGAAGGGGAGGTCAATTTCTACCTACCACAGAAGCCTTATTTTTTCCACACAGATTGACAATTATTTATTCCAGGAAAAGACATCCCTTCATAGAATATCTGACCATCCCTTTCTGAGGTTTCAATGACGAATGTCTGTTTGGGTGGGCCCTTTGTACCCCCTTTCCCGACACACACCTCATTTCTACATCCTTTTCACGTGATTGCAATCACCCCAAGCAACATCAATCCAGCAGACCCTTTCAGGTGATAAGAACGACAAAACAAAATTTAAAGGGTTCCTTATGCTAACATAAAAAGAATAGTGATATGGTTTTAGGAGGGAAAAGCCATAAAATGCTAAAAATATGCATTTATAAGAGCAAATATACCTTTTTATGCATTTATATGCACAAATGGCAAAAAGTGCTAAAATATGCAATTGCATATGCACGTATGCAATTGCATATTATCCGCTATCTACTAATCAATCACAGGAAAGGGAGGTCATTTTCTACCTACCACAGAAGCCTTATTTTTCCCACACAGATTGACAATTATTTATTCCAGGAAAAGACATCCCTTCATAGAATATCTGACCATCCCTTTCTGAGGTTTCAATGACGAATGTCTGTTTGGGTGGGCCCTTTGTACCCCCTTTCCCGACACACACCTCATTTCTACATCCTTTTCACGTGATTGCAATCACCCCAAGCAACATCAATCCAGCTGACCCTTTCAGGTGATAAGAACGACAAAACAAAATTTAAAGCGTTCCTTATGCTAACATAAAAAGAATAGTGATATGGTTTTAGGAGGGAAAAGCCATAAAATGATAAAAATATGCATTTATAAGAGCAAATATACCTTTTTATGCATTTATATGCACAAATGGCAAAAAGTGCTAAAATATGCAATTGCATATGCACGTATGCAATTGCATATTATCCGCTATCTACTAATCAATCACAGGAAAGGGAGGTCATTTTCTACCTACCACAGAAGCCTTATTTTTCCCACACAGATTGACAATTATTTATTCCAGGAAAAGACATCCCTTCATAGAATATCTGACCATCCCTTTCTGAGGTTTCAATGACGAATGTCTGTTTGGGTGGGCCCTTTGTACCCCCTTTCCCGACACACACCTCATTTCTACATCCTTTTCACGTGATTGCAATCACCCCAAGCAACATCAATCCAGCAGACCCTTTCAGGTGATAAGAACGACAAAACAAAATTTAAAGCGTTCCTTATGCTAACATAAAAAGAATAGTGATATGGTTTTAGGAGGGAAAAGCCATAAAATGCTAAAAATATGCATTTATAAGAGCAAATATACCTTTTTATGCATTTATATGCACAAATGGCAAAAAGTGCTAAAATATGCAATTGCATATGCACGTATGCATTTGCATATTATCCGCTATCTACTAATCAATCACAGGAAAGGGAGGTCATTTTCTACCTACCACAGAAGCCTTATTTTTCCCACACAGATTGGCAATTATTTATTCCAGGAAAAGACATCCCTTCATAGAATATCTGACCATCCCTTTCTGAGGTTTCAATGACGAATGTCTGTTTGGGTGGGCCCTTTGTACCCCCTTTCCCGACACACACCTCATTTCTACATCCTTTTCACGTGATTGCAATCACCCCAAGCAACATCAATCCAGCAGACCCTTTCAGGTGATAAGAACGACAAAACAAAATTTAAAGCGTTCCTTATGCTAACATAAAAAGAATAGTGATATGGTTTTAGGAGGGAAAAGCCATAAAATGCTAAAAATATGCATTAATAAGAGCAAATATACCTTTTTATGCATTTATATGCACAAATGGCAAAAAGTGCTAAAATTTGCAATTGCATATGCACGTATGCAATTGCATATTATCCGCTATCTACTAATCAATCACAGGAAAGGGAGGTCATTTTCTACCTACCACAGAAGCCTTATTTTTCCCACACAGATTGACAATTATTTATTCCAGGAAAAGACATCCCTTCATAGAATATCTGACCATCCCTTTCTGAGGTTTCTATGACGAATGTCTGTTTGGGTGGGCCCTTTGTACCCCCTTTCCCGACACACACCTCATTTCTACATCTTTTTCACGTGATTGCTATCACCCCAAGCAACATCAATCCAGCAGACCCTTTCAGGTGATAAGAACGACAAAACAAAATTTAAAGCGTTCCTTATGCTAACATAAAAAGAATAGTGATATGGTTTTAGGAGGGAAAAGCCATAAAATGCTAAAAATATGCATTTATAAGAGCAAATATACCTTTTTATGCATTTATATGCACAAATGGCAAAAAGTGCTAAAATATGCAATTGCATATGCACGTATGCAATTGCATATGCACGTATGCAATTGCATATTATCCGCTATCTACTAATCAATCACAGGAAAGGGAGGTCATTTTCTACCTACCACAGAAGCCTTATTTTTCCCACACAGATTGGCAATTATTTATTCCAGGAAAAGACATCTCTTCATAGAATATCTGACCATCCCTTTCTGAGGTTTCTATGACGAATGTCTGTTTGGGTGGGCCCTTTGTACCCCCTTTCCCGACACACACCTCATTTCTACATCTTTTTCACGTGATTGCAATCACCCCAAGCAACATCAATCCAGCAGACCCTTTCAGGTGATAAGAACGACAAAACAAAATTTAAAGCGTTCCTTATGCTAACATAAAAAGAATAGTGATATGGTTTTAGGAGGGAAAAGCCATAAAATGCTGAAGATATGCATTTATAAGAGCAAATATACCTTTTTATGCTTTTATATGCACAAATGGCAAAAAGTGCTAAAATGTCAATTGCATATGCACGTATGCAATTGCATATTATCCGCTGTCTATGACATATTTCGTATTTTCATCAACTGTGCAGTTAACTTCGTCACATCGGACTACTAAATTGATCCGTGCTGAGGCCTTCCTTCTTCTAGGAGGTGTTGATTCATCCCTGGACTTCATATTGATGTAAGCTTCAAGTCTCTACGAAACCTTACCACTAGGTTTTTGTATACTTTGGTCAGAAAACAAACGTTTTGACTAAGTTTTAAGTAAATCGAATGAGAATCTTACGTCGGTGCGTGAGAAAAGATTGTTTAAGAAATTACTGTCGATAATTTTCGAAAGTACATTTCATTTGTATATTAGTTACATTTTTAAAACTTATTTTGAAAAAAATATATGATATTCAATAAAACGAATCAATATCCTAAAACAAATCAATGTCACAAAATAATAATCAATAAAACAAAAAAAGTTGTTTGTTAAAATGCTTACTCATAGGAAAACTGACTGTTTGTGGTAAAAAAGACTACCGTCGGTTGGCATTTATCTACAATCAATTACATCACTTTCGGTATTGAATAATCTTAAGTATAGTTGATTTTTGAATATAATTTTGATGAGTACAACTACTTTATTTAATCTAATAAAGTAAATTCCCCTGAAGAGAAACAGATAACAATAAAATATTGAAATTTCTTTAAAAAAATTTTTGTGTCGGTATATGTTTTTCAGTTTTGTGCATGATTGATTAGTGTGGAGTAATGTCAATTTATTTATTTACTTTTTTTAAGCTCGTATGAACGGGTATTCAGAAATTAAATGAAACTCCTATTTTTATTTTCCTATTATTACATAGCCTATTTTTTTAAAATCAAATATCCGCATTCCCCGCTTATTTATTTTATTTATTTATTTATTTATTTTATTCATTTTTTTAATAATTTTTTTGAAAATAAAGTTATATTTTCAAAGCAAAATAGTTACTTTTCGGTTAGCCAATTGAGAGAAAATTCAACCACTTTAATTTATTTATTTGATTTTTGTGGTTTTATTTAATTTTAAATGCTTAAAATGTAAATAAAAAATAAAATAAGATGTTTGGAGATCTACATTTTATGGCGACTTTTCGCTTGCGCGGCGCTAACCAAAAGAACGGCACGATTTATATGTTTACAAATTTATCTGAAATCAAATTATTTTTAAAGTTATTCTCGCAGCAACGCTAACCTTTAAGAATTAATAAAGCTGCCATACCCTATTTACATCATTTTATAACGATTGTCAAATGACCTATTTTTTTATTTTATTTATTTATTTATTTTTTTGTTGCTAAGTTTGACGGTTTTTTGAGACTCAATGACTCAATTACCACGCCAACGTATGCATTAAGGAATAATAATAAAAGTCAGTATTTGTTTATCGTCTGCTACAAGACATTTGTTAAAAAGAAGTTAAAATATTTAAATTCGTAAAAAAAAAAATTATTACCTATTTAGAAGTAAAGTATCAGTCTGGGATAAAATTGTCCGTTTTTTTCCGTCCGTATTTGTCCGTACTGTCCATATAAGTATATAAATATTTTCATCACGTAACAAATTTGACTGCTTTTACTCATTCGAACACCACGCCAACTCATAAAATCTGTAAAAACGATGATAAAAATGCCCATTCTCTATCATCTGCTAAGAGAACTTATGGTAGAAAAAATTCATATATTCAAGTTCTTTAAACGAGTGATCATTGGTAAGATCTTTGACGAAATGTTTCCTCAAATTGAAACGTCATCGTAGTGTATTCTGGGAATGACGAAACTAAAATAAAGACTAGACAATCGAAAATAAAGTGACGAATTTAATTCGATCGGTCTGTATGGTGGTCAAAATGTTGGCCTCATAAAAAGGATCCGGGGTTCGAATTCCGTTCCGGGCATGGATGTAATTTATCTTCTCGGTTCTATCTCTACTGGTGGTGTTGTGCCAGCTATTTAGTGCCCACATTAAAGTGGTTATTAGAATAACTAGATACATTAGGAGCTAATTTTGTTTTGGGATGGGGAATTAAATGATGAATTATTTCTTTAATGTTGACAAAACTCGTTTCCTCAAAGAGGGGGTAATAGTTATTTCGTCATTTTAACTAAATTTTTGCTCGAAGCATATACCATGAAACGGTTTCGTCAAAAACGAAGAGAGTTTCGTGATATTTGAGTATAAATTTTTTGCATTGCATTATATAAAAGAAGCAAAAATATAAGGTAGGGTTATAGCAAGAAAGTCTGAAACTGACACATGCCAATAATTAGGCCTAGCTGGCATTTTGTTTTGCTTTCACAATTGGATACCTTCAAGTGACGTAGTGTGGATAGGTTGATTTTGATTGGTTGTTGAAATCTGGCATTTGTTTACGTTTGCGACTATTCTTTCCGTTCTATTTTGAGCAAGCCAAGGCAGTCAAATATTAATTCTCTTAAGTGACATATTCTATATTTTTGCACAAAGATTCTTTTGCAATAATTTCATTCTTTCACTATATATTTCTTACTTAACACAAAAACAGGTATGAAGACGTGTAGAACATAAAATAATTACACATCGAAGTTGCCAGGTACACAAAACAAAAATATATCATAGTTACAATAAAATACATAAACTAATAAGGCATCTAATTTAAAGTAAAAGATGTAGACGAGGAAGAATCATATTTCAGTAATTTCGATGTACGATACGGCGCTGTATTTAATTAACTTCACGTTAATTAAGCTAACGTCATAGGTCCCGTGCATGGGTTTTCGTGATCTTCTTCTTGAAGTGAAAGTACTCAACTGTATATTTTTAAAGTATTTCCATAATAGAATTTCAAATAATGTCCAGTAATAATTTATGATAGGATTTGCGATTTGAAAATTAATCAACATATTTGAAACTAAATCAAGAACTAATCACACAATTGCAAACAAAAGTTATTGTAACCCGGAGTGGACGTCGTATCGTCAAATTAAGGGATTCCTGGTTTTACTCCTTAACAGATTTTCCATGATCCTTGTGATTAAAATTCTTCAACTATTCTTACGAATAATATCTGTGCAGTTGTTGCCACTTTTTTCTAAGAAGATCATAAATAATATTAATACGAATTATTATTTAATGGCGAAACATTACATATCATAGTACAAACAATGTATAAAGATCAGTTTTGCCTCAAGTGCAGTAGAAGACTCTGCAAAAATAAATTAACATAGTGAAATTTTATCAGTATGTATAAAAAAAAATTGATAAAGAAAATAAATAAAAAGAATTTTTTTGTTTTATTCCCCGATATCAATGAAAAAAAACTGAAACCTTAAAACTCAACACTCCGAAAGACACATTACAAAACAAAGTTTTACAGCGAGTAGCAAAAAAAAAAAAAAAAAAAAAAAAAAAAACTAAAACAGGAAACGTTTGGCGTAAAAACAAAAACTATGCTTACTACTTTTCCAATATTTATCTTTTGCGAGCTCTCTCAAACTTTGAAGAACACAGGAAAATATTGATTTTCAGAATATTCCCTTCTGCTACTCATTTTTCTGAATGAATGCTCAATAAACTTGGAGAGGATTGCATTTGAACAAGATTGTGCTCAACTTCAAAATTTAGTATTCAATGTAAACATTTGAACACTCTCGGTCGCTTGAAATATATTTTAATATTTACAAGTATTAACATTTTGCATTTCATTTTTTGATTTTTAACAAAGAAATTCAAATTTCATACCGCTCGGATTTAAAAAGAAATGCACCGTTTTTTTTTTTTTTTTTTTTTTTCATTCATGAAGGAAGTACTTCTGAAGTTTTCCAAAGAATTTTAGAAACTCAATTTTGGTTTAAGTAGAACAGATGCAGAGCAGGAATAAAAATTCTTTTGGTTAATTTTGGTATTTGAATCTAGAAATAAGTTTAAGACTTGTGGCGCAAAAGGATGTCAATAAAGTGTAGTTTGCCATTAAAATTCTGAATACTATTTCAGATTTGAAGTTTTTACACCCCTCTGGTTCTGGTTAAGAATCAACAAGATCTGATTAGACATTCATGAAACATTCGTAACGTTCTTTTTTTATCCATTGTCAAAATGGGTCTTGTTTTAGGCTTGCTGGCGTAAGTTCTTTATTTGTACGTCATCACACTTTTGAACTGTGTTCAAGAGTAATAGTAAACAGTGCACGTGCGTTGCTGTGGCGACTGCAGGTGTTTGATAATTTTTTAGCATTATTTTTTCCTTCATGTTTAATAATTATTTTAGTTCATATTTCGTCATATTTAATTTTCAATTATATTTTTAACTTCCACATGACTTTTTGCACTTTAATAAAAAAAATATAAGTTTCCAATGAAGAATAAAGTATACTTTGTTCCATGCTGCCTAAAGTAAAAAACAACGTATGTAAACCACAGAATGAAATTGCATTTATTAGTATTATTGAACAATCGACCCAATTTTGAATTTACTACTATACTAATGTTCAACTCCACAGCCTTGTAATTTTGAACCCAGTTCAGATGACAAGGGAACTCATGGATCAAATATTGTGTGAAATTTGCCTTTTTGGAGGACTTTTCGATTGAAATAACCCTCATTTGATGAGGGAAACCGCAAAATCTCCTTCTGTCAGCCTGACGGGGAGGGGATTGTTATCCATGTTTAAGAGTGATGATATTTTACGCCAGTGCGAGCCGGGGGAGGAATTCGAATCGACCAGTTGTCACTGGTATTCGAACTTAGTTGTTCTCATTGGAAGGTGAGCGCTCCATCCCCTGAGCCGCCATATATATATATATATATAAATAATTTAACATTTATTAAAATTAAATTAATTTATAATTAAAATCTTTAAGACATTGACTTCGTTTCTAAATTAAAATAACCTGTGCTTCTACTCCAAAAGGAGACCACCGCAGTGATGAGTCTGAAAATTACCCGTATACCCTTATCCCTGGGGAAGGCGGGAACACCATTTTCTTACCCTCAACATTTCTCTAGACATGTATATTTAGCAATTTCGACCCTTGTAGAGTATTGTGAATTAATTTTTTAAGAGCCACTCTATAATTGATTGAACAGGTAAAATTTTAGATTGTATTATAAAAATAAAGAAAGAAAAATCGAATTTTCGCATAGTGTTATTAATGTATATGTATATAATGCATTGTAACAAACTTTTTGTTTGATCCAGTTCAGTATGTAAATTACTAAGCATACTACTATCTAGATGTTTTATGTATGTTTAGTTTTATACTAAGCAAAACAAAAATTTTAAGACGGGAATTTTTAACGTCGATTCTGCTTTGATTGTTGAGAAGCAAATTTTTGACAATGCATGTTTGAGGAAAGACTATTAAGAGATTCTCTGAAATTCTTCCAAATGCGGGATAATGTAAAAAAAAATTTAAAGTAAGGGGAAAATTCTAAAAATGAGGAAACGTTTCACATCCTACCATTCAATATCTCTTCGAATATGATGAACAAACCAAAACATTCTGTGAAAAGGCAAATTATTCCAAGTTAACATCAAGTTAAGCCTTCATATGCAATTTAAAGGTTTAATTTAATTTAACACTAGAACCGCGGGACTTTTAATATACCTAGAACCGCGGAGCGGGTCATTTTGACCCGAGATAGTAAATCTCATAAAAAAATATATATAATCATTTATTTAAGAAATCTGAAATATTTATTTTAATATAATAATAAATAATATCTTATATCAATAACCAGAAATGTCTTTTTTTTGCAAGAAAAATTGTTTTATTAAAAAGGAATTTTCCAATTTAGAAATCTCCTGCTCAAAATATAGCTATATTTTAATGGAAAAAACGGAGCAGTCCATTTAAATAAGTTTATCTCACTTTTTCAATTAAGCCTTGAATAAATTGGCGTCTACTAATGGACTTTCCAGTTACAACTTTGTATAAAACCTAAGCATTGATAGCAGCGAGGTCCAAAATGTTATAAAGGCCCTGCACTGGCCACCTATGTGAGCAAGCTTTGACAGTATATTTCCTTGCCATCTTGTCAATTACGTCCACACCGAATTTAGTTGCATTGTAGAGAGTAATGTTATTGGGTAATTTTTTTGAATCATTTGTAATTTCAACAGTTGAAAGAACACTAGAACACTCAACAACAAAACAATTTTTTTGCTTTGTTAGACTGACCCAGTTAGACTGATGTCCTTATCAGTTAGTACTGTAGTCGAATGCGCTTCGGATTTTGACACTTTTTCAAAGACTGGTATTTTTCTTCTTGATTGTTTTACAATTCCTACAAGGCTGGTGATTCTGGATTTTAATGCCTCTGCAAATTTCAATGTAGAAAAAAAGTTATCTGTAGTAACGTTTTTACCTTTGTTCTCATATGGACTTATTAGTCTCATTATAACATGTTCAGAAAGAGGAACGTTTGATGGACACTGGTGATCTTTTTCGAGATATGTAAATTCATTATTCAGATATTTTGAGTCAACATCTGCAGCCAACCATAATTTGATGCCATATTCGTCAGGTTCGTTTGGCATATATTGAATAAACCTACACCTAACTTTCGTAGGAAATAACTGTTCATGTATAGTGAAGTTAGAGCCTAGAGTTTAGTTAGTCTTACAATTTTTAATGAAACGATTCCAGATATCGGATACATGGGCAAATTTGTTTGTTTGTAGACTATCTGATCTCGTTAACTTTACATCGAAGCGTAACAATCTCTTTATTTCACGAAATCTGTCTCTCAGAATCGTATTTCGGAAAAACGGTTGTCTGCAGTCCTCTATTGACCACAGACTATACAGTTCAAGTCCTTTTGCGCTTTATCTGTCACGTGCATATAAAAGTGCTATAAAAGCATCAACATCTTCTAATGTTATGATCCATTTATTTTTATGAATCCATTTATTTTACGATGAGTTTCATCATCAGTACATTTCTTTGTATGTTTTAATGTCCATTCATCGATGAAGAGTCTCCAGGCATTTGCTGAACTACCGTTCATAATATTGCGTTTAGCATGTGATGTTGGGCTCCCAACTTTGTTCAAAATAATATGCTTTGATTCTCATCCTAAGTTCCTAATTGTGAGACATTCCATACTGTCCCATCTTTTCCAACCTTGATTGAATACCTTCATTTATCTCAAAACCACCGGTTCAGACCACTTGAGTGTTTCAGGGGTTGAGACAGACATGGTTTGTGACTTTAACGTAGTTTCCAAGAAAAAAAGGATTTATTTTTAATAATTCATATATCAAATTTCTTTATGGGTCAATTTGACCCGCTCCGCGGTTCTAGGTATAAGTGTTAATAATACCCCATTCAAGTTTGTTACAAGTTTTAAAATTTAGTAAGTTGTTGTTTACATAAAATTATTAAAAGTCATGAAAGGAATTTTTTTTTTAATTAAAACTTTTCATTTAGTGATAAATTAAACATCTATTTGGGTCAAATTGACCCGCACCGCGGTTCTAGTGTTAAACATCGACAGTGGAAAAAGCTTACAAAAAGCGTATCACGCGCCTTCACTTCAGAAAACACCAATTTTGGCATACTGTCGATATCGTCAGTAAATTGTTTATTATCTAGTATGAGTTAAAATGAGTTCGTTGTTGTTAGAGATAAAAGTTCGTCGCTAAAATATATGTGTAAGTTTTTAATTGCGTAATAAGATAGTAATAAGATAAGACATGACGCATCTTTCTTTTAAATTTTTCGAATTACAAACTTAACTGTAAGAAGTTAGTGCCTTTTTTTAAATTCATGTGATTAAAACCTTAAAAAGAAAACTGTTTATCGGAAGTTTTGTAATAATACGCCGAAAATCTTAAGTTTCTTAGAATTAATATTTTTCTAATGTCTTCTTTATTCTTTTATGAAGATGATAAAAAACGCAGATTACCATTCATTTTTAATTTAAGTATAATGATAAAGTTTCAAATATTTGCGCAATAGTTATAAAGGAAACGCATACTTATTTGAAAACAAAAATGTTGTTGCGCTTGATGAGTAGGAAGTAGAAACATCAAAGAAATAAGGAAAAAAAAGAAAAACAAACTTCAATTGGCAAAAGGGAAAAAAAATTGTTTCCGATTTTTGTTAGGAAATCCTCAAACTTTATCGGCCAAAAGAAGAATATTGAAGTTTTCCGGGGGATTCCATCACAGGAATAGAAATATTCCTCAAATGATATTCGGGATTGTTTTTATGGATGCGGAAAACCGTGTGTAACAATTCTAGGGATTTGTTCAAAACAAAGGGATTTCTTTTTATCTTTTTTTTCTTACTGTAATTTTCTTTCGAATCTGTGAATTAATTTGCATAAATTGTATTATTAGTTTCATTCCTTTCCAATGGAGTTTAAAACAGAACTGAAAACTGACTGTTTAATATAATTTTTGATAATGTTTATTGCAATTCTAACTATACGAACGAATTTATTTTTCAATAAAAGTACACATAATGATTTTTTTGCGCTGTATACAATCAAGTTTTCTATAAATAATCGGGAATTTGGAAACTTCATTAAAAAAAAAGGAGAAACATACGATTTAGTTGGGTCTGCTTAGAAAACCAAATATTTATTCTCCCTAAATTTAAAGATGGCGCTGCTTGCCGAGAGAGCTATAAAACGATACTTTTAAAATAATGATCGTTAGTAGAATCAACGTGAGGAATATAAGGGGAAAATGAACAGATGCCAATGTGATTATGTAAGGTGAAAATAATTGTCATACAGCAAAAACAAAAAACAAAACAAAAAAAAAACATTGTTTAATTGGTTTTAAGAAAACAGCGCTATCTGTTATGAATTTTTTAAATAGTTTTGAAATTAAGACGAATGATAACCATGTTTTCGAAGAAAAATGCAATCAAACTATATTCTTTCGTTTTTCTGTAACGGAATTTTCAATCCACTGGTTGTTTTCGGACGCCATGTAAATTGTAAAAACCAACCTCAGAACAATCATCAATGTAACGTTGAATTCGAAATTCATTAAAAATCAATATTTATAATATTTTTAGTAAGTGAAATCTTAATTTTATGTGGTAATAAAATATTTCAACACTACCATTTTGTTGAACAAAATCGAACTAAACTAAGCATTCACTTTAAGTTCAAACCAAACGGATTTGAATTATTGCAGATTGCAAAACTACAAACAATTTTTTCTTTATGTTCACACTAGATTTTTTTTATTCAAACCATAAATCCGAATTCTCTGATCAATTTTTTTAATATAAAAGACTTTCTTTACTTTGATTGAAGAATGGTCTTCCTTATAAAACTATCGTACTCAATCAATATCCTTCCTATACTCTGATGAATAATGACGTTTGCCAAAGAAACGTATATCATGTTTTAAAGTCTGCGCTACCAAAGAATAAAATCATAATTTTTCTTCCAGAATATAAAAAAAAATTGGAAAAAAAAGGCTAACATAGAACAGAAACAAAGTAAATATAAAAAAAAGACTTTTAACTTATCCGTACTAGAAAAAAAACTGCTTATTTCATTGCAATAAACGTGTGGTCTCATTTAATATTTAATAAAAATGATTTTTGCTAAAGTTTATTTTTTAAACTGGTAATTGAATAATAATGAAAGCAACAATTATTATTGGAAATTTATAAATAACAATATATAAAAAGTTAATGTAATATTAGGTATATTTCCCTTCATTCAATGAAAGAAGACAGTAAAAATGAAAGAGAGTAGGTTAGTATGGATATGAGGTTAATCTGGGAGAATGTTATTAATGAATATTCGTGTTAAACCGTGTTCGTGTTCTCTCCATTGCACAGGTTATTTCCCCTTTCGAAAACACCCATGTTGGCGAACTTTTGAAATCAAGTACATTGTTTATAATCCTGATAAGGCGGCGCGTGCTTGTTGCTGTACACTACTATATAATCAGGGCCCTTGCTCAGTATTTCTAATTATTAGCCTGTAAATTACCCAAATATTGAAAGTATTCGACAATTTTCGAAAGTCTTCGCCAAATGCAAATCTTAAAAATTTTTCATGACTAATCTTTTTCGCCATAGAAAACTATTTTACCATAGTTTGTTTCAGGCTTATATTATTTGGACTTAAATTCTTTGTTATGTGGCGCATCTACCGTAACTTACTCTAATCGAATGAAATATACTCATTTGTTTAGAATAATTCATTTTGACGTAATTTGAATTTCTTTCCAGTGGAAAAAATTATTCACCAATACTTTCGCTAAAACACAATTTTATTCGCCAAATTTACGATTTTCTCGCATTTGGCGAGGTGGCGAATGGCCCTGATAAAATCTACCGAAACATATGTTCGCCGTTAAAATATGTATGTAAGTTTGAGTTGTGTAATAAGGATAATCATATTTTAATTTTTAAATCTCTGTGAACTGTATTAAATGATTTTACTACATATAATTTCCATCCACTTCGATTTTGTTAAGACTTCCTCAAATCCGTTTTAATATTCTCTCGGTGCTAACAACAAACTGTTCGTAAACAAATCAATTTTATTTTAATAACTAAAGTATATATGAATCCTAAATTGATGATTCTTATTTTATACTGTATGGTAAAAATATTTTAACTGACTCCAATGTGTATCGTATCTTACTGTAATTATAAATTTTAGAATTGCTGAATACTAAAAGTGGTGACAGCTACTTTACTCCAATATTAGTGTTAAAGAACATTCGCCTTATTTAGTGAAGTATCAAGAATCAAGAGTTATCGAAAATGTTTCACTTCCCCATTTTGGTGAAAAGTGGTTGCCACCATTTTTGGTACTAGGATAAACTAAAATATTTTACAATGTACAGTGTGCAAAATAAAAAAAGGGACTATTCTGAATGACTTTTGGTCTAAAGTTCAGATATTCACTTTCTAAGACTTCTTCTTTCTTAAATGGTTCAAGGGGTGGACTTCAAATATGCTAAATAATAAGTATGTTATTTATTTTAACTAATTTGGTGCTTCAGAATTCTTAAAGCTTTTAAATGAAAGTAAAAAGAAAAAAAAACGATTCAATATTTCTTTCTATCATAAAATTTTATGAGAGTAAATCGTGGGTCATAAATTTACTCTTATTTTTGGTAGAGGAAATCAAATCTTGTTATATAGAGTTTAGTTGTCTCAAAAATTTGAGTTGATCCCTTTGTACAACTACTTTGAAAATATTTTAATCCAAAAATTAACAGTTCATTAATCTCAAAATGAACTGTGGGGTTCTTCACAAATTAATTTTTATTAAAAAATATTTTTTTAGTTGCAGTTGAAATTAGTGGAACACTTTAATTAAAAACAGTAAGTTTTGATTTAAAAATGATAACCAAATTTTAATTTTATAAATAGAATTTAGATTCTTTTAGTAAGAATTTATTCCAATTAAAATACTTTTGATTTTATCTGTTTTACGACTTAGACTTAGAGGTTGGGCAGCTCCAAAGATCAGGGCACATCGACATGAATTCTATTGTTCCTAAACCCTAAATCATGATTAGCATGAAAGCCCTATAGCTGAAATAAAATTCAGCAAACACCTTACAGGAACATCTTGCAGTTCCCAGGTTTTAATGCAATGCTGCCCCAAATGCTCAAATCTTTGAGCAGAATAGACCTCACAATCACAGAGTATATGTCGTGATGTCTCTTATTCAAGATGACAATCTCGAAAAAGAGAATTGGATTCAATTTCCATTACGTATAGGTGTCTCCTGTGGATGCAGTGTCCAGTAAGAAGACCAATGATCTTCCTCAAACTATTTCTATTAAGCATTAAAAGCTCTTTTTGACGTACACTAGGACAGTCACGATTCAGTTCCTTAGCTTTTCTCTGACCGTCAGCGACGCGCCATTGCTTCATGGACAATTTTGCCATAGAGCTTGAATATAGATGCCCTAAAAGAAGTGGAAAAAATTCCCAATGCAGATTCAGCGCCCCAGAAAATTGCACTATAGCCAGCTCGTGATGCTTCATCAGCTAGCTCATTTCCAAGAATACCCATATGCCCAGGTACCCGATTTCAGGTATACCCTGTTATGAGTAGATAGGTCACAGAGGACCGAAAAGCATTCCCACGCTAGCAAGGAGGTGAATTTAAACTTTGACAGTGATAGGACTGATAGCCTGACTGTCGGAACTGATGCGATAGTGATATTTTGATATCCCCGTCTAAGCATATCTTACAGCACAAGATAATGGCATAGACCTCAGCCTGAAAAACAGTTTCATAGCTTGGCGGCCTCACAGACAAACTTACTACAAGTAGTTGTAGGATTATCATAAAGATGTTCATTCTCTACAGGATGGGATCCAGAGAAACGAGCTTCAAGTAGTTCTCCAAGATCCTCTTCCCCTGATTCACTGTATCTTCCGCTTGTAAGACGAATGGCATTTAAATTGCAATTAAGTCTTCTGTTTTATGTAATATTATATCCAAAAATTTAGGTAAATTCAAAAATTACCCACGCATTCTCGTATTACCTCGATATATTTTACATAATTTAAATAAAAAAAGTCCTTTTTTAAGCCTGGAAATATTAAAAATGTAAAGGAAAGGCCACCAGCAAAAGATCTGACACTGCATAAATTTTTTCGATTCTTTTCATTCGATAACGTCAGTTGGAAAGGCAAAACTTAGCACATTAAAAATATTTAAAATTGCTAACATCACAGTAAATCTAATAAATAAAAACATCTGCATTGTCACAGTGTTGCCACAGTTCTAATTTGCGAAAAGTTTCTAACTTCTAACTTGCGAAACATCGTTTTCTGTTTAAAATTATTACATATTTTCCTCTT